>JAUCMU010000080.1:5894140-5915574 GCA_032275025.1 Enteromius treurensis | reverse complement strand
AGTGCAGTATAAAGTGAAATATAAACATGAACATTATTCAAATAAATATTGACAGCAACAAGAAAATACTTAAGTTTGTGAATACACCATCAGAACAAACCACAATAACAAAATGTATCACTAAGTGGTGGCGCTTACTTGCGTTCTAAAGTTCTGGAATAATTTTTACTCAGTTTCACTTTATTATGCTGATTAAGTGGTAATCACCAAGAAAATAATGAGTGTGACCTCTACATATAATATACCTGAATAATATAGCAATAACATTCAGATGAGAACTGCACTGCTCTGATCAATAAAATAAAACTATCAAAACACTGAAATTCCGAGGAGATCTGTTCCCATTTAACAAGAACAATATTACATTGACCCTAAACCGCTTCTCTTCACACGTGATTTCGCGCTGGCAGATCTGAGATCTTGGCTCCAAGACAAAGCTGGTGGTAAACAGCAACTTGTGAAAATGAGGGTTTGGAGGGAAGAGAAACAACACAATGAAAATTCAGGGGAAAAGCAACATGAGATATGTTGTCTCCTTCAGCGGTTGTTAGGAAATAAATTGCTTTTGAAAGTAGAAATGTTTACCTCAATTGAGAGACGTTTTATGCCCTTGACAGGAAATTATTTCACAGCTTCTCTTGCGGTTGCTCTTTCCAATGGTCATGTTTTCTTAACCTTACAAAATAACTTGGCCTCTACATTCACCTCGAGTATAAACACTTATTCTGTGTTTTGAGGCCTCTCTCAACGGGTACCTTAACTAATTTCTTTCTTCTGTGGAGGAACTGCCAAGACAGAAT
Source organism: Enteromius treurensis (assembly GCA_032275025.1). Taxonomy (NCBI): domain Eukaryota; kingdom Metazoa; phylum Chordata; class Actinopteri; order Cypriniformes; family Cyprinidae; genus Enteromius; species Enteromius treurensis. Next base: position 5,914,774 of record JAUCMU010000080.1, on the reverse strand, counting down.
GGATGGAAAAGAGGCGTGCTGCTATTCTGACTACTCCCCATATTTGCCCTTTGTGTTGTGTATGTAGCAATTGGCAGAAAGTAAATTGAATGTAGAATTGCACTGACAGTCAAAAATGGGATGTTTTTTGCTCTTCAAATTTGTATTAAAAGTATGCACCTTGCTTACATAATATTGCCGTTGTTGTTGGCAAAACAAATCATATGAACTGTACAACTGAGAGTCAAATTTGTTTATGGCTGTTAATGGTAGTGTAGTGTAGGCACCGTTGGCCCATTGTTGGCTTCCCAACCAATTTAGAACTTATCGCTTCAATTTAATTGAGCATGTGGCAAAACTTGGGCGACAGACTGAGGACTTTTGAGCATATACGGTGAAATCTGAGGGTACATCAGAGCCGAATATTGCTGCTATTCTGTGTTAGTCTGCAGCTCTAATGATTCATTCTATTGGAACACATTTTCATTTAAATAGCATTTGAAAAGTTTGCAATCACAAACAAACTTTGACAGTGACGACAAATTATTTCAGACACTAGCAATAACAGACACAGGTTCAAACAAAACAACTACAGACATATATACATAAGATATATATATATATATATATGTGTGTGTGTGTGTGTGTGTGTGTGTGTGTACGTACCCATTCGTTGATTCATATAGAAAGATTTATTCAGTAAAGAAATATGTCTATTTAACTGCATTTATGAACGAATGAATGAATGAGCTGTGAATTATTTAAAAATGGGAATTCATTCAGTAACAAAACAAGTAACTCTCTTCATGAGTTAGTTATTGAATTATTCACTCGACTGATTTGTTTAAAAAAAATTATCGCAGATTGTTTCCAAGATTTTTTAGCAGGTACTACTTTGTTTCATTTTCTGCAGTATTTTGGAAACTGGCCATATTGCATCTGAGATACTCAACGTTTAGTTTATTGTGCTGTCATTTTTGGCATTTGCAAGTTGTTACTGTCCAATATTTGTTTACGTGTCGTTCTTTTCTTGAGATACTGCTGTAATAGTCTTCCTATTGTACATTTAAATGGTGAACAGAATCTGGCTTGTTATGAAAGGCTCAGGCGTAATGTCTTTCCGTCAAATGTTCAAAATTAATGAATGAGTCACACCTGGGAATCGAGATTTCATCTATTTTCACTTAAAGAGGCAACATCTATTAGCACCTCACACTTTAGCAGCAGGCGTTTCAAACAAACAACGTGCTCCATCAAACCAGTTAATGCTTTTACAGATCATACGTTCAGTTTTACGGCGGATATCGGCGCAACCTCTTTAGAGAGAGACGACGCAACAGTTTATCGAGCACCTCTCAACCACAAACACTGGTAAACAAAAACACAATGGCACTCCAACCGAAAGGGCCTTGTGTACAGCTGACCCTCTCTCGATCCTCGCTGTAGCATGCTCTGTTTAAAGTGAGCCATGAAAGCGACAAATGATGCTAAATTAGGCGCAAATGGATCTGGATTGCACTAAAAAGTTGAATGTGGACATTTCAAACTATAGTGCTGCTGTCTGAGGTGCGTTTTAATTGAATTAAACAATTTCACTAGCAGTCTCCTAATTTCGAATTTAAGATGATTGTGCATTTGAAACAAGATTCCCAACTTTTAAACTTGGAATCTAGATTAATGCCACTGTAAGGAAAATGCAGCATCCTCTTGACAACATCACCAATAATCCTGATTGAATAGTGATGATGACTGTCATAACGGCTACGGTTGTCTGATCAAGTTACTGCGTTCCGACTAACGACGACAACTGCGGGGAAAAAAAGAATTGACGATAGCTAATTAGCAAATCCATAATGTTTCCCTCCTTTTAAGCGTCTCCCTCGAGGGTGTTTTGAATCATTATGCAAATGATGTTGTCAAATGTCAATTAGTGCAGGAAGAAACTCTCATGATTTATTATTTTCAAGAGTACTTTTGCAGAGGGAAACTTCTCCCACTAGTCATCAAAGGAAATGAAAGATGAGATATATGTGTGGGAAGAGCGCACGCGGGTCTCTCTCACCCGCTGTGGGGAGCGAAAACCTTCATTTGTAGGCAAAGGACAAGGGAACGCTTAAGTGGTCCACTCTGGGACCACACCAAACAGACCTGTGACATGTGCCGTTGTTTCAATTGCCGAGGGTTGAAACACAAGGACTCTACACTTGGACGCATTTCGGCTTTTTTAATGCACCGCAGATGTTGTAATTAATGTCACAGACAAAAGATACTTTTTTGATGTGCCATAATTGCGAACAAGGACATAAACACATCAGGAGAGCTTGTTTGACAGTTGAAGGATCCTCTTCGTTTTTCGTTTTTTTTTTGTTCCCCGGCGTGTTTCGCTGGCATGACAAGAGTTACGCTTCCAAAACTATTCACAGTCCCGGTTGAAGGGCATTTCTTAGAAGCAGTGCAATTACCTAATAAATCAAGCAATAAAAGACAATGTCGGTTGTCAATTAGATTTTATAATTGAATAATTATTGGACAAAGAGTCAAGGTAGGGTGATTAAGGCTGTGGTTCTCCAAATGTCACGAAGCAATTGAAATGAATTACACAACTCCTGCGATTAGCTCGCAAAAAAGCCTTGCTCCGTTTACTTTGTTTAGCAAAGCCTTCCTCTTCATTCTCTTTGGTTCTTTCCCTCTGAACTCTCGCTTGGTCTCTGCTCGGTCTCATCGCTCAAAGGCTCTGGCTTCTGCAAAGTGGAGTTTAGAGGTTTCATTGCATGCCTTAATTAACAGAGGACACAAGTATGTGTCTGATAAACAGAATTAAGGGCTGAGGAAAACTGTAGGATAATTTCGTAATGCACCTGTGACTGTTTTTGTGCTACGCTTCACAGTATTATAGCAACATATGGACTTGATCTACTGTAAAATGTATGTTATAGATCGCGCTAATTGAGGGGTGCTTGGAGATTATCTAAAAAAAAAAGTACCTGGCTTCTTTTTCAAAAACCAATTTGGGATCACATCAGGGTTGTTAGGTGAATTATTTATTCATTATCCAGAGGTACGTTTAATGGGCCAAACTCATTTAGATGCTCATTATCAATCTTGGCAACAGATCATATTATTTGGACGTTTTGATCTTTCTGAAGCACAACCGTGTACAGAATGAAGGTGGAGCTCTGTGAGAAAAAAAACACCAACAACATGCCAGATCCTGCCTTTGATTAAACATTGAGGATTGGCCTCTTGCAGAGAACAGAGTCATGGACGGCTTAGCAGACTTGCCTGTGAGTCCACTGTCCACCTCAGCTGGGGGCATGGCTAAAGGTTCCGCTACAGAATATCAGTACAATTAGTTTGTAGTTTTAACATATATAGAAAGTGAGAGAAACAGAGTTCACGTTGGCATTTTAAAAAATGACATTACAGCCAACTAATCATACTCCAAACCTCAGATTAGTAACAAGGAAGAAAATACAGCACAAAAGGAAACTTTGATTTGGGATTTGGAAGGGATTTTGATTGGCAGCATATGCTAAACATCAAGGTTGGAATTAATAAGAACATGCTGATTCATGTTTGTCATAGATCTGTTAAGTCTAGAGGGATGGGGTCCCTGCGTAAACCGTGTCCCATTTTGATACGAAGTACAAGAACAGTATGAATATATGAATGAGGGGTTTGGTTGCCAGATGCACATTTTCATGGGTAATTTAGCTGCATCTCTTTTTATTTGCTTGATATGCATAACAAGGCGATATAATGTCACTTTTAGGAGCTTAGCCACATGTATGCGTTAAAAGTTTTACATGAAACATAAAATGCTCAAAGTAGGATCTCAAACTAGGATATTGCTATCTGGTTTCTATGAGAGAGTTGCACTACTTTTAATGAAATCTGGACTAGTTCTTATATGAAAATTGAGTTTTCAGGTAAGTAAAGTTTACTAAAAGTCTTTATTGTGATTGGTTGTCTTGGGAGGTTTTTGAATGTGGTGTTTGGTTTGCATCCCATTTTACTATAGTTGAATGCATTTGCACATAAAACTGGATAGTTAACATAAAACTTGATTTTATCTATTAGGAATCAGTTGAATCACCAAATGCCACCATTTTCAGTCAGTTGAGAAATGACATCAAATGGAAAGAAGTCTTTGAACATGATGGGGATTACATGCTTCCAGTTAAAAAAAAATACTTTAAAGTTGACTCATGCACTATATATGGTGCCATTTGATAGCTTTGCATAAGGATTAGACTCAATAAATTTCCCATCTACTGAAGCTCTCAAATCAAATATGATGGCTTGTGGCGAAATGTGTGATTTATGTTGTGCCTCAGAAGTTTAATTGTCAAACAGGTGGAAGCCTGTTCAGGAGATGGAGACCAACTTTAACCTAACCAATTAGTCCAAAGTAGATCTTTATTACTGTACGTCTTTCATGCCACTGAAATGCTTTTCAAGATAGCTTTTAATGAGAGCTCCTCTCTTCCGGTATGTGTCGTTAGTGAGCTCTATCAAGTGGTATAAATCTTTAATTTTCGAGATCAGCATTAATGGCCGAAACAGCCTAAGATCTCGGCTCGGCTCGGCTTCTGCCTTTCATCCTCTCCGCTGGTAAAATTCCGGAGGGGGCTGCGCTCAATCGTTTGCTCCCCTAAGTACACAAAATTAGCTGCTTATCTGTTGATCTCCGTACATGATCCCTATGAAATCCTTTCTGTGTGTCCAAGGCTACAGCCTTCACAAGAGCCTACAGGAACCTCGTTGGTCTCTGTTTCGCTTGTGCTCGTCCTCTCTCTCGCTCTCTTTCGCTTCCCTAGCCCACAGAGGGGAAACTAAGCCTAATTAAATTGCTCTCAAAGACAATGAGGACCAGGCTTCCACCTCTTATGCCTCCCCTGTCACTTCCAGGGGCTTCAGGCAGACCTTAAGCCCCAGTCTTTTACCAAGCTGCTTGGAGGGATTTCTCAAAAATTGAATTGTCATTCACATCCGTTAACCTCTGCGTAATACAGGCCGATGCCAGAAACCGGAATATGCTAGAGAAAGTTAGAGGCTCCCGAGTAGATTATGACGAAGTTGAGTTGTTTGCTATGTCTTTGAGGTCCAGTTCAATACTGTTCCAGATCTTTCAGCGCCCCAACCCCGCATCTGCTCATCCACAAACGGCCTCCTTAATCTCGCCGCATTTGGCTGCGTTAATGAGCGCCGGCTGTGGAATTAAGCTCGCCTCTTCCTGTAAATGCTGTCTGCGAGAGCTCGAGAGTGACTGTAGCCCTCGTTAGCGCTGCCTGCTCGCTATTGATTGTACCGGGCCACTAGGGGCTCCCTACCTACAGTTGACTTTGTACTTCTCCAGGAGTTGTAAGGGGCTGCCGAACAACAGGGACCACGCACATCTCAAACAAGGTCTATGAAAAGCCTATCAATTAGGCTTTGAAGGTCAAGCAAACTCTCTCTGTGCCTCCTTTTGCAGTTCTGTCTTTTTCATTCTCGCTCTCTCCCCTGGCTGGACTTGCTCATCTCGAGCTGGCACTATCTCCAATGCTCTCTCTTACTTGCATCGCTCTCTCCAAAAAACATCTGAAGACTCCATTCAATTAAATATCTCTCGGCTCCAGCTGCTCCCTAAGTGAAAGGTCAAGCAAGTCCAGGAGGCTAAAAGAGAAAGGCTTGGCTTCTTCAGAAAGCTCCCCTCCCTCATCCCCTCCACCTCCCAACAAAGCCTCCCCCAAGCCTGGGCTCTCTCTTAATGATCCCCACTGGTCAATCCCTAACTAGCGATGACAGTTCCCCCCCAGAAGCACCTCTGCAGATGGGAGCCGATCGATCAGTTGGAGCGAAAAAAATACACATAATGATAACCCGCAGACATAATGTCAAGCCCTTGTGCCGTCCCAATTGGTTGACATTCAGGTGGATAGAGGGGAGGGCCAAGTGCCGAGACATCAAAAGAGAGGTGCAGCGGTGCGCTTCTTCACGCCAAGTGAGGTCTGTTAACCCCTCTCTTGTGTGACCTCTAATTACCTGATACGTGGCCTGAGGGAGTGTAAATGGGATGGCCGTCAACTCGGAGTGACCTGAATACCAGCATGTCAAAACAAACACTGGTAATTGCGGCTCATTACCAGAGCAGTAATCCAGCTATTTAGGTCTATAAATACAAGGAGTTTGTTCTTTTGTGAAATGTTAGCCATATAGTGGTTCTCAAACTTTTCAGAAAAAAGTAACACCTTTCAGTAAATAGGATGATAATAGTATCAGCAAGTCAATCAGTAATAGTGTTCTTCAGGAGTTAAACTGGTCTTGAAAGGCATTTTGGCCACTTAATTGATTGTCAGTTCAATCCATCCATACATGCTCCAGTCCAGTGATTGAACTAATTGAGCAAAATTATTTTGTGGAAAGTGTTATATGGGTAAACTTAAGTCTTAATCTGAATTTGCTTCATGTTGATAGGCTATATCTATTTTATTATAATGGGGGTACAAAAAATATCCACTTAATAATGCATGATTATTTTTTACATACTGCTTTAAATTTTTATTTTTTTATTTTGCAGCAACAATGTAAAAGGTTAATTATTTTTATAAATACATATTTGTATACATTACATTGAAAATATATTGCTTTTCTACCTTTTTTGTGTCACATATTAATATATTCCTATAATATATGTTTATGTATTATATTTTATTCTATATTTTTTTATTCTAAGTATTAATTTCAGAAAACTGAATATATAAGCATTCACTTATATATTCACAATTTTTTTCCCCATATTATTAATAATAATAATGAGTTAATATACAAATAGTACAGTACAATATGAACTTGTAGCCTTGTGATTATATATATGCATAGAAAAAAAGATTTCACCTTCACTCATTCACCTCAGCTTTTGCTAAAATCTATCAGCAGTTAGAGTATTGAATGCTCAGCATTTTACCCATTCCCATCTTACATTGTGCAATGTCTATTTAGGGCTATTCAATTCAGCCCCTGAAAGGCCAGTGTCATGCAGAGTTTAGCTCTATCCTTTAGTCAAACACACCTGCCTATAATTTCCAAATTCTAAAGGGTTCTTTTTCAGTCAGGTGTGTTTGATTTTAGTTGGAGCTTAACTCTGTAGGACACTGGTCAATTACAGCAGAAGCGTTTACAGCAGTCAGATGTACAAAGAATTCTATATCGCCCAGAAATGACAAACAACACATGGAGAAAATAACTGCATACATTTTTTTTAAGTATTCACATGTTTTTTTATCATGCCACATAGCACTTAGTTGTGTGTTGCTGTAACAAGGTAACCACTGATCTAGGCCAAAAAAATGGGTGACATTTATTTGATTTCCTCTAAAAACTAAGTATTAAATCACACCCAAGCCAAATTAATGATGTAAATAGCACAAGTACATGTCTTTCCCTTCACCTCAGAGGGAAAAACTGCCTTTTCACACTCAAACTTCAAAAACAAATGGTTCCGGTGGGACCGGGTACCCGTACGGGTTCGTCTTACCGTGCGATGCTTTGGCAATCTATTTCCCCCTTTAATTGCGAGCAGACAAGTGGAACCATACATCTGCTCTATGCCGGTCGACCCAATACATAAGCGCCATTGATCAGTCTGGCTTAAAAAGTGGTGCCACTTTCCAATCCCTCACTGAAAGCAGGAGAGGCACTATCAGAGGAGTTGATATGATACACCAACTCCTGCCTGCCACCCCCTCTCCGTTTCAGATTAAATTCAGGGTGTCTCATTTTGGATGAGCGGCGGACAGACGGCCTGACTCCAGCGCTAGATGAGAAAGTGTTGGGCTGGGCCGCCCCCCTGCCCGAAGTCTCATCAATAGCCACTAGAATGGCAGCCAAGCCGCTGTAACACAGGACGCCTGTCGCTTGTATGCTGATTAGAGAGCAGAGGGATAGAAAGCGGCAAGGAGACTCTTGATCAGTACCTGTCTCTGTCTCTCTTTTGCTGTCTGTCTCTCCAAATGCTAGGACAGACTGGTGGGGGATCGTATTTCCCATACTATCAATACTATCTTACCTCAGTCCCTGCCTCCTCCTGGTTTCATAACCTTGTGGTACACAGCGTCCTCTTAATTAACACCGTCGTCTCTGGACAAATCAAAGTGGCCATTTTTAATGGCATTGATTTAAATGATTTGCTCACCTAAAAATAAAAATGCTGCTATCGACGTTTCTCTGTCATTATAATAATGTAAAAGCAAATTATATTTTATAATTATATATTTTTATGTCTTTGTTTTATCTTTATATATATTTACACATGAGGTTATAACATTTATTTTAACAATATTGTTCATTATATTTTACTTTTAAATATTTTTATTTTATAATATTATTTATTTATTAGCTTGTCTATTTTCCAGAAGTATGTAGCTATACAATACTTTCACAAAAAGTTTAATTATATTCCATATAATCATTATTATTAATAGCTACTGAAAGCGGACATTTTTAATGCCATTGATTTCTTTCAACCAAAAAATTCTAAATTCTGCGATAATTATTTTCACCTGGATGTCATTCCAAACTTTAATAGTTTTCTTTTCTTTTGTTAAATGCACAGAAGAAGATATTTTGAAGAAATTATGAAAGCCAAACTTTCAAAAAAGCTGCATAAATATGTTAATATAAACACCAAATGTCAACCGACTCCAAATGTCATTGGTTCTTGCAATGTGACCAAGCATCATGACATTTGAGGTTTTTGTTGTCGTATTTGTTGTCTTTCGTTCTTTTTTGAGTTTGAAAGTGTTGTGTCCCACTGAATGAAAATCATGCAGGTTTGCAAAGACACAAGGGTGATTAAATGATACCAACATTTTCATTTTTGAGAGAAACATCCTTTTAATAGCACTATTTTTCTATTAAATGTGTCCCTTTCAGATGTATTCGCCTCAAACCTAAAGTTGTAGCACTTCAGAAATTGCTTGGAATATTAGTTTTGCTCACAAGAGAACCAGTTCTGACTCTCTTCCAACGATGTGACAGATTTGTTGTCAGCAGCATTTACCACCTTAGGCAAACGTCAGCCAACATATTAAAGTTAAAAGTATTGAAGTATAGGGGCTCGTTTATTTTCCTAAATTCATCTCGTGCGAGAAAATAAATGGAGGAGGACAAGTTAAGGCCGTTGGATATTAAGTACATAAAGATTGCGATATTTAGCTTGTATCAGTTACGGTAAACTGGAAAAGTGCTGTGTAAGTTATGACAAAAATCGGATTCCTCAATCAATCTTCTTTGTCCCTCATCGATCCGAGGGTCATACTTTCCCTTGTGTCAAAAACAAAACAAATGTTGCAGTGCTCTATGATTTCTCATTAAGTCCATGTCTCCAATGGTCTCCAATGGTCTGCAGACACTCCCACAAATCAATAGCTCGGGGTCCCTATGAATTGCTATTGTGATGATGAGGAATTGATCTTTCCTCTTATGGGAATGTTTTATGAGACAGAGAGACCGGTCACATATTCAAATATCACAAGCAGCCCATGATTTCAGTAAACACCGAATCTATTACTGGATTTGAATTTCCCGTGGAGAAAACCAAGCCGTATACTATAACACAAGTGTATCCATTCACCAAAGCAATCGAAACTCAGTATTGCGTTAACGCTCAAGCATATTCAGCGCATTCCAACTTGAGGAAGTTCAAACCAGCTAGAGTTTTACAAAACCATCACCAACCATCAAAACTAAGAAAGCGAGGTGGCGTATTTCCAGGATTTCTACAGGTGCCGATCTCAAAGTCGGGCATTTCCTTTGGCTCCACGCTCTTCGCTTGATTTCAGAAAAAGTCCCCGCTTGCTCTCTTTGATTGAACTCAATGGGATTACAACAGAGTTAATCGCTTCTGGGTTTGTCCACTTATTACCATGTGAACTCCCCCTCAGCGCCCCATTGTTTTCCGCCCTTCCATAAAGATTACCTTGAGCGCGGTTTGGAATTGCTCTATTGTCTCCGTCAGAGTGTGGGAGCTTAATGAAAGCGGAGTGGCAGACTTCACAATGGAGACGGCTGCCGTGGCGAGAGGTGGCCGCGTGCTCATTAATGAAAGCGCCGCGACTGCCTTTATAAATAGAATTGCTGCTTGGCCTCAGATTGAGCTATTAGGGACTTGTGATTGTATGTAAACCCCCCACCCCCCCACCTCCCCATCCTCAAATGTACCTTCAAACACTTACCAGCTGGAAAAAGAGAAAACTGCTCCACAGGCCATATGAGGTGCATTAAATATTATGCAATGTCTAGGTTTCCCGAGCTGAGGTTTGTAAAGGGACTGAAGGGGCTTTGTGTGTTTAATGAATAGCTAATAATGAATAAAATCATAAAATTTTTTTAGAATCAGATCGATCAAAATAAAGCACTTCTGAAAAGCTAATGCGATCAAATCGGGATTAATTGCATCCAAAATAAAATATTTGTCTACTTAATATATATGTATATTGTGTATATTTATTACGTATATATATAACATGCATACAGTATATATTTGAAATATTTACATTTCTGCATTTATATATTTATATATATATATATAGATATAGATATAGATATATAAACATACACACACATATTTTTCTAAAATATATGCATGCATGTGTTTGTATTTATGACTAAGCGATCAATTGTTTGACAGCACTATAAAATATGCAATGATTCATTTGTTTACCTGCATGCCATGTGACCCACAGAGAACCGTGAAAATGCAATTGCAATAATTATTAAAATATATATTTTAAAATCTCAGGGTACTTAAACTTAAATTACATGTAAGTAAGAAACAACATTCATTTGTGCATTTTAAAGTTCAAGCAGCTTGTTAGTTATAATGAGAGTTTGGTGCATATATTTGTTGAAGTCCTTGGTATTTTTAGTGGCATTGAGTAAATTTCCTCTGCTCTGGTGAAGTAAAGGCCTCTGATTGGCCATTCCATTCATGTGCTCAACGGAAACATCTGTGATTGGCTACAAACTCAACGCTGTAAAATCATGTTGTAAATAGAAACTTTGATGGAACACAATGTATATAGATCAATATAGAATGCTGCAATATATACTTTTTACAATGAGTTAATTTGCGTATTTGTAATCGTTTCAGTTAATTATGCAACCCTATTATAGGTTGAGATTAAACATAAAATACATGGTTAAAGATCATTAGACTCAGTTTTACACAGAAACAGCAACTACTACTAATAACAAGGTGATGTTAATAACCGGACACATCAATTGAAAACAGTGCTTCATATGGGATCGCTTCGAACTTCAGTGAAGCAGATGGGATTGGCTTGGATTTACTAAGAGGTATGTGTCCTCCAAAAATGAAAGGTCAGTCAGTTTAAGTGCGGCATAATGAGACATTCCAACATGCAACTTCTGAAAAGGTGTTCATTAACTAGAGTGTTTTTAGTGCAGACCCTTGAGTAAGCCCATGTAGTGAAAAGGTCTTTGTTTATTGATGATGTGTTATTTTCACCATCATAATGAAAGCATACTTGTGAAGAGAAGACCTTTAAAATAGGAATATTTTAAATTCCTTTAAAGATAATTTTAATAACATTAGGTTGAGTTGCCATCTGCCCATTGAGATCATGGAGAATAAATATACAATAAAAAGTACAATATATATTTTTCTAATTATATTTCATTTTTTCCTTTGTTTATTACTTTCTTTTTTTTTCTTCAAGAGTAGACAGAAATGTATTTAGTTTGCTCGTTCGTTTCTTTGTTAGTTTTGGATAAAACAAATCTTTCATTGCACACATGTTCAGGGTCCAAAATTAGCACCAAACAGCAAATGTAAGCAAAATTTGACTTGAGCAAGTAGAGTATCTTTTGAACACAAGACATACGGTATATTAGAAAATGACAGAGATACTTAACCAATAACCCTGGTTGTGAGGAAAATCTATCTGACTTGATTGTTAATTCTAGTGCTTGTACAACTGGAAGTAAAAAAGGCAACTCTGCCTATGCTTAGATCTATAAATGATAGGCATTGTGTCATAAACATTCTGTGCAGGAACCACTGAGAAGGTCAGGCTGTTGTTCTGACTAATTAACCATCTAACAGTCTTTCAGCAGGAGCTGTCATATGGGCTTTACGTTATCTTCACTTTAGTTGGAGGAAAGCAGCTGTGATTCAGGCCTGTGCTCCCAGCGAACTTTTCCTATACGTTCAGCGCTGAGAAAAGGTCAGGTTTACTTCTTCCCGAAACCTTTTGTGGTTCTTTTTCTTGGCCACCAGGAAGGGTGTTTGGTGAGGGACTGTCAAAACTGTTTGGGTCTTTATCGAGAGAAAGGTGTGCAACCTTTAGTGTCCCTGGACTGAGGAGCGCAGTCCACTGCACCCAAACATCACCTTAAAGGCCATATATTCTGTTTACTCCCCGGTATCCTTTAGTTTTATCTCCCAGGGTTTAAAGAGCAGTTCTCTGACTTGAATATCTATCACCTCATTGAACTGGGAACTGTGTTGGGCTACAAAACTGGATGCCAAAGGATAGTTTGAGGGGATATTAAATCAAAAACGTAATGAATCGTCAAGCAGGTCGGACAAGTTTGACCAGCTCCTAAAAGAACAGTCTACCAAAAACTGGTGTGTTCGTCTTGCAATACTTTCTTGTATTAGTGTAAAAAGCTAAAATGTCAAGCATGTTTTGGCTTTTTTTATACTAGTTTTAATATAAATCTATCAGCATGGTAAGATTTTTGTCTTTTGCGTGTGGTAACTGTGATTAATGAATTAAAAAATAAACATATTCCTGTAGGAAAACAATGATTAAAACTTCTGAGGTAAATGTATTTTATTTTTAAATAGTTTAGTTGACTATAATTAAATTGTGAATTATTTATTATGAATAATTGTATTAATATTTTATTGTATTTAAAGTAACTGTTTTAAAATGTCAGTTTTTGTAATCTGATTTTTTTAATCCAAATTAGCCTATATATATAAATCACTGTCTTATAATATGCATTTATTTTTACCTTACCTGCTCAATAACCCCTACTTTGTGTGACTCTAATCTTCAGTGATTGGTCTGATTAGTCTCATAAGAATTTTTAAAAAATGTAATTAAAAAAAGTTTATTTCGACTTCACAATTCCTTTTTTTTTTTTTGAATTGTTTGATAGAAACTTGCAATTCTGAAAACACATCGGTCTTTTTTCCACTTAAAATTTTTTTTTTTTTAATTCTGACAATTGCTAGTTTGATGCGATTCTATCTTTTTTCTTGGAATTGCAAGCTTATATCTTACAATTCTGAGACAAAAAGTCGTAAAAACCTTTTTTATTTTAGGTTCAGTGGAGGATAAAGGATTCCATAGCTTTGTGTATAGCGTTACCGGGGAAACTGCTATTTTTAACGCTCCAAAAGCGGCACCTACTGTAGTGGCAAAGAATGAATTTGCATCATCAAAATTAAACTTAAAAAATTACTAATTTCAATTATTCTTTTAAGAGACAATAACTTTATTTACGGTGCACTTTTAGATTTAAAACTTTGCAGGATGTTTTCATTCACATGAAAGTTCATTAAAAAAAATCTAAATAGGGGCACATTCATTCATCAATTCATTTTTCATCAATCTGTTTCAAGTCTTCATGACAGATTTATAGCATTTGGAAATGTCCAGTGGTAATTTTGTGTATCTGACAGATCTATGAAATGTCACAGAGTCATAAATGCAACACACCCCCATACATCCAGTGTAATCATAACCATCTAAATCCTGTTGCTTCTCACCCTCTCCGTGACATTTGCGGTCAGCATCCATCAGTTAGGTCTTGTAATTAGAGGTGTTTTGCATGATTTAATCGATCTTCAGATATGTGGAATATCCACTAGGTATTAATTACCGCTCCACTCCATCACCTGGTGCCTTATCGCCGAAACTCACTCAAGTGGGACACGTTTAAAGCGATAGCCTCTTCGCCATAAAACATGAATGAATATCCGGGGTGGCCTCAGCTTCGAACAATACCCCGAGCCAATGCCTTCGGCGAAACGTTTCTACGGTTCATTTCTGTACAACAACCCTCCAGCCAGGAGTCGTTCTCTTTTCAAGTGTGCAACACAAAGTGGAAATGTTGAATACAGAAAGGAAGGAGGACTGCACAACCACAGATATGAGAATCAAAGACATGTTGGCATCAAGGGAAGGGAATACACTCACCTTAATCAAGACAAGTAACCATATTTTATTTATCAGCTATTTATTATTGAGTATATATCATCCATTAAAAATTTACAGAGTATTGCCTACTTCTTTCTTCGCCCTAAGTTAGGTCTCAGTGCACAATATCTACAGGGTATTCTCCTATTCTTTTTTTTCTTTTTGCTAGTATCACTGCTAACATTAACTCAAAACTTTTCTAAACTACCTCAGGAGTTTATGTTCCATAATTCTAACATAAGTCCTTCAAGAATAAACCGGTGGCAGTTCTGGGTCACTTGGTGTCCTATGCGTAATAAAACATGACCAAAGAGAAGTACTGTTTTATTTTATTTTATTTTATTTCATTTTTTTATTTTTATTTTTATTTTTATTTTTTTCTAAATCTAATTTGCTGAAAAAAATCTAAGAGGGCCCTTGCCAGTTCTTTCAAATTAACTGTGATTTTCAGTACAATTAGCTATTAAATTGGCAAATGGAAGCTTGACAGATGGTCAAGGTCTATTCGATACAGCCTCGTGCCATTACTTTCAAATAAAGTATGTACACATTGACGACAAATCACCCAAATTAACATTATGATTTAAGTTTGTGTGTTCTAGGTCAAGTCAATCTGCAGTATTAAGCGCGCCTGACACTGACAGCATGCAAAGTCGAGAAAGACCCCCTTGAAAACCAGAGCAAATGAACAAACAGCCCAGTTGGCCAGCCAAGCTGCCTGAGAGACGTTTTAATTAAAACTGTGACATTGTATCATAAAAAGCAGGAATCTAATCATGATGGAAAAAATATAATGTAATTATCACTCAGGTTATAAATAGCTTTAATTTCATGCTTTGCAAAAAAGAAGAAGGGGGGAAAAAAAGGCAGTTGAAACGGCACCCGGGTGTTTACAGAGCTCTGCGCCACCTTCAGTTAGTGCCAAGAGACAGGAGCCACATCCAATTTCTCCTCTACAGTCTCATGTCTGTCCATTCATCCATCAAACCCTTCACACTCATTTTCTCACGCCCATCTCCAATGGAAAATCACCTCTAGGGTGTTTAAGGCCTTTCCCTGAGGGAACAAATTTGTGTAGTTGTGATTTTATTGGTGATTTCAATCCCATTCAAATTGAGCATGTTTCTCACACAACAAAACGATGAAAAAAATGGCCTGTTTTTGGCTAACTCACGGGAAATCTAACCCTGTTTGGGAAGGAATGTATGCCATTGTGGTATATTATATTTTTCACAAGCCTTCTCCTTATTTATTTGAACTTTCAGTTGAGTAACTACAGCTAAATTCTACTGTCAGTCTGGTTTATTTATTTTTATCTTTTTGGCTATTTTCTGTCTGAACTTACAGTTGGTGGTTCAAGTACTGCTGGCATCCAGTCCAATGGATAAAAGGAATTAAAGTTGCAAGGAAGGCCCATCTCTATACTCAGAATAACTGCTTGTGGCAGTTTAAGGCATGACTGTGAAGACGCATTTCAGTGGTCACTAGCATCATGAATCCTCTCAAGTTGTATTTTTTTATATTACATTCATATCACATTTGCAAGTTAGAAAAAAAACTAGTTAACACTAATTTGAGGGTCTTTCTAATGCAGCATCTATTAGAGGGACAGTAAAATTTGTCAAATTCTCTTGTGTAGTTTTGAAATCTAATCCCACTCAAATAACGCTTAGGAAGTCACGCAGAGGCACTTTCTGCTCTAAACTAGTGTAGACAAACTCTATCACCTTCCTTTAAACACACACTGAAGCAGATGGTTGAAGCCTCACACCTACATATTAGTCACATCGGGTGAGAATGTTTGCTTGGGAAGCTCAAATGAATGCCTAAGCAGACCAAACAAGAATGTCTGCGATTTGGCTGATTTACAGCAATCGCACGCCACCCAGACAAAACAAAGGAATAGCAGACTAACAGAGTAGTGTGAGAGGAAAGAGAACACAGGGCTTTAATGACTGGCCTGCAGAAGAAGGCGAACAAGAGGAGGAAGAATTCCTGATGAGGAGTCACTAGTGGCACAGGTGCACGAGGTGAGAATAGGAACCGCACTGCGTCTAATGATCAGGAGAGGTCCTTGAAGTGCTCCTTGGGGAACCCCACTACACATGGAAGAAGATTCATGTAATGAAAGAAGCCGTTGTAAGATTGTGGGGGAGATATGGGAACGACGGTATGGTTAGATCTTTGTGAAGGGTTACCTGAAAGACAGGGTTTTGAAAGACGCCAATAAGCGACGCCTTAGTTGGTATGCAAATATATTTCAGGCTAGTTTCCTTTTGAAACAATGAACCTTGGGTGGAATATTATATAGGCAAAAAGGCTCGAGTTTGTTCAAATTCAGTTTTAAACTTTCAGTTTCAGGTGGGATCGGAGTTGATATGAAAGCAAAATTCGCTTTTGTACTATTTCTGAGGCAAATTCACTTCGTTGCACTATTTTTTTTTTTCATGCAAAAACCTGCCTTTTATGCTACCTTCATGTGCTATTCTAAACGTCCTATTACTGAAGTGGTAATTACTGATTTATTGGGTTCAAGTACTTTGATGATGGGGAGGAATAAGAGTAATGAAGGATGGCAGGTTCATTCTTGCCTCTTTCTTAAGGCAATCTACAACCTCAATTCCAGAAAAGTTGGGACATTTTGTAAACACATTTTGCATACAATGTGCATCAAATATATATGACTTTTAACAGCAGAAAAGCTAGCTTAGTAGTAGTTTGTTGAAATGTATAACCTGGTGCCTTAGAAAAGACTTTAATTTCAGTTGCCCTCATTGAATTGGTAAATACAATCAAATTCCTCCCTACATCTCAATACCCCCCCTCCTCCCCTGCTTCTGTGTAGAATTACGTTTCAACTATTATAAAAGAAGGATTGCTGAATAACCCATAAACTCAAATTAATGTCTACAGGAAGTAAAAGGGTCATAATATTGAGCTCCTTCCTTATGTTCATTCCTTTTAGTGAGCTAAGTGGAAGAAAGTCTTCATTATAAGCGTCAAAAATGGGTTAACCTTAAAGCATAAATGACCTCAGCCTATCGATAGAAGAACTTGTATCACATGTTGGGTCATGCACCATACAGTCATAAAACAGAAGGCTGAAATGACCATTAGAAAGCCATTTTATTGATGAAGCCTTTCCACCGCTAACAATCGAGTTACTTAAAGAAAAAGGACGTAGCTCAGCGTCAACCTCTAAAGACTTTACTTTTACTTTTGTTTTGTGTTCCGGCGGCTCCTCATTTATTTGGTATTTATGCCGTCGCGTTAATTTCCCCTGCAGTGACATTCTGATAGGAGCAGAACAGATGGAAATACAGGATTGTCCCAGCAAAATTCATCATGAAAAATGCATCCGACACCTGTGTAATTTGCCTAATCATCTTTTCCTAATAAGCTCCCTCCATTAATTATGCACGACTTCCACAATGCAATCAAGATAAAAGTAAATCTGATGACTTAATACCCTTCAAAATAATTGGTTCAGCCAAGCCCCCAACCCCCCCGACCCCTCCTCCACCACACTCCCCCTTTCCCATCATGCCCCATCTCTGGGACGGCTTCTCTTTTGATTCTCTCTCCATTACCTCTCCTGGACATTAATTGGGATTAGGGATCGTAAAGCGCGTAGTCTGGAGTGTGCAGCATGTCAGGCTATGCATGACAGGAGTTAGGCCGGCAAGATGGCTGAGGGCAGGAAGTTCACCCGCTGTGGACTAAGGGATTCAAAAATGGTTTTCCCCACTTCCTTTAACCCGCCCCCCACCTCCCGAGTCCTCCTTGTCTGCTCCGGCTGGCTGTCTCGTTGCAGTTAACAGATGCAGGTGCAGATGAACGTGCATCAGGAGGCAGCTGCGAGGGCCTGTCGGTGGGGCTTTGGAAACCTAATGAGAGTCAACCTTTGCGAACTTGCTGTCTTGCCGTGCGTCCCACCTGTCACTTTGTTACAGCCGGCGTGTGCCTTGAATTTAGCGGGCTAAATGAGCAGGAAAAGGAGGCTGTCATTGCCTCATGCTGAGGCTTAAATCTAAAGATGCGGTGCCCGGGCCTGATCCTAAGCCGAAAAGCTGGAACAATACAAATAAACACTAGGGTCTATTCAAACACAGGGTGCTACAGTAATTTACTAACCATTTGCACCAATTTTGCTTACTACTGAGACTTCAGCATTAAAAAAGGCCATCTTTTCTCAAACCATCAAAATTGGTCATGTGGCCATTCACACAAAAGGCATTTTTGCCTAAGAAAGTTTTTTTTTTTTTTTTAACTTTAGTTTTTTATCTGAGTGCTGCGTAATTAGAATTTATAAAGACACAAGCATAGCAGTCAAATATGTTTGTCTATCACATATTTATGTAGAGAACATCAGACTTTTACTTTTACAGGCAAACTGTTAATGTTAGCAATTACCGCTCACAGAAAATAGACAATATGTTAACATTTTTGCTTGTTTTGTACACATTTTCTGTTGATTGGGGTATTGATAGGTTCATATAAAATGATTAAATAAATGATAAAAGAGTTTTGCTAAATCGGCTACAAAAACAAGGTAGATAGCACATGTAAATAACCTTGCTATTAGCTGCCACAAGTGAGTTCTACACATAGCCTTTTAAAACACCTTTTCAACAGCATAATTTTAGACCAATTTATATTTTGTGTGTTTATGAACCTATATTCTATGCTCTAATCTTCACTTTTTGTGTTTATTAGAAAAACGGTTAGCATTAGCAATTAGCACCCACAGAAAGTAGCCTAAAGTGTGCAATTTTTGCTTAAATTTTTTTTACAGAGTCTACATTTTCTGTCTATTATGATACAAGTAAGTGCAGAACAAAGACCTTTGCTGAATAATCTGCTAAAACAAAGCAGATAACAAACAAATAAACTATCTGTCTATCTTTTAAACCCTAATGTTTACTTTTTGGGCCCGGTAAGCATTAAGCAGCAGCAGAAAGCTGTAAAATTTAGTTTTTTAAAAAGATTTGTTTACATTTTTGTTGATCGTTGTAGCAGTAAGTAACGATAAATGCTAAAGAAGCCCTTTGCTAAATCAGTTGCGAAAACAAAGCGAAGAGCACGTACAAATAATTTTGCTATCAGCTGCCACATGTGAGTTCTCCCCATAGACTTTTTAAACGCCTCTCCAGATGCGTCGTTCAAGACAAAAATGCGTTTTGCGTGAATCCTTACCTCTGATTACTTCTTACTCTTTATAGTCTATGAGATCTCTGTCTTCAATCGCATCTCAGACCTTTGGTTGGCAGCAAGTCTATTCTTTCCTGCGCTATTGCTAATCCATGGCATAATTAAATCCCTGCTACTTTTAAGATATCTGAACAAAGCCCACATTTTCTGATTCCCCAGCGTTCCACCTTTGATCAGCCGCCTTACTCCTGGCGAGAAGCTGTAGCTAATGGGAGTTAATGTTTCTCTCGGCCGCGCTACCCATGGAGTGCTGCGTTAAGCCCACATCAATGGTGATTACAAGTGCGTTTGTGGAGGTGTGCTGTAGTGCTCTTTGCATTGAACTGGCCATAGCTAGCAGTATGGTGCTGTCTTTTTATCTGCTCAGATTTTGAACTGCTTTGAATTGCACAAATTGTCCTGTGTTGTTTACGGTGCTGTGCAGTTGCTAAACTAAAACGTGTGATGCTATTGTCTTAAAAACATTTATTTTCATGGCGTTTTCACCGTTGTGTAGCTTTTCCAGTAACAGTCTAATGTTTTCAGCAAATAGCAATGCACATACCTGTTTTATTGTTAACTTTTGCACACATATAGCTTTATTGCTAAGCTAGCTGATGCATTTACCTATCTATTCAACCCAGCCTCACAGCAATTCATACATATTTTACAAGGTGGCGAATTCGTACAACCTCACTCGTATGAATTATTATTATAATTAGGACTATTGCTTAATCCTATATATTTTACGAGTTGCCAATTCATATGAATTTATACGAATGACCTACACCCTACCCCGCCCCTCAACCTACCCATCACTGGGATTTAGACAAATCATGAGGTCATACGAATTTGTATTAGCAGAAATTTTCCACCTCTTACGAATACTTTAGAATTGGCCATGAGACTATTGATCTAAATAGAAATCCTTTGTAGAAAAATTCCGCTTTGATACCAAATGTATAAATTATAATTTAAAGTATATTAAAATAGAAAACTAGTCATTTAAATTGTAATAATATTTCACAATTTTAACGTTTTTCTTTTATCAAATAAATGCAGCCTTGATGAGCATTGGATACAAGATTTAAACAGGTACGGAAAGTATTCAAACCTTTTTAAATTTTTAACTCTTTGTTATATTGCAGCCATTTGCTTAAATCGTTTAAGTTATTTTTTCCCTCATTAATGTACACACAGCACCCCATATTGACAGAAAAACACAGAATTGTTGACATTTTTGCAGATT
>JAUCMU010000080.1:5880774-5894040 GCA_032275025.1 Enteromius treurensis | reverse complement strand
TACTGATTGGACTTGATTAGGAAAGCCACACACCTGTCTATATAAGACCTTACAGCTCACAATGCATGTCAGAGCAAGAGAATCATGAGGTCAAAGGAACTGCCTGAAGAGCTCAGAGACAGAATTGTGCACAGATCTGGCCAAGGTTACAAAAAAATTCCTGCTGCACTTAAGGTTCCTAAGATCACAGTGGCCTCCATAATCCTTAAATGGAAGACGTTTGGGAAGACCAGAATCCTTCCTAGAGCTGGCAGGTCGGCCAAACTGAGCTATTGGGGAAGAAGACCCTTGGTAAGAGAGGTAAAGAAGATCACTGTGGCTGAGCTCCAGAGATGCAGTCGGGAGCTGGGAAAAAGTTGTAGAAAGTTAACCAACACTGCAGCCTCCACCAGTCGGGGCTTTATGACAAAGTGGCCTGACAGAAGCCTCTCCTCAGTGCAAGACAAATGAACGCCTACATGGAGCTTGCTAAAAAAAACACCTGGAGGACTCCAAGATGGTGAGAAATAAGATTAGCTGGTTTGATGAGACCAAGATAAAACGTTTTGGGATAAACTCTAATCTGTACAGTATGTGTGGAGAAAACCAGGCACTGTTCATCACCTGTCCAATACAGTCCCAACAGTGGCATGGTGGTGGCAGCATCATGCTCTGGGGGTGTTTTTCAGCTGCAGGGACAGGACGACTGGTTGAAATCCAGGAAAGATGAATGCGGCCAAGTACAGGAATATCCTGGATGAAAACATTCTCCAGAGTGCTCAGGACCTCAGACTGGGCCGAAGGTTAACCTTCCAACAAGACAATGACCCTAAGCACACAGCTAAAATAACGAAGGAGTGGCTTTACCATCCAACCTGACAGAACTGGAGAGGATGTGCGAGGAGGAATGGCAGAGGAACCCCAAATCCAGATGTGATAAACTTGTTGCAATGTCAACAATTCTGTTTTTCTGTCAATATGGGGTGCTGTGTGTACATTAATTAGGAAAAATTTAACTTAAATGGTTTAAGCAAATGGCTGCAATATAACAAAGACTGAAAAATTGAAGGGGCCTGAATACTTTCCGTACCCACTGTATATATAAAATAAACTAACTTAATAAAGTACTTTTAGGATTTTAAGTAAAGTAAAAATTCATCATTTCTGTTTTAGTGTGTGTGTATTGAAGTGTCACTGACTAATTCATGATTAGCTAGATTGTAGATCAGTTTATGAGTAGCTTGCAAACAACTTTTGAACAGCTTTGCAATTTTCAAATTAGCTTTCGCAACACTGGTTGCTTTCTCGCAATTATCTTCAGACCATGCAAGGTGACTTTTTGTTTTTCTGTGGAAATCGATGTATTTAAACAACAAAGACGTGTGCAGGGCGACTAAATGTTAACGCTGCTGTATGAGGCGTTGATTAAACAAAGACAAGGAAAAGAATAGACTTGATCAATACCGAAAACAGAGCTGTTGACGAGACGCAAAACAATACTGCATCACAATTTCCTTTCTGCAGATTCGGTCCGTGTGACTTGAGATAAGTGGCTGTAAGAGGCTTTCAAATTAACATCTACATTTCGAGATATTAGTGAGTTAGATGCCAACCTCCACCTGCAACAATTCCATCCCACAATGCCTTGTTTCCCAGCCTGAACAATCACACTGTAACACCTGCACAGAGGCATTGATGCTCCGATGCACTGAGTAGCTGTTTATAGGAGCTTTTACATCATTAATTTGGAGACTGCTGAAGTGTTAATCAATGCCGCTGCCATAGTAACCGAACAAACAGCGAGTCCTGAATCCCCCGCTAATTGTGCTTTATTGTTTCAGACAGAGCAAGCAGAGCAAAGGGGGCTTCAGTTTGACGTCTGCTCATAAAGACAATGTTCTCATTTTAGCCCGATGTCTCTCCATCAAACTTAGTCGGGGCGTTGTTTCCATTAACCACTAGTAACACCTTACCAGCAGAGAATGTTTTAATCAATTATGGTCTGACTCACTCACAGCTTATAGAGAGGCGAGCGCATTTATGCCTTCCTCTTTAAACTCTCACCGCGAATCGTCACGTACAAGTGCTTGGTGGTTTGGATGGTAAATTTTTTGAGAATTGTTTGATTTTAAAGTGCATGCATTATGATAGCATACAGTACATATAATCAGGTTAATCACAGCCAATTATGGCTTCAAATTAGGTGCGGTGAAGATTTGTGCATAGAAACTCTGAAAGCTTTGTTTGTGTCTCCACTTATAGCTGTTATGTGTGCCAGTGGCTTTTTGAGGAATTAAAAATTGCAAACCAGCTGCTAAAAAAAAAACCACATCTCGGTTGAACAGGAAAGATCAATAGGAAGTTTTAATGGATTTTATGTGGGTAATGATAGAGGAGGTTAAGAGGCTAGGGCATGGGTTAATGGTACTATCAGGACATAGACCAAGTTAAGTGCAAAGGAAAGGTCTACCACCAGAGGTTAATTAACCTTTTTAAACCCCAAGGTGTCGGAACACACATACATATTGAATAGAAGCTGCCACAAAAAGTCTGTAGGTCACGGCAAATACATTTTGCAAGTTACAATTAAAACATCATCAGACCACTCCACATCTCGATTTAGGAGCCATTTATGAGGCGAAAACTCAGAAGGCAATTTATTACAGTCAAAAGCTATCTGAACAGGGGGCAGCGGGGTTACCAGATATATAATTTGAGGCAATGGCACATGGTGTAAAGAGACAGGGAGGCCAATGATGCAAGCCCAAAGCCATCCGCTCTTCGGTTTTACCTTTTCACTTGCACAAAGTTTAGTTCCTGCAAATGATCAGCAGTTGTTGTTTTTTTATTGTGTAAAATAGATGCTATAGAATGCACTGGCGTTGATGACCATACTGGTTTATGCTGTTGTTAATTTAAGGATGCATTAAAGAAAAGTTGAACTGGATGCTAGCATCAAATATTAAAATATGGTGTGTGAGTGTGTGTATATATATATATTAGATGCAATTTATTTATTTTAAATCTAATAATTAAATATTACATCAACTTAAACTTTCAGTTAATGTTTATTTAATTTTAAGTTAATTAATATTTTAAGCTTTCAGCTTTAGATTTAATTAAAGATAATAAGCCTGCCCTTTTTACTTTTTTAAAAAGCCATTCTTGGTTTTATTGTGAATAATTTATTGATGCATGTTAAAATAGAAAATTGCTTTTCTGTATCACTTTTTAATTGCTAGTTAACTTTTAATCCCACCAGTTGGTAAGTAAACATGCTGTCAAATTCAAACTTCAACATGAATTCAGTCTGGCTGTATTCATAACTCCCTTTGAAATGATCGGTTTCTGATGCATAAAGTCTAGTTCTTGTGAATAAATGAATTTATTGTCATTACACCTTACATAAGAAAATGGGTAGCGAATAATAAGTTCTATGCATAAAGCAGATGGACAATTTATTTAGTTATCGATCCTTTAAGCCTTCGCACAAGCATTAAAACATTTGAGATCTTTCTGGTAAATATTTGTTTGCTCTAAGAAATGCGGGGGTTTTTTTTCTGAAACCCTTTGAATTACTCAGATTGCCTCAGCAGCTTTTTAATGATGTGAAGGCACGAGATGGTAACCGAAAGTTATTGCCAGCGAGTTTCACTTACACTTCAGCGTTAGTAACGAGAAGTAAAACATCCCCCGTGACCAAGAAGCGCAAACCATGATAGACGCAAGACTGATTCGTGGTAAATAGCATACGGAGAACCCTGCTGATGACTTTCACTGTGAGTGATCAAAAACTTTCTACAATCCGACACGCACATCTTGTCGTTCCCTCAGTGGCTGGTATCCCTGCCAGCGCCTCCATTTTGGAGTCTGGAGCTCCCCAAGGCCGGCTGTCCCAAAGGGACCACAGGAAGGTAGCAAGTTTTGTGAATTTCTTCCTTGCGAGGATATTTTGCATCTAACACGGATGGTAGGTTGAGGGTGGGTGTGAAGAATCATGAAACTCAGGAAGCTGATGTTTCCCTATCCTCTCCAGCAGTATTCCCTTTTCTGTCCTTTCCCAAGAGCCTGTCAATCCACACCCAAAACAAAGACAACAAAGGAATCCCCACTGGAACCAGGCCATCCACAGAAGCGCAGCGCTGAGAAGATACTCTCCACGCCCATGATGTAATGAACGCGCAAGGCTTTCCCCCTCCCCAAAAACTCTTTGCTGCTTTCCGACTCGCCTCTTTTTTGGATATGCCTCCTTTTTCACTTCACTGAAAGTTTTTTTTTCCCCTGCATATTCCGTGTGAGCCCGGAGTTTGAGACTGCTCACTCCGAGCCTCGCACCCACTCTCCTGCGATGAACGCTATTCCCAAGGTGCGCTCTTTCCAAGTAATTGCCCTGTTTTTCCGAATGCACCGGATCTGGTGCCACACTGATGCTGTGCTTTAATTTGTGGGTAAATAGGCTTTCTGCTGAGTTTAAAAGCACAGCACCCGTTGGGGGAATTAGCTGTGGGGGTATTCTGGAAGGCGAATCATTAGACGAACGAGGCACCTTGTTTCTGGCTGTGCATCGAGGAAGTTAAGCAGGTGGATAATATGGCAAACAAGGACGCTGACGGTGACTGAGCTGACCTCACACATCACGAGCTCAGCGTGCTTCGCCTGCTGAGCCATGCTGCCAATCAACACAAACATCCAGAGTCGCTGGGTTCTGGTAAACAGCTGAACCGCTACAGGCAAAACTCGCCACGAATTAAGACGGCAGAGTCGCCGCCGTTAAAACGTGATATAGATTTGAAGTCAGAACTTTAGTATTCAAAAGCAAAGCATGCTTCTTTATTTAGGGTTTGGGGGAGTTCAGGGAACGCAAGCGCATACACAAGTTAAATATGCAAAAAGTACATATCCTGCGTCCAATTAAAAAAATTGAAGTATGTTCATAGTGTTCCAACTCTAGAAAATCATATATTTTTAATGTAGAAATGGGAAACAGAAATAAATTTTAAGGAGATTCTACAGTCTGGATTCATTCATGGGATAATTACTTTATATGTAAAAAAAAAAAAAAAGTTCCAACTCTATTATTATTATTTTTATACATTTTACTATAATTTATTATTATTACTTTTAGTTTTTTATATCTATATAAATTCACATTATACTAATTTATAAAATATATACATTTTTTGATAAGAAGTTTGTTACACATGGATTTGTTTTGTGTTTATATTGTACTGTATTGTATTTATATATACATAATAAATATGCACAGTACACACACACATTATATTTTATTACACATATTATGTAAACATGAACTTTTATTTTGGAATTAATCACAATGACATAGTAATACGTTTATATTAGTGCTGTTAAACGATTAATCATGATTAATTGCATTCAAAATACAAGTTTTTAATTACATAATATATATGTGTGTGTGTTGTATGTGTTTATATGTTTATTATGGATATATAAATATACGCATAAAACATATATTTTGCTATTATTAATAGAGTAAACCACTTCTAACGAGATAAAAGACATGTATATATTCATATAATTTGTATATTTTTCTTAAATGTTTGTATTTATATAGCCTATACATAATAAATATACACAGTGCACACACATATATACTGTAAAGAAAAACTTGTTTTGAACGCGATTAATCTCAGCACTAATTTTGTCACATTTTTATTAAAAATATATGCCATTTAAAATTAAAAGCCAAAACGTTTGCTTAAGATGTTGTCCTGTTACATCCCTTTAAACATGAGCCAGACTAGATTTATGCAATTTGTGAGTGCATTTCAAAAGTTTGTCTTGAGAAGTAGCTAATAGGTTGTTTTTGACATTTCCAAGAGTGTATTTGTATTGTCAAGTCACATTTGAAGGTTGATGAATCCTAATAATTAAAACAGACATATTAGGAACAGCAGAGTGCTAATAATATGTTCAAATGAAACAGGCAACATGAGCTCACCAGACCCTCTTTGCAGTTAATCATTTTGAAATAAAAGACAAAACATCTCAAGAGAATAAACCAATTATAACGATAAGATAAAAGGCAGCTAAAAATAAGGTTGCAATGAAAAAGTATGCGCTGCCTCTTGTTTGTTCACTATGACTTGCACTGCTGGAGCAGCTTTGACTTAAATGGGATCCCAGAGGTCTGGGTACTGGTTAAACACATGCAGTGACAACCCAAGCATAACTCTGAACATTCGCTCTGTCCCACAGGTAAAACGCGGCGTGGAGATTCAGTGTCACACGAGTTTAACTTTAGACGCGTCTCCAGCGAAAGCGTGACAGCCGGCCCTCTGTACACAGAGCAAACTTTTAAGCTCTAATTCCCATTCCCAAAAGTGGACGCCAGAGAACAAATGTATCGGTGATGGACGTCCACAAAAGACAAACACAACACCGAGCCGTTCCCTCGCGCTACCTGGAGCGCACGTGTGTGGAGCGCACGCGAAAATTCAATAGGTGAGCCTTTCGTCGCGATGCTTGATGCTTGAATGACAGCTTTCAAGAGAGTTAGTGTCCCCCATCGTCAATTAGGAGCAAACCTCATTGACACGCATAAAACCCTGCCATCCTGTGCTTGCGGTAATTGCAGGCATGACAGTTTATCATTATCCATGAAAACCGCTGGGTTCTGCAAGCGTCACGTTTTTTTTTTTTGTTTTTTTTCAATGGTCCTTCTCGACTGGAGAGTCACTCCACTTTTTTGTGTCTATTTGTTTCCATGTGATTATTTTTTTCCCAGGGCCAAACAGTCATTTTACTTTAATGAGCTCACCGTTTTCAAACATGCCAAAACAATGACAAGTATTGAGAGTCGGGTTGCGGGGGCCGATTGAGAACTTTAATCAAAGCAACCAATAGGCAATTACGACAAATTGCTTTTGAAAATCCTCGGCACTCTTTCAATTTGTTTGCCTTGTTCGCTCCCTTCATTTCTCTGTTGATGTGTTTTCTGCCTCGTCCATTCATTTTCCTTTTAGTTCTTAATCTATCATTTACCTTATAAGCTGAGTACATGCGCACTTTAAAGGCAGGTCAATTATAGAGTTAATATAGATGAGACTTTTAAGTGCATTAAAGCAGCTTCACAAGTGCCTGTGTTTACTTTTCTGTGCGGGACTTGTTCAAAACAGAAATTAGAAATATTAAATATTAGATATTAGCTGGCGGGGCAGTCTGCATTTGATTGGACAGTAATTTGTCGCACAAGGTTAGTTACCATATCTTTGGTAGTTTTTTTTCTGGTTGAGAGAGGAAAAAATGTTTTTAATTAATTTTATATATATATATATATATATATATAAATGAAAGGTATTAACCATATCAAACATATTATTTTTGAAGAAATGCTATTATAGTATTATTTATATTCAAATATTTATTCATATTTTGGTAGAGTTTTTATTTGATATTTTTCACTTTAAATTTAGTTTAAATTCTTATGTAATTTTTTTCATTTGTAAAATATTTTTTACATTTATTTTTTTATATTTATATTGATCTTTTATTTTTGTGTTTCTGTTCATTTCTAACTTTTATCATTTTTACTTATTTTTTGTGTAATTTTATTTTATTTTTATTTTTTAAAATTTTATTGTAATTTTGAAATCAAAGTTTTATCTTATTTCAGCTGTATTTCAATAAAAAAAATCAATAGTTTAAGTTGAACTAAAACACTACAAAAGTATAGTTTTTGTTAAATGTTTGATTTATATTTATCTTTTTAAATTAAACTTTTTTTTTCATCAAAAGACAAAAACATTGTAAAATTGCATATCTAAGCTCCAGGTTAACAGATTTGAATCAAAAGCCCTTAAACCGATTTCATGGGGTCAGTAATTTCACAATATAAAACCGCCTGGGAGACGTTTGAAACAATTTCTAGCCTCTAATGCTCTCAGTGTATCACAAATCCCTGTAATTAAGACTAACGAGAACGATCATGCACTTCAGCAGCAAACAGTCTTGCGTTCATGAAGCCACTTAACGTCCGGTCACACAGCAGGCGTCATTTGTTAAAAATGAAAAGTCCCTTTCCTTGCTCTCGTCACAGCTGTTAAATCAGAATATTGACCTGTAAATTCCTCAAAAGGCTCCGGCATTGCGAGGCCCTGAATGCTATTTGTTGTGATGGGGCCCGTGTTTGTTTTTGTCTAAGTGATTCGATATGTTCTGCAATTGCAGCATAGTTTCTTATGACATCTCTAAGCTTAGGGTTACCTCTCTTTTTTGCTTCTGAATAATTCATGAACAGAAATCCAATACTATTGAGTTGGAGTGAGGGGGACTCAGGAAAAAAGTTGAATTACAAAACATTGCATTCTTTCATCTCATGAAGTTTTGCGAGGAGCAAGGGTCAATTAAGAGTCCTCTGGCTACGGTGAGTATGAATAATGCACCACAGGGCTGAAAAACCTTGGGAGACTTGCTTTACTTGTGTAGATTATTGACGCTCCTACCGCTTTTTTTTCCCCTCCTCTCTCCTCAGGTGAAAAAGGACCCTTTGTCTGCGGTGTCTCTGAATGTTCATGCCTCAATAGCCTGGAGGCAAAATGGGCCTAATTTGCACAGGTCTGTTTTGGGGCCAATTATTATAATACCAAATGTTCTGGAAACACAATAAAATTGAAAACAATAAAGAGCAGAGCCACCAATATTGTCATACATTTTACATTTTAATGAATCTCTCATTAAAGATGTATTTTGTCAGTTTGGCGATTCACAGTGCTCCTCTTTTCCGTCTTTTTAAGTGTTGCTGTAAGATTTAATAGCTTATATGTATGAAACACATAGTGTTGTTTTTCAAAAGCGAACAGAAAATACGGCAAAATGACAGTTTTAGTTTATCTATTGCCTTTAGTTGTAACTGACAATGTCATTGCTCCTGACATTGATGTCTTAGGTACGTTCACAAAGGGCTTTCAGCTCGCCGAGAAAACATAACTCAAGGGCAAGGTCTCATCTGGCACTCAAGAAAAAGTCCTTATGTTATCAGGAACGTTGCACGCTGTTGTATTAATGAGCATATGTTGAGTTGTACAGTATGTTGTATGTACACTTTAAAAACTGACCATGACCGTAAAAAAAACTGTTAAATGGTTAATGGTAAATTCCTGTAAATTCATGTTTATTGCACATTTCAGTTTAATAAATCTTACCATGATGGTGTTTAGTGTTTGCGTGAATGACGCTGAGCACCTTCTAAATATGTAACTATTTAAAAGGTACTTGTGATGGGCCTTGATTCATTATGTGACTTGCTCATCACCTTGCATTTGGAAGTTATCAATTATCTACAACATAGATTTCGCTACTTTTATATGTTGGTATATTAACATTATATCAGTTATTACGGTTTATTATTAGAAATTAGGTAAATTTAACACAGTTAAAACCGCAAAACAAAAAATACTGTTACCGTACTTTTCACGGTTTTATTCTACCAACCACAGCTGCCATTTTTTTTACTGTAAATTTTACTGATTTTTTTTTTTTTTACAGTGTACACTGTATCCTGCATGGTTTTAATAAAAAATAGAGTGTGTTGTTTTGGACCCCTTTGACTAAACAATCCTATCAAAGCCATGCAGTACAGTGTATTTAACAGCTTGTACGTATGTGTGATTTATAGGAGAACCGTTTTCCAAAACTATGTGAAAATTAATTGTTTAAATAATCCATTGTTGTCCTTGCATTAAAGTTTCCGGAATGGGATTTAAAAACAATAATAATAAAAATGAATGAATGAATGAATGAAACAGATAGGTAACTGTGACTGACCAAATTCTGACCAAATAAATAAATAATAATAATAATAATGGTAATAAAAGGAATACAAATAAATAATTGAATAAAGACAAAAATGGTAAATATTCTGACTTTCTCACAATATCTTATAATAATTAGTTTATATATTGATTTTTTCCCCTAGAGATTGTGAGTTTATATCTTGCAACTTTTTCTATCAATTCTAAATTTGGAGAATTTTTTATTTCACAATTATTTCACACCTCTCAGGCTTCTCAGAATTAATTTTTTGCAATTTAGACTTGAGAAGAGATGTCGTCATAATTATGAGATATAATAGTCAGAACTGTCACAGCACTTACATACTGTTGCTCTCTTTGATTGCCTCTTCTGTCCTCATTTGTGAGTCACTTTGGATAGAATCATCTGCTAAATGACTCGACGTATGTATAAATGTAAATATAAGCTCAGAAGAAGCCAAAACTAACTTGTTTTTATTAATATAGTTTAAAAAAAAAAATTCTCGAGGCAGAAAAACATCTTCCAGATCATTAACTTTCACTACACAAAAACACAAACGTCAGTCATACAGTAGTGGAAGAAGATAAGGTTGATTAAATGATGACGGATATTTCACTTTTGGGTAAACTATTCCTTTATGAGAAGATCATGCATTCTAATCATGTCTAAAAAGTTCCTGATTCGAGAGCACTATAAAATCAGGCCTGGTCATGTTTTGCATGCAGATGCTGCATCTGTCCTGTTGGTCAGAGGCTGGATACTCTCAGATAGCCACACAGGCAACACTAGATGTCAGTGTTCTCGCTAATGTCGGGCTCCAAGCTTTTTGTTTGTGAGAAGGGGAAGGAGAAGCAAATAGTTGGAGAAGTTGATGCTTGCACTTTAGAACTTGGTGGGTCCTGATGGATTTCTTTATATTAGAGGGACCGTCTATAAGGAGTTAGGGGCTATTACTGTGCCAAGCCTGATCACGGGGCATCACTTTCATCTTGCCAACACTCTTGTATAATTAGCAGAAATTTGCTGAGATGTGTTTTCTCCTCCCTTCATTTCCTAAGATGAATCATCAGGAGTATAGACTAAACTCCCGTTCTTAACTCCAAGGATGCAAAAGTTAAATGTAAAATTAATGGTTCGTCTTATTTAGAAGATATATTTAGTATTTTTTCTTGTCTGTTTTGCGCTTTGAAGCCGATAGATTCACCTAACGTGCCTTCTGTAACATAACACTTCTGGAGGCGCATAAGTTCGAGTTTTGACAGAAAATGTTTCTCGTGTGCTCCAGCATATTGTTCTTAACGATCATAAACAAACAAAAAAAGTCATAAATAATCTATCCACGAGAGTTTTAATCTTGAGTATACAACATGCCTGTGGTCAGTCAATAATACTAAGATCTCTCAGGGTCATTCTATAAATGGTGTAATTTATTTATTCTTGAAAAGATGATTTTAAGAATACATTTTATTCAATGCACTCTGTCAGACAGAGATTGTTACAATGAGTAACATGATATTATATTATCTGTGTCTTTTCTGTGGAATAAGATGAATTGTTTATAAAATTATGAATTAAATTTCCAATGTCAACTTTCCAACCTTTAAATAAATGCAAGTATTTACATTCTTATGACACAAATAAGTACGCAAAGCAGGCTTTTGGTGAAATGACCCCTAGAGCCGAGTCTACTCCATTTCGCGATGACGTCACGGAAATGGCTCAGTTTCGATGTTTGCGAGCACCAATCAGAGCGCGGGAAAACCCGGAACTTCTGAGAGTGTTAGAAAGAGCGCCTGTATTCAATTTGAAAAGAACGAACAACATCAGGTATGGAATGTTATGGCGTTTCTACGTTCGATATAGTTTCATATACGATTTTATAAGTGGTAACTGCATCATGAAGTTAGTTATAGAGCCTATAACAAATTTTACAGTGTAGTTTTATTCTCAAAAACACGTGACACCAGAGTCCTTGGCTACTTCTACATTGTTTCAGTTGTGCGAAAAAGTCTCCTAATGTCGAAGTAATTCAGATGTATCATACTTGATATGCTTTATTGTCACCAAATCTCCTAAAGTTACGTTTAGTCGCGAGCGGTGACTCAATGAAAATTATTATAAACATATTTGTGACCTCATATGTTTGTGTGTCATACACCATGCATATCATACAAATAAGCTGTATTTGTTCTAAAAATAGCTAGGATTTAAAATTCTATGTTTTTGTGATTTGAAAGATTTGCTTTCACAAAGAGACAAACATTAAAGAGTTTTAATTATTTAGTTTGATTATTAATTTTACATTATTCATAATGTAAAACAAAAAAATTGTTAATCAACTAAAAGGCAAGTAAAACTAGGTATTTATTTAACCCTCGTTTTATTTTTTTTAGGACCCTTACATCAAAATATGTTTGTATGTAATTATACTGAAGATTGATAGGCTGCTTGATGCTTTTGTGAATAGTAAGAGCTGATTCTAAACAAAATTTCTTACTTAAATGAACATGTTTCGTTCACTTAAGTTAAATAACTGTATATCTCAGAAACCCCATATATAAAACAAGAAATAAATGTAGACTGTAGAAGTACACCCCTGTGGCAAACACACAGAACTATACAAATAGTTTTATTATTACCTAATCTATATAAACTGTATAAACAGTGATGGAAAATCTTTGGATATCTAGTCGTAACATTGTGCTTTCCTTGGCCTGCAAAAATCATGGAAATTAGTGTCTTAAGAAGTCATGCGAAAGTCATGGGAGTTTCTATAGGGAATCTAAATTTTTACTCTTTGGCTCAGCTTTGAAATATTTAATAAGCTAGTTGTTGCTGTTTGTAGAGTTAAACTTGCTATAGGCCATCATGATGACATCAGTTTGCTTTTACTGGACCGTATTTGAACTTGTTTCCATTTGTAATTTAAAAGCCTGGAATCTGAAATGCTAAATTGTAAAGGCTGGAAAAAGGGAACAAAACAAAAACAAAAAAACATAGTTTGAAGTAAAAATGGTGCAAATGTCTTACGATTGTCTAAATTCATGATCATTAATAACTAGAACTAAAACCATAGGCTAAATCTTTTTCATAACTTGAAATAAAATAAAAGTTTAGTAAAAATTTAAATAAACATTTATTTTCAGCTTCAGTAGTTGCAAAGGCAGCATTTCCCATTTTTAAGTATTAAAATGAATCAAATTAATCAACTGAAATAACAAAACTAATTTAACAAAAAATAATAATAGTGCTGTTGAATGACTAATCGCAATTAATCACATCCAAAATAAAAGTTTTTGTTTATATTATACATGTGTGTATATAAATACACACACGGTGTATATTTCTGAAAATATTTATGTTAATAAATTTATATATTCATATTGTAATATATATATATATATATATATTTTTTTTTATATTTATATATATATATATATATATAAGCATAATATTTTTCTTTAATATATACCTGCATGTGTTTGTATTTATATA
>JAUCMU010000080.1:5854291-5864750 GCA_032275025.1 Enteromius treurensis | reverse complement strand
AGCACGGCAGCACCGGAGACTCGCTGAGGTTTGTCCAAGAAGTCTTTAGATTTGTCGCTAGTCGTTTTTAGAGAAAAATGTCACCAAGGGGGTCTTAATAGTCGCTAAATATAGAGACGAAGTCGCTAAGTTGGCAACACTGATCTGTAGCGACAACAGACCGTAAAGAATGATGGGCACGCCTGGGCTGATGGGAATTGTAGTTCCCGCTACCTCCCATTCACTCCATTCGCCTGAGCAAACTTTTCTCAGAAGACCTATTGTTTTATCGAGTCATGCGACCACGGTATTATCGAAACAATTTGATATTGCAGTATGCCGGTATTTACAATACCATTATATCCCTAATATATATATTCACACATATATGTATATAAAACGACATGTTGACAGAATGCAGTCAAAATCCGAAGTCACATGACTTTGATCGCACCTCAGAAAAGGCCACATTCTTCATCCAATCCCAACGTCCTATAAACACAAACTGCATTTTGTTATCGTTCGTGTTATAATTTAATTGCAGAAGTTGGCGACATCTTGGGGGCCTCAGAGGCGATGTGCTCGTACGTCTGCAGCCATTAAAGAGCAGCAATTATGCAACAGCCAAGGCCGTGTTCAATAACCCATGCAGGAGCCTGACAGTGGCTGTTGTCTCTTAATTAGGAATTTGAATCCTTAATGCACGTATTTAAAGACAAATAATTAGACAGATATTTCCTCCCTCTCCTCTCCTGCGCTACCGGCCGACCCGGCATATCTTCTGTGGCGGGGGGGGGTGAAGAGAATGAAAACGTGAAGCTTGTTTCATCTGCATATTACAAAGGAATTAGCACTGCAAGGCGTCCGCGCCAGTAACTAGGCCAGCAATGCTTTCTGGTGCTCCTCTTCATTAGAATATCTGAACTGTTATAAATACGCTTCAGATTACGTTATTGTCTCGTTATCTTCTCTTTGCTTTGCACACTAATGAGTGGGACAGGGCAGCTAAACGAGCGAGTTCCGTTAACATTATTTGGAATGTGCTTTAATAATGCTCATTAGGCCGTTCCCTTTTTTGTTGCTCTGCCGCTTTAATTAGATCCCCCCCACCCGCCTCTAATAAGGGCATTCGTGGCTGATAATGCCTGTA
Organism: Enteromius treurensis; assembly: GCA_032275025.1. NCBI lineage: Eukaryota > Metazoa > Chordata > Actinopteri > Cypriniformes > Cyprinidae > Enteromius > Enteromius treurensis. Next base: position 5,863,621 of record JAUCMU010000080.1, on the reverse strand, counting down.
ATGTATTTGTTACTACAAGATGAGACAAGAAGAAAAAGAAGTGAGATTATTTCTCTTTTTAAGTGCCTTTTAATAGAAGGAGGCTTAATTGGGGCTTGTTTGGTTTCCTCTTTTCTTTCATTTCTAATGAGTAATACACTACTGCTCTAGTCTTACCCATGTTCAGAAAGCCTGTTTAGTTAGGTTTCGTTTAGCCTGTTTGTAGGCCATAGAGGTTTTTTGTTTTTTTTTGCCTGAAGATTTGCAGATAATCAGATCAAGAATTCATTTTATTTTTTATCTTATTTAATTAAATTTCTTTTTCTTTTTTTGCCAAGGCAATATTATTATAATTATTTTCTAGATTCCTAATTTAAAAAATATTAAACTGTTATTATTACTGTTATTTATTGAAAGAAGCAAAAAACCTTGAAACACCATAGCAACAGCAGCACAGTGTTTTTTAATGAGAGGTGTATATCAAATTAGTTTTTTGCATAAAGGAAAGCAGTTTAAATATTTAAGTATATATTTAGGAATGGGGGTTTTGAATGTCATAGATATCCTATTAAATATAATATGTCTTTATTATATAGATATCATTATTACTGGATGTTTCAAAACTCCAAATCCACAATTTTATTATAATTATTATTATATTGTTATTTATTTTATTTTATTTTATTTTATTTTGCTTTTGTAGAATGTATTTAAAACTGCTGACTCTGTCTTCTAGTTTTATTATATTATAAGATTTCATAATCTTATAATCTCAAGATTTCAAGTTTTTATTAATCTAATTTAATGAATTATGAATGTAATAGTAATAATGAATATTTTCTGCAACCACATTCCCCTCAAACCCTCAAAACATCTTAAAAATTTAAAAAGTTAAAAAAAGTTACACGCATGAACATTATACACAAACATTTAAACAAAATGTTTGAATAGTAGCATGCATTGCTAAGGACTTCATTTGGACAACTTTAAAGTCAACTTAATATATATATTTTTTTGCACCCTTACATTCCAGATTTTCAAGTTGTTGTGTCTCAGCCAAATATTGTCCGATCCTTGAAAACCATAAATCAGTGGAAAGCTTAGTTATGCATATAGAGGATGTATAAATCTCAATAATATGTATGTGTAAGTCTCATAAATTGAGCCTTTTGACTGGTTTTGTGGTCCACGGTCACATATAGGAAAGCCCGGAGATGATGTATGGATTCATGTCTGGTGTTATGTCTGGCCCCTCTCTGCCAAAGTTAAACTGCCAAAGTAACTTGTAATGTCCTCATACATGAAACGCTCTCATTTCGTCCCAAGTGATTGCTGTGAGCGTTTCACTGGCCTGGCACCCATGTGTCTGCATTAACCGATGCGTTCGGGTCCTGACCTGATAGAAGGAGCAGGGAGAATGAAGAACGAGACACTCACAGACAGAAATCAATGGCAGTTGTCAATGAAGTCCAAGGTCATCGTGCCCCCCTGAACCAATAGATTAAGGCAGCACCCATTTGGCTGAAGTACTTTTAGGTGGTGACAGAGCATTTGACATCTCCTCCTCTGCAGTGTTGAACTGCACATCTCTTTTTCACGGCTTTTTGGGTTTCATGTTACTTTTAGCCAGGTCATAGTGCTGAATCATCAGCCGATAGCTGCGTTTGTAACATTTGTTTAAAGGCATATTTCACCCCCCAAATAAAAATTCAGTCATCATTCACTTACATTGTTTTAAATCTGTATGACTACCTTGAACATAGAGGAAGATCATTTTAGAAATGTGAAAGTAAGTTAGTTAGTGGTAACCAACAATATTCTTTAAAATAATATAAATTCCAGAAAATTAAATAAAGCATTTGTAATTTTCAAATTTATCAGTTTATTATATATATATATATATATATATATACACACACACACACATATATATATACACACACTTTTTTTATATATATAAAAATATGCAAATTAATGCTTGGGAATGATTAATCACATCCAGAATAAAAGTTTTTGTGTAAATAAAAATACAAAGTACACAGACATGTGTTATGTTCACAAAAAGGTGAATATATGTTAATGAGTAAATGTGGTGATATATATATATATATATATATATATATATATATATACTCCATATTCTAAATTCTAAACTATTATTGTTGTTATTGCTATTATTATTATTATTATTAATAGTTTATTAATATAATCATTTTAATATTGGTGCATCCCTAAGTACAACTACATACAAACTCAAACATATTTGTTTATTTATTTATCAGAAGTGAGTTTATCAGACTTTCCTTGCAATGGATTTTGATAAATATTACATCTTTAAATCTTTCATATATTTCATAAGAACATGGATCTAAAATTTAATCAGATGAGAACATTTAAAGCTTGCATATGGCAAAATTATCATAAATAATGATTGAATAAATGAGCGTGCACACACTGGGATTTTTCAGCTCCAGCTTTTAATATGAGAAGCTTTACAGGGTATCCCAAAAGCCCTGCTGTGAATAAATACACATCCTGTTCTCTGACTGACTGTTTTGCCTGAAACTGTTTATCAAATCACCTCTAAACTTCTGAGAGGGAGGGAGGGCCGAAAAGGAGGAGTCAGACGTTTCCTTCTCTCTCTCTCTCTCTCTCTCTCTCTCTTTCTCTTTGGCCTTGTAGTCTCAACCCTCTTAAAATCTCTCGTCAGAAGTGGAGTTTAAAGGATGTGCTCTTCTATCCCCCTCTGTGGTTGTCACGGGTGATGGGTGACATGGGCGTCTTGGCGGCTGCCACCACTGTTTACATAATTTCAACATGGCCGCAGGGAAAAAAGAGACTACGGCTGCAACAATCTTCACTTCACACCCCTCCAATTAGAAAGGCCCCTGCTCCGCCGCTTAGCACGGCTTTCGGGGATGGGAATATTCCAGCTTAACTTTTCAGCCCGCGGGGGAGTCACCAAAGAAAGACGCCACGGCGGAGTTGAGAGGACGTTTAAGACAGACTAAAGATGCCCCAGTTTATCTGACAACATCTGAAATGGTGGACGTGACTTGGAATTTGGTGGCAGAAATGCTGAGAAGTAGTGGAATGTATTTTTTAAGTCAAAATCAGTCTTACTGTGAAGAATTCGTAGAAGTAGGATTCTATCAAAATGTAAAATCTTGCTCTTTTTATAAAATGACTAGGATTATAAAATGATCAACTAGGCCCCATTAGCAATGGATAATGTTAACACGTACGCCCATTTATCATGATTAAAATCAATTCCCATGAGAGAAGATATAGTCCTGTCATCGTCATCATCATTGTTGTTTTTATTGTATTTTTCTAGTTAAACACAGGTGTGATATATATGTGTGTGTGTGTGTGTGTGTGTGTGTTATTTATTTTTTTGTGTATAATCTATACAATAGATATGTAATGGCCAAAGCTGGATTATTATTATTATTATTAATTTATTTATTTTCCCAGTTTCTCCCTCCAGATAATTACTTGCGTTTGAATTATCTTACGGTCGTTTAAAGTAAATAATATAATAATTATAGCATTTTATTTGTGTTTTTAAGTGATTCTTAAAACTCTAATAGCTTAATAACACTGTTAAATGTAATTACTAGCAAGTATCAAAATGTATTCAAAATGTATTTAAGTTTTGTGTTGTACATTTTAACACTGATGCTTAAATATGATATAATATAATAGTAGCGTTTTGTTTATAATGTTACTTTTTTTTTACTTTAACAATATATTATTGAATATAATTAGTGCAAACATCAGTGCATAACATGAGTATAATCATTGGCTTTTCTGTACTAGCCAAAATTGTATTTTTATTTCCATTTAATATAATATTATAAAAGTAAAATGGTAGTGAACAGTGTCACTTTATTTCTTTTTTCTACTTTTATTTACTTATATCCATTTCCACTGTATTTTTAATTTGAATACAATTGATCAAGCTTTCAGCATAAAAAATGGCTCTCATTAAGCTTAATGAGTGCATGTGATATTTAGTTTCATGGTTTTTGCTGTAATGCATATTTGATTGCTACATTAATTGCCTGCATACACCTGTGTAATGCTAATGCGCTCCCTCCAAAACTTTTCAAGTTCCACTGCAATCAAAGTACAGAAAACTGTAGAGAATCGTATTCCCAATTGTGACGATACCACAGAGTCAAACTTTTTCTGAGAGCCTTCTCATTTGAAAGAGGCCTTTGATGTCTCTAGTCGCTGGAGTTCTGCTTAAGTGAACTGTAATCTCTGGCATTAAGACTCGCTCTATCTTTATCTCCATCCCTGAAACATGAAATGAATTACCACCAAATTTTCTCCTCTCTCAATTTGGCCCTCACCTTGCAATAGGGGTCATTTCCTTAATTGGGCCCTTGATTTGCCCAGCCATTTATAACCTTTTCCTGTCATCAGGGGAGAATAGCACAATAATCAATATTTAATTTTTTTTCCGAGCAGAGGTGAATGTAAAGTTTGACCCCAAGCACTTGTTTGTATGACCCGGCAAGAGGCAAGTTCATTCTCATTTTGCTGTCTATATATTTTTTCGTCCTCCTTCAAGTCCTCATCCTCATTGCGCCAAAATAGCACAAAGTCTGTTCAAGAGAAAGCAGAAATACAGCACATTAGTGTAATTTTGTTGGCTGAATGGCTCTTTATTCTTTTTAAAAATGAAAAGCTTTTTTTTTTCTTAAAAGCATTTTAATGCGAGTAAAGTCGTCTTACGTTGACAGTGCTTGTCCGACCTGCTTACCCTGACACGCCGAGATTGGTTTTCTCTTGCGCTTTAAGGGTGTATTTATAGAACCGTTGCATTAAGCCTGTGCCGTGTTTTGTTTATTTGTTGCATTTTTAGGTACAAGCATTTCTTGAGGGACTTGACAGAGAACACCGGTCCAGACAACCCGGAGTTTCAGCAGCTTTCAAGTAAGAGGCACCGCCGTCTCGCAATTCGACAAACACTCTCTTATCCTGTTAGCGCTCTGTGACAAAAATGTTGATGGGTTTAGCCTGTCTAGTTGTGTTTTTTTTATTTTTTTTATTATCTGTTTATTGTCAGGATCTGTATCAAGCTGCGGAATCGCATTCACCCAAAGTCACACTTGTTATGCTTGTCAAATTTGCTTTCCACTCTAGTTTGTCACTTACAGAGCAACCTAAAAAGAGATCACTCAACGTGTTTGTGATGATGAGGTGCTTTGCGGAGATAAGCATTGCGGAGGATACCATGGCCTGTTGAAGAAGGTGCAAACGCTGAAATCGTTTCATACGGTGCCAAAACAAACCCGCGTCTTAAAGGGAAAAAAGTTTGTAAGCTGGCAGCCGAAAAGACAGCCTCCCTTGTCTTTGTTAGGGTGACAAAGAACAACTCTGGGCTCCTGTTGTAGCGCTCACGTGTTGTTATTGTCACCGGGTGGCTTTGCTCGTCGAGGATGAAAGTACGGCAAAGCTTAACGTGAGTCTAAATTCTCCATGTGGATTTTGACATAATTAATAGGGACCAGATCAGAGGAGATCAACCATGCAAAATATAAATAAATAAAATCTCCGGCATCAACAGAAGCCCCGATAATGACTCATTTCTATCGTCAAATAAACAGCAAATCCGACTTAAGTGCGAGTGTACACAAGGAATTATTTATGTGTATCAATTAAAATCTCATTGGGTGCTTGCTGCTTTTGCTTACAAATTAAAACAGCCCCTGATTCTAAGATGAAGGTACATATCCAGATTTGCCTCTTCCTCTTCTCATTAGAGCTGCTTTTTAAGCTCACCAGCTGCTTTTTCTTTTTTTGGAGAGGAAGAGAGAGAAATAAAAAAAGTTTCCTCAGTCGGCCTGGGCATATTGTAAGGGGAATTATTTAAAAACAACCCCAGACAAATTATATTGTATCTGATTAAGCAAACTAGCAGTGAAACTCACAAGAGGCTTTGTTGTTGTTTTCCCGTTTTCTTTTTGTGTGTTGATTTTCCACCCTCCCCCCTTCCCATTTATTGCTCTTTTTATTTTTCTCATCACACATGCTCACGTATGCAGAGAAACGCCACTGTTTTAATTATCATCATAATTGCGGCGTTCGCCGCTCGCGTACGCTTTGGAGCGCTAACTTCTGCCTTTCCCTACAGCCTAGTATCTCCTCAACTAGTTGGCGGAAACTGTCAAAGGTTAATTAAAAAAAGTTAACACTCGAGAACTCCTCGGACCGAGTTCTGTTTAAACATACTGAATGTCTAAAATAAAAAGACAGAGAGAAAGTGTTCGTAGAATGTGGAATGAGATGATATTAATAATGCATCAGCAGTAGCTCTGTTGAAACACAATTATAGAGAGGGTTTTCTTAAAAGGGAAGGACTGAGAGACGTACAGCGAGGCCCAGTCATCTCTAAACAGTCACTTTGTTTGGTTTTGCTTGTAATTGTTCTAAAGATAAGCGACTCAATTAGGCTGTGATTATTTTACTATGAGGCGAGCGCCCCGAGCACTGTGTTCATTGTCTGAATTGTTAGAGTCAATAAGACCAAAGCTGGGTTTAAAATTAGTATCCATCTGCTTGTTTGTGTTTCTTTTTCTTCTTAATGAGTCGATGATGTCTACATTAGTTAATGAATTCCAGGCACGGTAATTGGCGAAACGTTTTCTCTAAAATTTTAGTTGCAAACTAAAAAAGTACCATCTGAAACTCTGAAAACGAGTTCTCTCTGCATTATTTAATCACGTTTTGACGCTTTTATGTTGCACAGCTTGCTTCCAATAAACCAATGAACCACAGAAATCTGTTTTGTACTGAAACCGTGTTTATCAGGCAGACAGAAATACAAAAGTTTCAGATGAAGCATGTAGGCCTTGTGCTTTTGATGGCTAGCACAACATCCTATGGCAAGGTTTTCACCCAATCAGTGGTTTTTGGATGTGTTAATGCACCCTTATCTTTCTCCAGGGGGTTGATGGTGAAATCAAACATTGTGTGGAGGCCAAAAACAAACTGTTATTATCATATGCAATAATGCAGTCTGCATAATGCATGAACACCTATGGGTGTGCACTTATTAGTGTGTCACGCTGTTGTATTACTCGTTTGACGCTCGTAATGAGTGCATAAATAAGTCGCGCTCTTGTACATATGGGTACTTTTTTGTGGAACCACGAATATTTTAAATAGCACTTCCTCCAAGCACAAAACAGTAATCTCGTAAGTAATGCATCTAACCTACAATTAGTCGTATTAAGTGTTTACCAAAATGTGTCTTTTAAGTGTATGCAGGGTGATGTATTTCTGTCTTTCATTGTGTGCTTGGCATTAGGCAGAATTTTAGTGTTTAGTTTGTTGCGCTCGCAGGGTTTTTGTTATGTGTCCATTCAGTTCCTTCTGCTGTTTCAAGCCATGTGCCCTTTTTGTGTAGAGGCAGTGAAAGCCATCTCAGAGGTCGCCCAGCGGATCCAGAACAACGCTCGCAGCCATGAGAACCACCTGCAGCTGCGCAGAGTCCAGAAACAGCTGAAGGGCCGAAAGACCAGAATCCTGACTCCAGGTTAGAGACTGTGATCTCCCATTCTTTTTATCTCCCAGAGCTCCGTGGAGAGCCAGAGAGTTAAGCGGATGAAGGAGGTCAGGTGGAAGAGTGTGGAAAAGTAGTCTTGTTTAAAAGAGACCCAGCTGTTTGCCCATAATCAATAGAGGCGATAGTAGGCGGTTTTGTTTTCGCCAGCCACAATCGCAGAAAGAATTAACTGAATTTATCGACAAGTTCTTACCGCTAATTGGTAATGGAAGGGAAGTGTGCCTGAAGTTAGTTCTTTCCATCTTTCTTCTCTTGTGCTACTTGTGGAGTGGAGGTCCTTTCTTCCTTCTTATTTATCCCAAGGGAGAATGCCCACGTGTGAAACAAAAGGGAAGGAGATGGAGAAGGACGAGGGAGATGGAGAGAAAAAGACAGAGAGGGCCTTGTCGTGAATGCCTTGGCCTGCCAATCTCCCCCAGGACCAATTAGCGCCTCTCCTCATCTTGTGGGCCGGTAGATAAAAAGGAAGCTGGGAGAAAGGGAGCGAGAGAGAGTGTGTGTGTGCACAAAGGTGGTTGGGAGGCTGGCGATGAATACCCAACGAGCACTGGGCTCATTTCACACAGCGCCGGATGTAGGAAGGGTGTAAAAAAAAAACCTCTCATCCTGTTTTTCCAGGACTCTAGAATTCTACCGAGGTCCTTTCTCTTGTCCAATAAGGCTTCTTTTCTTCCGCTTGCACTTTTTCTGACTTCAGAAGGCCGAACCGAACCAGGCCATCCCAGCTTATCTCTCCCAACCCCTCCATTTCCTCAGATGTGCCCTAACGAAAGTGATGCTTGACAGATGAGAGGCTTCGGAGCCCCTGAACAATATTAAGTGGCCAGCTTGGAGATAAGGGCAGTGTAATTCTCAGACGCAAAGCTTGAATCAATGGGACATTGATACGGCAGACAGACTGTCTGTTTCCTTGGAGTCCTCGGCAGGACATTGCCGCCACCACAGCTTTCCAAGGGCCAAGCCGAAAATCTGGCCTACAGAGCGTAATAGAAAGATGAAGAGAGGAAGATGAGACCGTTCCATGCCCTTTGGGTGACTCTATGCCCCCCCACCCCCAAACCCAAATTGGTCAGTTACGTGCAGATCTTTATTGCCAGAAACAAACCACCAACCAGCAATCATGTCAAGATTTTTTTTAATCTTTGGAACAGAAATTAAGATATTTTTATGCGTTCTAAGAGCTCTCTGACTCTCCCTTAGACAGCAAGGATCCTAGCCCGATCAAGGTTTAGAAACGTAGCAAGGAGATTGTTAAAATTATCCATGTGAAAACAGTGGCTCAACCGTAAGTTTATAGAGCTAAGAGAATACTTTTTGTGTGCAAAAGAATAAGAAATAATGACTTTATTCAACAAATTGTCTCCTACGCGTCAACTTATAGTACCATTTTGACGAATCGATTCTAAAAAAACGTCGACGTCAAATCCAGTAGTCGACACATCACGCCCACTCCTTTTTTCCCTTTAACTGAAGCCTATTCAATCACGCAGTGATAACTGCAACGGCGGCTCCCGCTGAAGCTCGCCTGAGGGGGCGTGTCCGTGTGTATATATAAGCGAGCAGCGCACAGCCGTCTTCAGGTTACCTCGATTGAAGCGCCGAACACTTGCAGCACGGCAAGGGACGCAGTACTCGTTCCCGTGTCTCAGGGGACCTGGGTTACGAGAGTAACCTACTCGTTCCCTTTCTACGCTTTCACTCGTACTGCATCTGGTAAGACGCTATGGGAACCCGCCGTGCTGCGAGTGCAGAACGATAAAGCCTGACAG
>JAUCMU010000080.1:5834944-5854191 GCA_032275025.1 Enteromius treurensis | reverse complement strand
TCATGCAACAGAAAAATAATAGTTAGATAAATCATCTAATTAGTCATTAGAATAGTCGACTATTCGATAAAATAATCCCCAGAATAATCGTTTTAGAAATAATTGCTTACCCCTAGCCCTCTAAACAACATAGAAGACAAATTCATTTTTGAGTGAGTTATCCCTCTAATGCAGATGTGTTATTGTTCAGGTCAACTTGTATTGCTCTGTCATAACAGATGTTTGGCCTAAAAGAGACAGATGATTTGCCAGTTACTGTACTATAATTACATAATTTTGACATAGATAAAGGATTCAGATGTCAACGTAGAAATTACAGCTTGTATACTCTGTATGTTCAAACTTTACATCTCATAATTACGGTAACTCCAACATGATGAGAGTTCATCGTAAATATAGAAGGCATTGTGTATTTGTAAAGCTTGCGTGCATAGTAGAATATGAGTCACAATTCTTCGTACAATCGAGTAACCTGAATCAGAAGAAAACTTTAAAAAGAGGGCTCCTGTGCTTTGAATACTGTAGAAGAACACCTGAATCCCCTTTTAGCTGACATAAAAGGGTAACCTATCCACCAAAGCCTTCTCAAAATTAACAATGATCTGACTATGGCCATTCCATCACTTTCAAATCGAGAAATGCTTTTATGTGTCTCTGGGTCTTTGGCTTGGTCACATCAGGAGGACCCCTGCCGCTTTGTAGTGCAACCTTTAGCACCCTGCAAACCACTAGGTCCTTTGTAGCTGGGCAGAGGTGCTCTTTGACAGGAAAAGTTGAAAGCGTTCAACATGAAGAGGGGGATCTCCAAGTTCCTGCTCTTTGAACTGAGCCGATGAAGCCTTCCGTGGATGTGTCAGTCCAACCCTGTGACGGGTATTTGAATCATACAGATTCACATTAAACAGAAGCGGGGGTTCTTTACCGTTATACCTGTGGACGACTTGATGTTTTTGGCACTGGGTGTCTTGTTATTGAGTTTGTACACTTGTTAGCGTTGTGGATGTGCAACCCAAAATCGTCAGGCATGACTATCCTGCGTGATCCAGATAGATATTGACCATGTAAATGCATGTTACCAATTTAAAGAAGCCAAAGAAACCATTAAATCCAATCTGCACATGTCGCCCTGGAGTATCACAGAATGTGTCTTGGTTGTTGCCTCATATTAAACCTGTGGCATTTTTAAAAAGCGGTTTGACCCCTACTTGACCCCTCTGCTAATCATAGAGTGCTTGTCTGTCGCTCAGAGCATCCGTTTTGAGCTCCGTGTTCTTGCTATCGCCAGAGCTGCAATCACAAGGTTCACTGGGGCAATTAAGGAATCAGTAGCAGGAATGAAATTTCATCTTATCTATCCAAATGTCAGCATCTAATTTAGTTTCCATCATGCAACTGCCAATCACTGAGAAGGGAGATTGGTTGTCTCTTTTCCGTCTCAAGTCATGTAAACCTTCGGCTTTTTATTCTCTGCTTGAAATTGACTTTTTAGGTAGACAATGGGTAAGTCCTTCATCCATTTCCCTGTTATCTCTTCTCGTTGCAGGGAGGTGGTACATTCGGGAAGGCTGGCTAAAGACAGTGCCCCCTAAAGGCACGGAGGCAAAACCCAAGATGTTTTACCTGTTCTCTGACATCCTGCTCCAGGCCAAACCATGCAGTCCCATACATCCTACCAATGGGGATAAGTTTGTCTGCCAGCAAATCTACCCCTTAAAAGAGTGCACAGTGGATAAAGTCTTCGGCCACACCAAAAGCCAGGGAGGCCTTATTAGTGTAAGTTAAAAGGTTTGCAGTTCAGATGAATTTATTCTTGTTCACAATTCAGTTCAAATATTTTGGTATGAATGATTTGTTATTTTCATGGATGTACATACATTTGAAGTGTGTTGTTCTTCCCCCAATAACTCCAGTAACACTGCACGAGTCAGTGATGAGTTGATGCTCACACTTTTCTTAGAAATCAGCTTACTATTAGCATGCTTATGATTGACTTTTAGAGGGATAGTTGGCAAAAAAAGTGTTTTATTAAAAATACTACCACTTCCTCTCTATTAAATGTGTCCATGCCAGAGGTAGACTGGGGATTTGGGTGACCTTAAAATGGTTGCATTGGAATTTTTTTTTGTAATTATAATTGACTTTTAGATTGTGTAATCGATGCATTACATTTTCATTGGTCCCTAGTATTTTTTGGAGTATAACGCACTTTTATCCATTCAAATTCCTCACAGGCGCTTTTCAAATCCATCAAATATATTTGAACCGTATGTCCCTCCCCACACTTATTGTTCTCAGAATGACTTGAATGATCTGCAAGTTAGCAAAAATTATCAATTTATCATTCTCCTCCTTGCGCTAATTACTCGAGTTCCTCATAAGGCTTCAAGTTTTAATGTCTCCACATGGCTTGATCTCTTTCCAGGTCTCTGTGCTGCCGCTGTGTGACAAATTATGTCTAAACGATCTCCGCACTCTCATGAAACATTCAGACGAATGTATCGCGCACCACAAAGGTTCCTTGTGATTTAGCTGGTTACTAAATAGCATAAAAGGATACAAAACTACATGAATACAACATGAGGATATAATACCTTACAGCATTGCATTGGATTTTATTAATATTTTAAGGCGCTAGTGGTCTCAGAATTACTATGACCTGTCGTGTCACAGGTATGCTTCTTGTTTTTTGGCACATGCAATAGACCTAAAAAGGCCACCCGCTCTAAAAAAGTGTGGGAAGGCGCTCACATCACTCCATCAGATTGGATCACACATCCATCTCTTCCGCTCGGCCGCTGAATGCATCTTCCCAAAACCCTGTCAGTGCTTCGCACTCCTCTCCTCTCCTCTGCCTGGGCCGTGGCCGAGGCTGCATATTATCTAATGGCTAGAAATGGCATTTCATTAGCCTGTTATCCCACAGAGGCCTCAAATGCATACTCAATAGCATTAGGTGTAATTTCTCATAAGGACACATTATTGATCCCGGTTCCACCCGCCTCCCACCTGGACCGAAGGGGAAAGAGGCTGTCAGCAGTCTCTGGCCCCTCCCCGGCCGGGCCGTGAAGAATTAAAGCCAAATTAAATTTGACAGCTGGAAATGCCATGGCAATCTATATGCAAAGTTTGAAAGTAGTAGTAGTAGAGGAAAATGCGCTATGAAAATTTTGGCTCCCTCTCCCCTATCCATTTGTCTAGATGAGAGAGTGTTTGTATACGGATAATTTCTTCCCTCCTTTTCTCTTTCTCTCGCGTTTCCCATCTTCGCATCCCCCTCCCTTTTGGTCTCTCCATCTTCCTCTCGCGGCTCCCCGTCTTTCTTCCTCCACCTCCTTGAATATTATTCTGCATCCATGACCGATTCCCTTTGATGTATAAATAATCAAGTGAAATTATGTGCGTCGAAGAGGCTCCGTGCTCCGCCGTTCGTATTATACAAAGTAATTTCTACCTAAGAGGGTCAGATTTCCTGACAAATCCCTAATTACCGCATCGCAATAGAAGTGGAATCTATTTGTGCATAAATCAGGCCACCCGTCCCCCCATGCGGCGGACCCCTAATATTGCGCTCCGCTACGCCTCGCTCGCTGAACTCGGTAATTAGATAATACTTTTGATGATGGTACATTTGAAATCTTAATCTATTTAATACCTAATGAGAGACAAGTGCACCAGCACAACACCCCCACCCCCCTCACCCAGCCTCCTTAAAATATATCCGGAGCGTCATTACTTTTTACCAGGTGTCCATTAAAGACCCGGCTCCGCTCATCATTATGATTCCATCCCCAGTCGTAATAAAGATTAGGCCTGATTATTGATATGCTGTCGGTAACTGCTGCCGTTTCCTCTACTCCGGCCGCCTCAGGTAAATGTGAAAGGTCATTTAATATTTTCAAGGCCCCAATTATAATCCACTCTAATGGGTCCCCGTTGTAATTATTCCGAGGATAAATCCTCTGCCTTTGTTTGGGGTTGGATGGTTCCCGTTGTCTTGTTTGACATGTGTAATCTAGTAGTAAAGTCTCCTCTGTGCGGATGAGTGATGGTAATTGCTGTTGACTCAAGGATGAGCCATCTGACGGGAGGCGGAGAACGTGGGCCGAGCTCAGAAAACTTGTCCTCCAAGTGCAGATCATTGCCAAATTAGCAGCTGAGAGCATCAACCGGCACATCTGTGCGCCTTTGGGCTCGAGTGGAGAACGTGTTGCTTCCTCTGCAGCTCCTTCATGGTTCTCGTTTCGTGACCTATTTTGTGTTAGATTGAAAATCAAATCATTAAACGTGTTAAATGATGTACTAATGTTATCGCCGATGTTCTTTAATGTTTTGGGAGGTGATTTAAGTTGTCTCACCTTCAATGGTGTGCGTTAAAATAAATTTTAAGGCCGGTAAAGACTTCAAATTGCCTAATTGCAGCTGTTCGTCCTTTACATCTATAGGTTATATGGCAGAAGAGCTGAAGTCAGTACTGTGAATTAAAAGATCACAAATGTTTGAGATTTATGAGACCGGGATCCATGTAAACACTGGAGGCAATGCTAACAAACTAGTTCATGGACGCCCTCTAGTGATCCAATGGAATTATGTTTTTTGAAAGATGTTTTTACAATTTTCAAGAGACGTTTCAGTTAAAAATCAATATAATTTTACCTTGGTACCTTAAATATATGTTAGTGTACACCTTTTAATAATTTTTTTACATATATATATATATGTGTGTGTGTGTGTGTGTGTGTGTGTGTGTGTGTGTGTGTGTATGGTTTCATCCCTTATGCCTAAGAGATGAATGTTGGATCAGTCGACAAATGGTACAAGCAATATCATTACTTTTCAGTGTCCTTCACCAGTTATCATACATAAATCTCTTCCTCTAACTGAATATTTTCACTCTTCTAGTTGACCTTCGCCAGGGCCAAACTGCTTCTAATGTCTGATGATCAGGGGGACATTAATGATTGGTACCGTAGCATCTGCTTGGCTATTGGGTGAGTCTTTCTGTTCACATGGCGATGCTTAAAAATCCTGAACTTTTTAGGTTACCAGCCCTAAAATGTCACTCCACCCTGGTTTTGAAGTTAAAATACCAACACAGCTCATAATCATCAGCCTTTTACACCGTAGTCAGTGTTAGCATAACATCAGTATCCTTTACTCTCTCACAGGACTTGAGGGCAGGGCGATGGTTGACATGGGGCGAGCTCGTCACAGGGGACAGTCCCCACTCTTAAGGCTAGGCTAATTAGTTTAGCACTGTCTGAGTGATTGGGAGGGACAGACTGTCACCTCGTGCCGTCTTCATAATAGGGAGTTCCTCACATGTGGCCTTCTGCCCAACCTACAGGTCCAGGGGAGCACAATTAGAGACAGAGATGGACAGGATGTGGTGGCTGAGGTCAGAGGTGATAGCTACTGTATGAGGGGGAACACAAGTGTGTGAGAAAAAAGAAAGACAGTCCAGTTGCTGTCCTACAATGGAGTCCATTCTGATGAATGTGTATTTTGTGTACCTTTTATATATTAGAAAATTCTAAATTATTTTTAATTCAGAAAACTACAAAGAACGGGTGTATTCAAGTTACTGCATTAATAATGTAAATTAAAATTCATTAAAATGCATAATGCATTGACCGATGCAGAGACAGATGTATTTTCAGTATGCATATTATACAGTATTCATTTTGTCCTCATTTATTTTATTTTTTTTCCTTTGAGGTCCCGAAACTTAATTTATTGTTTCTATAACTCTTAGGCTATTTTCCATCTTCTCTCTGACCTGTGTTATTAAACAGGTCATTTTTTATTACTTTGCTTCACTCATTTATTGCTTGCTCGCAGGTCCAATATAATTTTTAAGCATCCAATCCTTCAACAGGTTTAATAGAACAGGTTCACAAAACAATCTGCGCTTGAATATGCCGCATTAACTGTTAAGATTGGACTGAAAAAAATCAGGGACCATCTTAAATAGTAATCTAAACTTCAAAGCTGTTACATAGAACTGTAGGCGCTACACAGTTTAGTTTACTCTTTTTGAGTTTTGAAAGTTTAAACATTGTTTAAACAGTGTTTGCCGACGAATTGTGGTTCCATTAATCTTATGTCCTTTTTTATTTTTTAATTACCTTCATATTTGACACAAGCCATGTCACCGATCCGTGTCATGTGACTGAAAAATGGCTTTTCTGATTCTATTCGTTCCCCTCCATGATTATCTGTAATGCAAATGTAATCGTTTCCTTTCATGAAACACTATCAGATTCCAGTTATCGATACAGTATTATGTTATTGCTATTGCTTGTGGTTGAGAAATACAATCCTTGAGCTTATTTTCAGTTGTTGCATACCAGTAATCTTAAAGCCCCTGATTATTGACTTGAAGAAAGACCACAAACGTACCGAGGCCCTTAAAGCCATCTGAAACTTAAGAGTGCATCATTCCCTCCAGTTTGCTTTGCCATATGCCTAGAAATCAACATCACTAAATGAGTGATTCTTTTTTTCTTTTCTTTTTTTGTCTGAGTGGTTTTAATTGTACTATTTGTGATGTTTTTTTGTCTCATTAGAGGAATATTGTTATACGAGATGAACTTGGTTTAGGTTTCACCCACACGTATATGCAGATACACTCCAATACTAGTTGTTGGCCAAGGGGCTCAATCAGTTTGCAATCGATGGTTTCGATGACATGTGGTGAAGGCAGCTGGAGCCTTATGACAAAACTGAGCGTCTCTCATCGAGGCAGATCCGCTCAACACTATGGTCAGATAGACGTCTCCTATACAAACCAAATACTTCCCTTTTATGTCACCAGAAAGAAAAAAAAACACGCACGCACACATATCCTGTGCTTTAGACACACTGTCTCCTGTGTTGGATCAAAAGGACAAAGGAAATGGTCAATGTGTTTTAGAGGACTATAATTCAGAATATTTTTGAGCTACTATATATATATATTTGGCTAATTTGTACCTCTAACGCAGCAAAACTGCACACAGTCATACTAAAAATAGTAAAGAATGCAAAAAACATGTTCAAGTTCAGTTGTCTCCATCAGTTTGTGAAAAGTAGTTAATACTTTTTTTAGATTTCATCTCAAAACTGCAGTCATGAGCTGGAACATTTTTTAATAAAAGGTACAAGTATAACACGTCTCAGTGTAACACGAGCTGGAGCTTGAAGAGGTGGTCTGAGTTTGTCATCTGTATTAAAATGTCAAGATTAGCATCAGGTATGACATGACAGAGGACCTAACGATGTAGTTTCATAGTAGTTTCCAGCTTCTTGATTCGTGTTTAAATGACTGATCTGAATGTCTACCCTGGTTCAGTTGATGACAGATGGTCTTGTTTTCCATTCCAGGCAGCTTAAGTCAAAGAATACAGTTGTGCACAGGAGAGACGAGCTGCGTAGGAAGCCAATCAGATCGGATCCAGACAGTCAGAACACTCCAGAGTTGCTACAAACACGTGGAGTAAAAAGAACCATGGTCGGTTGTTGCTTCATGTTTAATTACAATTAATGTTAAAGTTCTTAACTATTGTTATTATTCAATGAGATTATGCATAGGGTATTCTAAAGTCTAAGTTTCATGGTTTGTTTTATTTGGTTTGTATTAAAATGCATTTTTTTCTCATGTAATGATATGTATGTAATTTAATATTTATCTGTGTTTGAAATCCTAAAACATTTTTTTTTTTTATTTCCTGGTTTGAAGGGATAAATCGCCTATAAATGAAAATCCCGTGACCAATTACTCAAGCTCTAGTTGTTCCAAACCTGTAAGAGTTTCTTAAGTAAGATATTTGAAGAATTCTGGGAACCAATCAGTTGAATGGTAGCCACTGACTTGCATAGTATTTTTCCATAGTATAGAAGTCAATAGTCAACTCGTCAACAGTTAAGTACATTCTTCTTAAAAAAAATGGGAAAAAGTGTGTACATTTATATTTATATATTTTATTTTTCTTAGTTGAGCTATCCCTTTAAATTCTATTTAAAATCTAAAAGATTTAAAAGATTTTTTGACTGTTGTTCACAATTTATCATTATCTGATTTAAATCTAATAAATCAAAATTGTATCTAATATATATAATATATATATATATATATATATACAACTAAGATTCTTTATTTCTAGGCCGCTAAGCATTTAAACAAAAATAAAATATTTTATAATTAATATAAATTAATAAAAAAATTATTTTGTTAAGTTAAATTTACTTAGTTAAACTTTATATAATGTTTGATTATATTTTATTTATGTTGTATACCTTTTCACTTCTCATGCACTTAAACATCTGTGGTTTTTCTAATGCAGATGTTGGAGGAAGAGGTTCGGGAGCACGGAGAGGGTCATAGCAGCGGCTCTATCCCTTCAGCAGGGGAAAGCGACTACAGCGCCACCAAGAGGCTGAAGCCCAGTGAAGCTCCTGCTGCAAGGTAGTTTGACTGCATCATTTAATGTCATCAGACTCTTATAAAACAATGCTGCTCCACCTCTGTTGTCTTAACCAGTACATTAAAGGTCTTTTCTGTGTGTGTATAAAACATGTACCTGCAATAGAAATTTGAATAGCATAATAAGGCTCACATTGTTAATGCAGACCACAGGAGTCTTCTGGATCGAGCTGCGTCATACTGTGAAGTTGGTTCAGCTTCTGAAAAGAGCTGAAAGATCTACCCACAGACGGAAGGAGCAGAGGTGATTTAGGATAAATTCAATGCAATGTACATCTACTACACACTGCTGCATTTTTTTTTCCATATGCCAAAGAATATGGTGCAATGCAGACTTATTGCTTTTAAGCATGTCTACTGTTCACATTTTAAAGCTTTTTATACTTTGCTTCCTTACTATTTAAAGTGCAGAATCACTTAGTTATCAATAATGATGGCCAAAATCTAACAGAAAAGCATGTATAGTAACAGAATATTTATCTAGCCACCTACGCTCTCTCTCTCTCTCTCTCTATATATATATATATCATTATAGTGCAAAACAGTATATTAGCACATTTTTAATACGAAATAATTCAGTGCAATAAGGATTTTTGGTTTGCATGAGATTTTGCTCTGTAATACACTGGAACAAAAGGGAAAACTGCTTTTATATATACTGAACGTTGTTTTAGTTGTGCTCTGCAGTACTTCAAACTGCAAAAATATATATTTTTATCTGCTTGTGTTTATAAAACTTCTACTGTTAGATCCATTTATTGGTGTAATTGTTACTAACACTGTTACACTGGTCAATATTTTGCATGTGGATTAATAAAAGCTCTAAATATTGACAAGCTCTTGTAATCCAACGACTTTAACTTGTTCATGCTCTGGTCAACACTGCCCTCTTCTGGAACATTTCTGATCAGTCAAGTCTCAAATCCGTTAAATCCAATGCTAGACTTAAAAGTTGCTCTTAACAGAATGTTTTTTATGGGTATATTTAAGTATTATTAGGTCTGTATTTTGTAATTGATGTTTACTGTATTTATTAATAGTCATTGCTTTGGTTCCCACTTTCATGAAAAACCTGGAAATATAAGGGAGATTGCAAACTGTCTTGCAGGTCATGGTAAAGTCAGACATTTCTATAGTTCTAGTTGTCATGTGTAATATGAAAGTTTAGTTGGCCACATGGTGGCAGCACACTGCTTTTTGTTGTTATTTCGTAAAGTAGGCCACCGAATGCAGGTGGTGATGAGAGCGCTGACCCTGTCTGTGTTTAGACTCGTATGATATTACTTATGTTGGATAAGAAATTCGTGCATTGTTGTTTTCACTTTTATTTTGGCCCCTATCATCACTGCATGCAAAACAGTGTCCATTTACGGTTTCAAAACAGATATTTGGATCACTCGGTTGCAGCTGATGCAACAACATCTAATTTCTGTAACTGCCAGCAATTACCCGGTTGAATACTGGGCGCAATTTTCGCAATTTGCACCTCATCTTTTCACGTTTGTTCGAAACTGATGCCAGATTCTCTGCTGATTGTTCTCTCTCCGGCCTTACGTTCTTTTGGCAGGTGGTTGAGGATTCAGAATACCATTCATGGTCAATGTGTATCAGTGTGTTTTTGATGGATTGTAGCAGGGTCACAGACTGAGACCACATTGAAAATATGGGAATTAACATAATCTAAACTAAATCTAATCAATAATAATAATAATAATAATAAAATAAAACTAATAGATAAATAAAATAAAGTTTTGGGGTTATTAAAATTAAATTCTTGTTAATTAAATAATTAAATGTTGTTAATAAAAAATAATAATAATAATATTTAAATATTAAAATCATATAATTTTTTATAGAATAAGAAAATGTTTGTATTTGCCTTTAAACCTTATATTTTCTTGTTGATGATGGATTGTTCTTCTTGCACAAGCCAGATCTGCCGAGCAAAGACGTCCATAAGCCTCATGTACTTTTATGTTTCTTAAGGAGAACAGAAGCAGTACGGGGGGAAATGAAATGCATAACATTTCCGTGTTCTCTGGCTTACCTTTTGACTACTGGGCAGTAAATCAGGTCTTATCCGTCTGGAGGGTTGCCCTGTTTAATTGCTCAGTAACTGGAGTTGAAAGGGGACGGAGTGGCTGATGCTGAGGCCAACGAGGGCTTTTGTAGTTTTGTGACACTGCAAGCCTGTATCTGTTCATACAAGTGCATTAAATATGTTTTGTGTTTGGGGTTTTGTTTGGTGCTGTCTCTTTTTGTTCTGTTTTGGAGTTTTTGTGTAGTGCTGTCCTTTTTGTATTGTATTTTTATTTAATGTTTTGCTTTGCTTTTGTTTTGTTGGATGTGCCTGTTCATATAAGGGTAATAAATAGCTTTTGTTAAATAGATCACAACTGTACGTTTTATTCTGTGCTTTGAACAGTGTTTTAGTGAACAGGTTGTTGTTTAGACTTCAGCTCAGTCTGTAAGTCATTTTGCAGGAGTCCTGTCTGATATTATGTAGTGGAGACGTCACTATGATACACGATTCAGTTATTTTCGGCCTGTGCCTTTTTTTGTGATTCTGAAATGAAAGCAGCAAAGTGTTCCAGGTTTTTGTGGTTTCTTATAATAAAGACCTTCTTTTAGCTTGTAATGTTGCTCTGCTTCATGTAACTTATGTTCATGCACTTATGAAGGAGATTTGAGCATAAATGTTTAATACTCAAGCACTTTTAGTGTCTAAGAAATGGAGGAAGCAAAATGGGTAAAAATTTAAGTTTTGCTCAGAAATATACTGTGACTCATGCACACGATTGTTGATTTAAAGATAGATTTCAACCAAACAGCATCCATTGTAGTCATGCACTGTACAACTGTACATACATAAACAGGGCAAATAATGCACTAATAATTCCAAGATTAAAGGCTACCAATGAAAGTGCGTGGTTTGGTTTTACTTTGTGCTGTGCTCTTTTGATTTGATTTTAGTTTTTCATATGCTTTTGTGCAGTCCGTTTTATTTTTGTTTGCATTCCAGGTAAAACACATTCTCAGTACGTTTCGTACATTAACGTGTTGCTGTGTATTTACATGCAAGTCCACTTGAAATTTCAGCCTTTACTCCTGCCGTTGGTGATTCATTTGTGCTGTTTGTTCAGTGCATGAGCACATGTTGGATGTTGTTTGGTTGGAACTTGCGTCTTACCTTAAATCAACACCAACTGAAAGAGTGGCTGAATGATTTGCCATTTCATTCTGGTGTACCTCATTGTCAAACACAGTCACCGCTCTCTTGTTTCTGTTTTGGAAATGGTGCATTAACACGCTAAAACACAAGGCCCTGGCAGAACAACACGTGCTGTTGACCCTGACAATCCCTCTGCTTTTGGAGCATGTCATGCGCGAGGACTGATGCATTGAACACTAGCGTGCTTACCATTCTTTTCTTGTGAAATGTTTCTAAGGAGCTCAGTGGTGATTTTAAGACTGTTTAGTATGGTCTTGGAGACATGTTTGGCTTTTCAAACTGATCTTACATTACAGTGTTGGAGCTCACGTGAAGAAACGAGGGACAGACTGTCTGGCGCTGTTTACTTGTTGAATACAAGTCTTTTCTTTTTTTTGACCTTAAATAGATTTGTTTTGAATATTCACATTTGTTTTTGTTTTGTTGCTCTTGCTTTTCTATACTTTGCTTTGTTTGCAAAGTATGTTTGTGTTTTTGTCGTTTTGTTTACTTTTCTTTTGCTTTGTTTTTGTCTTGTTTGTATGTCATAGTTTTATCTTTTTGTTGTTTTTGTCTTTCTTTCGTTTTGTATTTTGTGTGTGTGTGTGTTTTTTGATGTTGTTTTTGGTGGAAAATGTTCGTCTGATTTGTGATGAATTGTTTTTTTTGTTTGTTTTTTTGTCTATGGGATGATTTATGTAAAAGTACTGGAGAATACAAAAGCAGGATCTTCTGTATCTTCATGTGATAACTCAACCTTTGTCTCCTCTTTTGTTTCTTTGTCCTAGTTTTCAAAAAACAATAACTCCTCAAGTCCAGATGTGTTATATTATTCCTGCTGTGTTTTTTCAGAACTATCATATGGTTAATCTAGATTGTTAAATAATCCGCTCGGACGGGCCATTTCCTCGCCCACCACTGGCTTCTCATTTAACCTGTCACAGTTCCTCTTTATTAATATCCCAGTCCTAAGCAAAGCAACATTATTCAGATCAGAAAGACGTCAGCAGCCAGCAGCAATGCCGTTTGTCTTAGCTTCAATGCTACTAATCCCTCTGGTCCAATGTGAAAATGTAATTTTGCAGTTATAAAACCAAAAGTGCTCATCTGTTGCCATGGCAGCAGCAAAATGAATTGATATTATGTATACTCCTGTTGAGTAATTTGGGGTTTGACCCAAGTGCCCCTTTGGTCTGATGTTATTGCATACACGACACTCCATATAATACATGCATCTTCCTGCAAATAAGAGCATCCTTTATTTGTTTACACATTTCACAAAAAAGAAAATAATATCTAAAAATAACAGAAATTATTTTGATTGTGATATACATTCAGTGCAAGGCAAGTGCTTATGGGTCAAATTTGCTTTGTACGCCAAAGTATTGTAATTTTTGTCATTCTTTTGTTTTGCTTCGCTTACGTTTTGCTTGCTTTGCTATACTTTGACATGCAATCAAGTATTTACAGTAGTATTATAAAGAATGCTTGATTCTGATTGGTCAATCAGGGAATTCAGTCTCAGTAATTGATTGTATTGAAAATTAAATCCGACTTAAGTGTTAATATTGCTCTAATGTTTACGCATTGTTCATCTTGTTGCTGCCCAATAGATTTGTACATTTTGATGATGATAGGAATTATTTTTCTGAAAGCCTTAATTAGTATACTAATATAAAATTACTTTTATAATAATCACGTATTAAGTGCAATATACAGCATAGCCTTACATAATAAAGCTATTTATTAATGTTTTTATTTGTATTTGATCCTTTTATGCAAGTTTTTCCATTCATGTAAACACTATTTGTCTGTAGTCGTGTCTAAATATTGAGGTCATGGTAACTATCAGCTTGAATGCAGTGTCTAGCCATCTTACAGATGATCACAGCGGCTGACCTTTCCAGCAAGCCTGTGGTGACATGTGCCAGTACTGCATGAACTCTGATACAGATATCCCACAATGCATCGCTGTTGCATCAAAGAGTCAAAAGGTAGGTCAAGAGTCGCTTTTAGATCATAGCAAGCGCGATATTGAGGTCACATCTTCAAAGGTTTACGTTTTTATTATGTTTATCCACTTACCCAACAGCTACGTTTAAACAGAATGTCATATACTGTAGCATTCAGACCTGGCCTATTCATAATTACAAAACTCAGTTGCATAATGTTGGCGTTAGACAAAGTAGTGATTCATGGCTGTTGAATTAAATACTTCATATGATAGTTTAAACATGACCAGTGACTGTTAGTACTGTATATGTAGGCCTTGACCCATTTGATAAGGTAATCTTCTGTAATAGTAACATTTACATTTACACTGCACAGCTAAATGTATACAGAAACCTTCTAGAGCTTTTTTGCTCTGAATGCTACTGTTCCTATTCCATCTATAGTTATGCAATAATCAATGTAAAAATAATTCTTATGAAGTAAAAATGCTTTAATTGATTATTTATTTATGTATTTACTTACTTTTTTAATGTCTAATTAATCTTATTGTACTACAATAGATGTAAAAAAATATGTGTGTATTTTTGCAAATATATTTTAGTGAATGTGTCACTATATAAAACTATGCAGATTATATGATTAATGATCAGTCTTGAGTTGATAAATGAAGCATTTTACCTCAATGATAGCATGCAGGTTTAGCATTTAATTTTAGTTTAATTTTTTCTTTACCAATATTGGTGGAAAGCACACAGAAGAAAAAATATAGCCATTGTATATCAAGAGGACTTTTTGTGGTTGCACCTTATTTCGATAGTCCATTTAGACATTCTGCTAACAATGAATAATTTACAACTACATGTCTCCTAACTCTCAGATTAGACTGTTACGGTAGGTTTAGGATTAGTAGAATAAGTTGACGTATACTCGCAAAGTTTCTGATTGTTAGTAGTGTGTTGTGGACCCATCGAAATAAAGTGACAGTCTACTTATACTCTGATGACTGTTAGTTGACATGTAGTTGCAAAGTTACTTACTGTTCTGAAGTAAACTATCAAATTAAAGTGTGACCCTTTTTGCCATTTCAGTGCTCTCAGTAAGGACAATGCATGCAGTGAAACTTTAAAATATACTTTTTCCCTTTTAAAATGGACTCTGCCTTCATACGATATGCCACATGTCATCTGGGAGATGGGAGGATTGTTCTCAGCTGTAGTCTGTAGGGAGTTCTGTTTGGAGAAAGGTTTGATGAATAGCACTCAAAAATAGGTTATGATGGCAAAATGCCCTGCCTTTGTGAATGATCTTGTGATATTGCAGATAAGCAGTTTTTATATACCAGACCCTCCGTGCTCTTATTTGGGCTACTGCATTTCTACTATCAAGTGAAGCCAGTAAGAAGCAACCCAGGTCTGGCAATGAAAGGCCATCCAAATATTGCAAGACCTGCCTCTCCCATGTTTTGTTGAGTAGTCGGTGTCCAGAAAACATCAGATGAGTCATGTGTGGTTTGTGAAGCTGGTTATGTCAGTGCATGTTACACCTCTGTATTTTTGGCTTGCTTGTGGTTATGACTGTCTAGTGTTCTGCATTATTACTGTGAAGTGTTTTTTAGGAAGCATGAAGTGAAATAATGGTATTTTTAGTTGTAATTGCTGTGCAACCAAAAGCCTGTGCCGTTGGGTTTTAAACTGAATCGAATCGCCTAATAACTTAATACGGAATTATTAGGAAGCTATAACCTATTGCTCATCTTCATAAATGAAGTTTCTTCCTTCGTCACTTCCCAGCGTTGTTTGACATTTTGTGTGAGAACAGTTATATAATGCTGAAATCATCAAGCATAAACAGACATCTCACTTTCCAGTCATGCTATTTTTACAAATGTTTGTAATGGCAAACAGCTTGTTTTTCTCAAGATTAAGTGAGCAAGATTAACATCCACATTTGTTTGCGTAGGCCGACTGGGTGTATTGTTTGGGTATGAGTTGGTTTTTGTGGCTTCTGTTCAAGTACAGGCTTCGTTAACTGATTTTGCAACCGTGGTTTGAGGAGTTATTTGGGCATAACAGAAACGTAAAAAAAAAAAGGAAAAAGCAAAACCCTTCTTTTATGTTTATAAAATGACAATTGAAATAATATAAATGTTGTGTCCATAAGATTCAATGTAATATTTTTTTCTGCCAGGAACCTTTTTGATTCTCTGTGCAGAGAGGAAAGAAATAGAGCCGTGACATTTGGACCAAATGGATTTTTGTGTATTACACTTGCGCTCTGTATGAAAAGCAGGTGCACATGAGCCTCATCGTGGATTGATCTTTGAATTCAATCTCACAGGTCATTGTGTGCTGGCCTCTGTTAACACCTTGGCCATGGAATTGCTATCCACCTCATAAAATGGCTTTCGTTGACAGAATGTTAAAAGCAGGAACTGTTAAAGTGGGCAAAATGGGTACAATGTGTTGTATCTTTCTTTGAATGTAGTTTAAATTAGTGATTCATCCAATTAATAGTAATTGAAGTTTTAATTTAGTATTCATAAACATTAATTACTAAATAATAATATCATATAAATGTAGACCTGCTTGTTTTATAGTTGTCGAATCATGCAGCATGAAGCGATATCTAGGATGTCTCATTAAAATGTGTATATACAAAAACTCTTGGTATTGATGCACAAAAATGGACTTTGACATATATAAGACACACATGTTTGTCATGCATATAATATGCAGTTTTCACGTACATATTATATGCATCTGCCCCACAACCCTAATCCCACCCATTGTATATCCAGAATATACACACTTTCTTTATTAATACACTGTTAAAAAAAAAATATTTTTACGGTAATATACCGGCAGCTGGGGGTGCCGAAATCCTACCGTTAAATAACGGTAAAACCTTTATTTCTGTTACGGCAAAAAATTTGAAAAATGTAATGTAAAAATTTTTGTTTTGTCAATAGTTTTACAGTTTTAGTTTAAATGTACAGTTAAATACCGTAATTTCTAATAAGACACGTAAAATAATGACAATATACCGAACTGTTAAATTAGTGAAATCCATTTTGTACCTTTGAAATACACTGATAACTAACAAATGCAGGTGTTTATGGGAAAATCACATAATGGACCAAAGCTCATCACAAGTAGCTTTAAAATTGTCAAATAAAAAGAAGGTGCTGAGTGTCATTCACACCAGCACTTAACGCCATCATGGTAAGAATTATTAAACTAAAATGGGCAATAAACATTCATTTAACAACATTAAATGTAACATACAACCCTAATAAACATAAATTATACAAAAAACTAAGAAGAAACCTAGTTATTTATAAGAAAAAACATCAAGTTCAAACAAAATTTAAAATGCAACGCAGGGAATTCTGGGAATGTCAGTTTACGGAGTTTCCATGTTAATTTAACAGGTTTTTACCGAAGCATTTTCACTGTTTTTTTACAGTTAAATTTACAGCCATTTTTTACAGTGTATTTTGAATGAGCGTTTGGCATTTTAAAATATAAAAAAAATACTATTTAGTGTTTTAGTAATGTTAGTACTTCAATGTAAACTAACTTTATTTGAATTAATATTGAAATTAGTAAATTTTTTATATTCTTAATTGATAGCAACATCGATCAGGATCACCCTCAACTTATTTGTAATATGTAAAAATGTAGTTACTAGTGCAGTTTTAGTGCTACCTAGGCCAGTGATATACAATGTACATGTCATCATTCATCATTATTCCTAAATTGCAGAGCTTTTAGAAATGTTTGAGCATTAGATCAGTTACTCACTTGTCTGACCCTTCAAGATCAAGCATCGCTATAAATATTTTTTTTTTCTTTTTTTATCCTGAAGTGTGCATAGATGTCATTGGAAACGGATAAATGTTTAGAGCTGACTTTAGAAAATCTCTTCACGATTGTAAAATACAGAAGTAAGGAACATCAGCCGAGCATAAATATTTATCTCCTCGACACGAGCCAACCTAGATATGAAATAGGCTTGTCAGGGCTGACTGGTCAACTGGAAAATGTTACAGATATTGCTTTTCTTTTGGGCGAAAGTGATTCCATTTATGGCATATTAGCCTGTTGCTATGAGAGACACGCAGCCTTTGAGAATTCAGCATGTGACAGAAACCCTGTTTTAATCATGTTGCCTAAATATAAACTGCCTCTTGTCTTCCCCGAGTATTTTTTTTTTTATTTCTTGTGGTGAATTGCTTTTTAATTGCCTGGTATTATGTTCTTTGTTGATTGGCGTCGGTTTGGCCTTGTACGTTTAGAAACTTTTAGATCTCTCTCTCTCTCTCAGATCATTTTAGCTTGTTTTGAATATAGCGACCCGTCTATTCCTAATCGAATACGATCCCTGCAGATCCAGAGGAAATGCACAGGATATATTCAGTCAAACTCTACACATATTAATTCCCCCTCAGTGAAGGAATCGCTCTGTTTCCTTTAAGACACAATGGAAAGCAAAATCTTGGAAATGTAATAGAGAAATATTGATTTTTTTTTCTTTTTAGGGGAGCTCATTTTCATCCAGCTCCCGGCTAGATAAAAATGAAGTCATAGATCAGTCAGAGGGTTTCTCTCAAAAGCAATGAGACTGATCAAAAGCCAATGAAGAATACAGAAAGTGTTCAATTCCTCATCCTCCCTCTCCTTCACTTTCATGCTGTATTTCTGGCCTCCTGAGCTTCACTGTCTGTGCGGATTAGTTTGAAAAATATCCACAGAGCTAAAATGCCTCTGCTACTATGAATTGCCATTTTTCCTCCCAGATATTTTAAATTTAGAGACGTGCTTTCAAGTTCTGGCCAAATCAAACCCAAGCCTCAGACGTTCTCCGAGAGCTCCCTCACCTAGATGTATACTGCAGCTATTCTTCTCAAGTCTGGATTTGCATGTTTTGTGCATTAACTTCTAATTAATTCCTTGTTTTATCCTTTGATTCTGTTTGTGTAGCGTTTTTAAAACAAAACATTGCTGATGTGATACATTAATTAAGCTGATTTGAAAGTCTCCATCAATTTAAGCAAAAATCTGATCCATATATCACCTCTCGAGTCAGATTATTACATACTTAGTCAGAAATTTTTCATATTTTTCATCCTTTCCCTTAAAAGAAAATTGAATTTTTTTACGACGGACAAAGGTTTTGGAGGCAGTGTGGAAATGATTGTCATATTTATGTTTTAACATGCAAAAAACTTGGACGAAATATTTGGAGTGTGCAATTTTTGTGTACATACAATAAAAAATTATTATATTAATAAAACAAATTATATCAATGTGCAATGTGATGCACACAACAACCTTTTTTTCCCCAGTGTGCCAAATGAACCTGAAGTAATAAAAGCTGTTCAGATTCATTTATTAAAATACATATACACATATACATATACATATATATATATATATATATATATATATAAATACATATATATATTAATAAGCATCCTTATATTCAAGGTGAATTTATTATCTTTTATAATAATGGGGAAATGCATTATATTTTGATCCCTGCTCACTCTGAACCTAAACCAAATATCAGACTTTTTTTTTTAAAAAGAACATTTTTAATTGGTGAAATGACTTTGGTGAT
>JAUCMU010000080.1:5822423-5834844 GCA_032275025.1 Enteromius treurensis | reverse complement strand
CAAATTATATCAATGTACAATGTGATGCACACAACAACCTTTTTTTCCCCAGTGTGCCAAATGAACCTGAAGTAATAAAAGCTGTTCAGATTAATTTATTAAAATAAATATACACATATACATATACATATATACATAATAAGCATCCTTATATTCCAGATGAATTTATTATCTTTTATAATAATGGGGAAATTCATTATATTTTGATCCCTGCTCACTCTGAACCTAAACCAAATATCAGACTTTAAAAAAAAAAAAGAACATTTTTAATTGGTGAAATGACTTTGTTGATAATCATAACATGTTTATTTTGCAAGTTAGGAAAGCGGTTGGCTAGCTATTCAAACTGAATATAACCAGAATGTACTAACTAATCCTGTACATTAGTGCCTGTTTTAAGCTATGTGTTGCAACACCAAAGTAGCCAATGATATTTCATAGCTCAGTCGTGACAACAGCTTTAACAGGATGTTCTGTTCAAAAAGCAAACAAAGCATTGTAAATCACAAACAGGTCCACGGCTATTTTATGTCTTATATGTGCACTCTTGAAGATAAACAGCACAGGTTTGCTTTGAGAGGTTTCCAGGCTGACTTCAGCTGATTGGCCTTAAGTCATTTTCACATATTTCGATCTGAGAAGAATTAAGTGTACAAGATTCAGGTATAATTCACTTTGATTAATGCTCCACGGAAAGAACTAGAAAAACTCTGGCAATCAAAGTCTTACACTCTTTCACAATATTTTGTATTTAGAAAAAAAGATTGCTTTAAAAAGCGATAGTTCATAGAACAGGAAAACAATGTAAAATCATCCATCCATTCCTATAATAATCACTGACTTTGCCCTTTAAAGTGCAATTTTGTTAAAGGAGTCATACAAAGCTGATTTTCCACTATCTAATATGATTCTTTAGGGTCTTAATGGAAAGTTTTTAATAGAGTTTGTTTTAAAATTTCTCAAAGATAGTGTAAAAAACCACTCTTTTTACCCAGTCGAAAACGGCTCTTTAGAAATCACTGTGTACTTACCCTTTGAGCTCCGCTGACCCCACCCCTTTTTTCCGAGGATCTTTGTTTAGCCGTATTTATGGTGAAACTTGCTAATTAGCACATTAATAGGAAAGGTTTATTAATTACTCACCCTCATGTTGATGATATTTTTGTTGAAATCAGAGAGCTATCTGACCCTCCATAGACAGCAACATTTTAAGGAGGTTTTACAGGTGCATATGACAACATGTAGACAACATCTCATTTCTCATATCATAGATAAACACAAGGAGCATTTCCGAGTGTATTTTGCTCTAATCATGAATCTGTTGATACAACAACCTGTAATCACATCCAGGCTCTGCTATCACTGATTATGTTGCTGGAATAATAGCTCTTGATAAGTGATCCACTTGGCCCCGCAGAGCTGTTCTTTCAGACAACAAACAGCAGCTGTGCCAACACTGGTACTCAGATGCAATTAATATGCATTTGTTTCTCAAGCCATCGGATTGACTCGCTGATAAGCAAACTTCTGTATGAGATAATGTGGCAGATATGCTTTAAACCGCATTCGGCTGCTAAAAGTTGTTTATAATGTGTGAGTCATTATGCGGGGACCATCTTATGTAACAGATCCACATATACACTCCGTCAGTGAATGTCCAAACAACACCCACAGACTGCACAGACCTCACAATTAGTGAAGCTGTTTGCCATTGTATCTTAGATGAACCTATTCTTACATTTATACCTAGACTGTGTGTGTTTTTTTTATATAGATTAGATTAGATTAGATTAGATTCAACTTTATTGTCATTACACATCTACAAGTACAAGGTAACAAACTGCAGTTTAAGTCTAACCAGCAGTGCAATAAGCAGCAAGTGCAGGACACAGGTATAAGTTATAAGTGCGCCTATAGAAGATATGTACAAGCCGAAACTAAAATTTACAGGTGGATATACAGTGATATGAACATAATATACAGTATGTATTAACTATAATCAGAAATTGCAAATAGATGAACAATGTAAAGGTTGCTGTAATTGTTATGAATATGCATATATTGAGCATGACCATATTTTAGGTCCCTTAATCCAACCCCATACCTAACTATTTACTGACTACCGATCACTGAAGGTTAGATTGAGAGTTTATTGAGGGGAAAGTTGTAGCTAATAGTTGGGGTTGAGTTATAATTTATCCATTATTCAAAAAGATATAAAACCCTTTTTGTTTGCTCTGTTTATTATAATATCGATGATCCATGGGACTATAAATAAATTAGGCATCATTTAAAAAAAAAAAATTTAAATCAATTTAAAAATGTATTTAATTAAAACCCTTATTCTAAATGTATCCTATTTTTTATTATAGAGTGGTGACCAAATTTGTTATAACACTAGTATTTTCAACAGCTAAAAAAAATGTTGGTTTTAAGTCCGTTATTTCTATCTTTTGCTCTAGTGCGTGTTTGTGGGAAATATCAGTTTGCATTTCCAAACATGCCATTAATTGTAATAATCCAGTGAGATTTTTGTCTGCACAAAGAGCTCCACACAGTGCACGTGACAGAAATGGAAAATATGTCTTTGCATTTAACCATATGACAACATTTTATGATTCAACGTAAAAAAGTGATTGTTGTTTGTTTTTAGCCTTTTTAATGTTTATGGTGTATTGTTGTTTTTTTTGTTTTTTTTTTTCATAATGGTAAGTTATAATGGTTGTCGCGTATTTCAAGAACAAAATGTTGGCGAGTTGCTACAACCATGAATCTAATGGTTCAGGAAATTGCCAACAAAGCCGTCCACATACACTCGGAATCCGGCGATGTTTTGGCTCCAGCTGCGGCTTGCGTCACCGCGACGTCAGAATCCTGTGAACGCTCGAGCTGAGAGCAGCGCTGAAGAGGCAGAGTCTGTCTGACAAACACCTGATCAACACGACTCTGAGCGACCAGAGGATGCAGCAGTCCATTCCTGCTTTCTTTCTCAACTGTCTTCAAAATCGTCCCGCGCAGTGACTGAAATGTGGAGCGCCCGTTAAACACAGTCGACGCGTATTAATAATATTAATTCATTCGAAAACTTGAAACGTTTTTAAGAATCAATAATGAATGACATAAAAGTTGCAGTTCTAGGTTCCGAGGGTGTCGGAAAATCAGGTATGTCTATTTGTGTGCATTATATCTAAGTGTGTGTTGTATATACAATGCATTGCAAATGACAATAAATGCTTCATATTTTGTTTTCTTAGCACTTATTGTTCGATTTCTAACCAGGCGATTTATTGGAGAATATGCATCATCATCAGGTAGGCTAATTATTTTCATATTGCTGCATTTTTACTGTTGTTGTTGTTCAGAGAGGCTCTATTTATAGGCTTGGAGAAGTGTGCAGGACTAATGAGGTGGTGGGTGTAACCAAATGTTTGATAAATCAATTACTGAAAAGTGTCATTTTTATATCTGGATGTCTGCGAGACCACCCAGCAGTGCTCTCTAAGGGCTATGGCACTAATGGGCACACAGCGTGCCAGTGAATCAGAGCCGTTTACCGTATGTGCAGGAATCTTGTATCTGATTTGATCTGTTCTTGCTTTGACAGAGTGCATCTACAGAAAG
This sequence comes from Enteromius treurensis, assembly GCA_032275025.1. Lineage (NCBI taxonomy): Eukaryota > Metazoa > Chordata > Actinopteri > Cypriniformes > Cyprinidae > Enteromius > Enteromius treurensis. Next base: position 5,831,223 of record JAUCMU010000080.1, on the reverse strand, counting down.
CGCATGTCTATCGATGGAAGACAGCTTAATCTCGAACTGTATGACCCGTGTTCTCAGGTATGTGGATGATATGCAACTGCAATTACACTACTGTAGTAGTAATCAAGGCAGTGCCTTCATAAAGCACGATATGGTTTAGTGGGCTAAAGTGAGCATGACTAACTGTGCATATTCCAGTGATCTTTCTTTAAGATTACTTGGCCTTTGCCTGTTTGTACATGTAGACTCAATTTCATTGCAACTGTGTTTTGTATATGGAAATGGATTTTACTGTAAGCCGCCCAATTCATAGACCTGGCTAGTTTAGACATTTTCCAGAGACCTTGGCATCATCAAAAGCAAAAACAGCTGACCCTACGAACTATTAGTGTGTATGTATCCAGAAGAAAGCCAGTATTGTCTGTTTTTACTGGTGTTAATGAGTATTGCAGAGTCTCGTTGCCTTATATAATCTTTCCGCAAGGTCCAGACACAGCTAGCAATATATAATGCACCAGTCAGCCCTGCTCAGGACTGTAAGGCTATATTAACCCTGAGCACCTAAATTATTATTTGGAAATAACCCTTATATAACCACACGAGAGTGAGGTAACATGGGATGATGTGTACGTTTAAAAATACTTTTTTCCTTCCTGAGCTTGACATATATATATATATATATTTATATATAATTAATGTGATTAAAACTGCAGGCAAATGCAGTCTGGTAGCATGAATGTGTTTTCCTCTGGGATAAAATCCAATTATTTTATCAATCTGTTGCCCATTATGTGATTGGATACCATCTGTGCATCTCGGGGGTCCAGTTGATTATCCTGATTTTCCTCACAATCCCATTTAATCATATTGGTGGTTTAATATCAGATAAGCTTAATCGACAGTATTTGTGGCGTAAATGTAGATTACTAGGGAAAATGATTAGGTCTTGTCCCTGGTTTCCTTTAAAAGCAGCATGGGGCCAGTTTTTTTTTGGAGGATTTAAAGGAATAGCTCACCCCCAAATTGAACGTTTGCTGAAAATGTACCCACCTTTCATTCCAAGATGTAGATGAGTTTGTTTCATCGTTGGATTAAATTTAGCATTACACCACTAGCTCAGTGAATGAGTGCCGTCAGAATGAGAGTCTGAACAGCTGATAAAAACACTGCAATAATGCACAGTATGGCCAATATTTGTTTCGTAAAACATATTTGGATGTGTGATTTCTTTGTGCAGCCATGCGAGGGGAAGTCCACACTCAATGAGCAGATCCACTGGGCCGATGGCTTTGTGGTGGTTTACGACATCAGCGATCGTTCCTCCTTCCTCGCGGCCAAAGCCATAGTGCACCTGATCCGAGAGCTTCACCTAGGAGCATCTAAAAGGTAGCGGCCACGTGCTGCTCACAACAACACCCTCAGGCAGCAGAAGATGTGTCTATTTCTGTCTGTATATGAGTGTTGCTTTTATGTGGGTGTCCATAATTCGCCAGCTTCGATTCACATTGAGTATGTGGGCAGTGCTGATGGGTGGATGAGCTAGTGACTCAGAGATTCAATGAAAAACATCTATTTTAAGTTTAGCCTTGACTATAGAGAAATTTTCAATGATTTAGTAGATGCATTCAAAGTAGATTCACTTCATAGCAGAAATAAGTGGAATGTTGATCTGTTTTCACTGTATGCACATTGACATGTATTTGTTTATTCATTATTTATATGCCTTCTGGCTTTTTTTTCTGCTTCTTTTACTTTGGTTATAGTAAATTAAGCATTCATTTTCAGTGACGTTTTTTACCCTTGTGACAGCAGGGACACAGACTCTGTGATATTCCTGGTGGGCAATAAGCAAGACTTGTGCCACATGCGAGAGGTGGACAGGGAAGAAGGCCAGAAGTTGGCGTCCGAGGGCCGCTGTCAGTTTTATGAGTTGTCCGCTGCAGAGCACTACCAGGAGGTGGTGCTCATGTTCTCCAAGATCGTGCGCAACGCCAGTCTGGGAGGAAAAGCCAAGGAGCGCCGCCGCCGTCCAAGCGGTTCCAAATCCATGGCCAAACTCATCAACAACGTCTTCGGAAAACGGCGGAAATCGGTTTAAAAGGAACTTGGACATTTGCTACAGGACTTACGCCTGAGATGCTCCAGATTTGTTTATATACTGTAGTTCCTCACCGCCTCATCTCGGCCACACAGTCATTACCGGGTGAATTTCATGAAACACATCAAGAACATGGACATCTTTCACCCTAAAGTCCACATAAAATAAAAACTTTCTTGGCTTCAAGATAATGAAGCCTGTTTTAGAACCATTGTGCATTGCAGCAATATTTGAGATTTACCTCATCATTTCTCATTACCGTAATGCATTGTGGTAATGAGACAAGGGCCTAATGTGTCAATTGTTAACATTCAATGTCATGGTGGAAAAGCAATTTTAATTTTATTAATGCAAAATGTGTATAGCTGCTCAACTCTGCCTTTTGCCTTAAATGTTTCTTTTATCACTTCTTAGGATGTTTAAAAAAACAGCGGTGAGGTGATATTTTAGCTTGAGGACTTTGCCAGGTCGAAGTCAACCCCGAGGTTGTGAAATATAGCTTGGCTTGCTATGGACGCAGATGTTTCTTGTGTTTCACTTCAAAATTGTTTGTTCAGTATAAGAAACTGTTCACTCACTGTTTGATGTAATTGAATCACTTTCTATATGTATGATGTGAGCAACGACATGTCATGACGTATATGGGGTTTGAAATATCTTCAAACTCCTGTAAAACTAAAACATCTGTCCATTAAAATGGGACAATTTTTAACCAAGCATCTTTCATTTTTGTAGGAATGGACACCATCTAAAGGCATTTGTTTAGTGAAACTAAGTGATAGGTGTGCAGTACTGAATAGTTTTTCTGTTCACCAGAATGGCATTATCTTGAATGTTACACAAATGAATTGCTTCAGGTAGGAAGTTGACATTATAGTGAAGAAATAATGAAGAACAGACAGAGGTTTATTTCCAGATGCATCGCACATAATGTATTGTAAAAACCGCAAATTACTTCATTAATTTAATTCTTGCATGCTACTATTTACTTAACTATATAAAAGTAGTAAACTGATGGCATAAAATATCTGGTTCGTTCCTCACACTAGCAATGGAAGGTCAAAACTCAAGTGTTTTGGCGAAATGACAAGGACAAACTATTCCTATCTAATGTTAACCCTTTGGATGTCTGGAGAGCATCTAACATCATGGTTTCCAACAACAGTAAGCTGTTCAGAGTAATATTTGAGAGCCAGACCGTGGATTGGGTCTCTCTAGTTCTCATACCTGCAGAAGCTAAAACGAGAAACCCCTTTATCTACATAGGGGAGAGGAGCAGATGGCTGTTTGTGCAGCATTGATTCAGAAGGAGATATGAAACACAAGGTTTTGCTTATGAGGGTCTTGTCATCACGTATTGATTCCTGGATGAACACTTTGGAACAGCTAAACATGCTGGGAATTTCACTTTTTGCAAACTTCCCATTCTGCTGAGGAGATGAACCATGATTCTTTCTTCCTATTAAAATCTAAACATGTTTTTCAACTCGCTGTTGTTTTTGTCAACTTCGTTAGGCCTGGCAACCAATCAAAATTAGTGTTACTGTTCGCATTTGGTTTGTAGTCTTTCAAAATCCTTACTTTCAAAGGACCTTTTTAATGTGGTTGGAAATATGGGGAACGCGATTGTTCTCACTCCAAAGTAGCCGAATCACAGTCAAATTTATCCTATTAGGAAAACAGCAGATGGATACCATAGTAGCGCCTCTAGTGAGTCCAAAGGGAATTGCAATCTGTTCGAGTGGCTTAATTTGGCCTAGTCTGGCATGGCCAGGCCTTCAAACATAGGAATTTGTGCCTGGTAGGGCAAGGGAACTGTTTATCTAAACATCGGCCGACTAGGGGAATACTGCATCACCAAATGTAGTTAAAACATAAATTGCTACATTAAATCACTTTTTTTAACAACAAATTTTGAATATACTAATAAGTAAGATGCATGTTTAACAGGAATCGGTGTAAGCATCACGTTTAATAAGAATTGCATCAACCAACCGTGATTTTTCTTTGTTAATTGCAGCTTTTATATCATTTTATGGGGATTAAAATGAGCTGCATTAGTCATCTTAATACTCTGTTGTACTGAAAACAAGGATAACAGAACAGAACCTGCTGTAATAACTCAAACTTATCCTCCTTAAGCTCTTTTAAAATTGTGACATCATGAATAACATTGTTTACCACGCCATGTTCTCCTATGGTCATTCATCCAGTAAAGCAGCATTGAAAGCATCTGGTAGGCTACAGGTGGAAGAACGGCCATGGAGTGAACGGGTGGTGTGTGTTTACATGTGGAAGGATGAGCAGCAGAAGAATCAAAAGAAAGAGGTGCTGCTGGAAAGCACGCGACCGGTTCTTAGAGATTTTCCATTCAAGATGTGAACTCGCGCGTGATCCCGCTTCAGGTGTTCTTGGCAGACGCTGGATCTTTAGCCGATCCTCAACACCTGACCAACACAAAACACAGCCCGGGTCGGCACGCAAAATTGCCTAACCGCAACAGACCATGTTCCCATCATCACAGATAGAGGACGACTCACTGGCAGCAGGTGTGCTGATATAAAAGTGATTCTCACATTTCCCTCTCAGTGCTTCTAAATGAATAATCAAAGTACGATCTTAAAGGGCCGTTCATCACATGAAGATAAAGCTCTTTGGATTTTGATTGGGTGTTACTGTTTTTATTGTTTATGAGCTGTTATAAAGCTGTTAATTGTTATAGCTGTGACTTTGACTCTCTCCTATTCCTCAGATATATTTTTTAAATTGGTGGTGTTTATTATAGTTTTTGTCATTGGTGTGAATATAGTTATAGGTTGAATCAGTAAATAAAATATGTACTTTTATTTATTTATTTATTATAATATTTTACACTTTTCAAAAACAGAAGTCTTAAACAAATATGTTCAGTAACAGGAGTGTTACTAAATAAAGCTAGCAATATTCAGCTAGTCATCTCAAAATAATATAATAAATAAAATAATAGGGCAATATTTGACCGAGATACAACTATATGAAAATCTGGAAAAATCTAAATGCTGAGAAAATTCCCTTTAAAGTTGTCCAAATGAGGATCTTATCAATGCATTTTAGTTTTAATATATTTTCAGTAAGAAATTGACTAAATACCTTCATGAAACATGATCTTTACTTACTATCCTAAGGATTTTGGGCAAAAATTGGCCATTGCTACAAATATACCCCAAGACTGGTTTTGTGGTCCAGTGTCACATATGGCTGCTCTCTTAAGGCGCCCTGCTTAAGGTAAAATACAGCATTTTTTACTATGCTACAAATAGCTCATATAGCGTGTACAACATTTTAAACAAAAGGTAACATTCATTTTAATTAGTGCACCTTTATATGCACCAATGAACAAAACTAGGACTACAACACTTTTTTTCATCCATTGCATGCAATTTAGCACTGAATTTGCATATTGTGTATTACTATTAAAATATTGACCTGCTTATAGAGTGGGGTCATTCAAATATGTTTGAAATCATGACTTCCTCCACACGCAGGATGTCATTGCATATTTGTGGTGCTTTACGAATAATTTTGATGCTAATGTGAAGTAAAAATTAGAATCTTTAATCATTCCTGCTCAGTCTCTCATTAATGTGTGTACGCAAGCCATTCTAATGAAAGCTAGGACTGATTAGCCTTTAATTAACAGCACAGCCGCTGGAATCCAGTCTGGGTGATTTGGCTGTGGGAACTCGGATTGCTAATGTAAAGAGAGACGTGGAATTGTGTTTTGATTTCCACCGTCACTGCACCTTGCGTGTGCTCTTACAAAAACAACACGTTGCCTGAGAAGGAGATGGAAAGAAAGTGCCATGCACACCATAAACCATAATAGCTGAGAGCTAATTCATAACCGAGCCAAGGGATTGCCTTGCAGCGGCAGGCTGGAATCTCTTTGATGAGGCCAGCGGAATAAAGGCCTAACATATGGATCTGATTAGCACAGGCGAAAAAGATTCTTTGATTCATTTCTGCCCACGGCTTGAGTTCAGCGTGTTGTGATACTGATGTTATAGTGTTAATCTTTGCACTGTGTTTTTAAATGCATCCCATTCTGTCTGGATGAATGGGGCAACGGATTTTGGCCTCCACATCAAAAAGATTGGACTTGGTTATAAACTTTTATTGACCCGCATTTAATGCATTTCTACATGTGGGCCACATTCATGTATGTTGCATTGACGCCATGAGAAGCTGATATATGGTTATATATAAGTTCAGTGGGAGGGTGATTTGTTTAAGACATATTATCACATTAGCGCACATGCATGGAACGCAAAGTGGAGACAAGAATACGAGCTTTTTGCGTGCTCACATGACAATAAGAAGATGGAGAGCGTGATGGGAATACACAGCGAGATTACAGATACTTTCACCGTGTAGTGCTGTTGAATTTATAACGTTATGACGCTAACATGCTTCAAAGTTCACATGGAAGCTGGCTTTACACAGTTTGTAGCTGGATGAAACTGGTTATTTGGGATTAATAGCAGATTCAAATTGATTTAGGTGCTTGTTTATCTACTAAACTATACTTGAGTCGAGGTTTGACTTGTTGGCACAGTGGCAGTTATGTAATTTACTTATTAATTACTAATTAACGATTGCCTAATTTTTGACAAATTTCTTACATATAAGAATTTATTTCTGAAACATTTTTTTAAAATTCATTATATTACAGTAGAATACATGTTTTACCAGTGCCTAAAACATTACATTATGGTATGTCTTTCACTTTTCTTTACTTTTGACTTCACAGTGACAAAATATCATAGAATTTTATAGAATAAACTCATATAGACAATAACAAAAAATTGAATGTTTTTCACTTCCTTTTTACGTATTGCTGATTACTACTATTACATACTACATGTGTATATGTACTATTGTACTAATGTATATTTATTATGTATATATAAAGACACGCACATACATTATATATATTAAAAATATAAAATACATTTTTACATGTATATATTTATATTCATACATATATATATAATAAATATAAATAATATAATGCAATAATATATAATACACACACGTATATATATATGGATGAATGGATGTATAGATAGTAGTGTGTTTGTGGTGTATAAAATCTTAATTCATAAAAATATATGATTAATATATTTTCTATATAAAATTCAAGTATAATTTTTGTGTTTTTTGTTTTTTTTCCATTGCTCATAAACAGACCAAATCAAAATCTATGCGCTTTTTTTCATGACCCATTAGCAGTTAAAAGTGAGTATTGACCCAGTTTAATGGCCTGACTGGTTTCTAATTATTCTTTTAATTACTGCAACATTCCACAATGCATTTTCATTTTGATTGACCTAATTTTATTCACAGACATCTTATGCCACTCGTGTTTTTAAAGGTAGGTTTGGGACCAGCTGCATTTCAAACTACACTGACGGGAAGCGAGCACAGAGATGGCACAGATAGCCCTCAGCCATTCAGACCCAGCTGCAACTGAAGCATACTGCCACAGCCACACACACATCCACACTGCAGGTATGTGTGCTGAGATAAGGACGACTGGCTCTCGCCCTGGCTGCTAAGGTGGGTTTAACCCAACTCAGGTATGCTGGGAATGTAACAGCATAAAAAGAGGAAGCCTGTAGATTTGAGCTAAGACTATTGAATGCCACTGCTGGAGAAACTAGGTCTTTGTTGAGGTGCAGTTTGATTTCTAAATATCTTTAGTTAGGTAAACCAATCATGTAAGCTGGTTATGTAAGTATGTGTGTTGAAGGGGCCAAAGAGTTATTGGAGCTAAAGTGTGAGCTGTCCTATCCAATTCTGCCATCCCTGCCAAGTCTCCTTCGGGACACAAAGTTTACTTTCAGGAGACCTTGTGGGACTCCATTCTTCTCCGGGCCCTGAGTTGAGCACGGGGAGGGGGGGGGCAACAGTACAGAGAGTGACCCACTTGCACCCATCAAGATAATGTTCTGTTCCATTCCAGTTGCTAAAATGAGCAAGCAAACAAGTGCATGAGATTAGCAATATTTGAGCAATATTTTGGGTAAAACACAACTACAGTTTTAGGTTTTGAGTTTTATTGAAGAATTTGAATCAGATTATTTGATAAATATTCTTCATTTGTTTGGGTTAAACAAATGTGTGAAATATGTCTGGTTGCATAATGGAATGTAGGCCTACTGATAGAAATCTGGAGACCCTCAAAGCCTGAGTTTGTTCCTGAAAAGTCACTCATTTTAGCCCTGCATTGTAAACGCACATGAGAGCAAATAACAGTTAGAACACATAATTGTCCTCATTCCATCTCCTTTTATGCTAGATAAACAATATTGTTAGATAACGTAGGCCACAATGAAAGCCAATCACCAAATAAATAAAAATGCATAAATTAAATACTGAATATTTTACAATTTCATGTTCTTAAAGGTTGCTCTAATAGTACTTAAATAGTACACTACCAAAAATGAAAAGTCTTTAATCAATTACTCACCCTCTTGTCGTTCCAAACCTGTAAGACCTTTGTTCATCTCCAGAACACAAATGAAGATATTTTTTTAATAATTTCGAAAGCTCTCTGTTCCTCCCACAGACAGCAAGGATCCTAACACAATCAAAGCTCAGAAACGTATTAAAGGTGCCATAGAATGGAAAACTGAATTTACCTTGGCATGGTTGAATAATAACAGTTCAGTACATGGACAT
>JAUCMU010000080.1:5793452-5816742 GCA_032275025.1 Enteromius treurensis | reverse complement strand
TAAACACATATATTATGTAAAGAAAAACTTTTATTTTGGATGCGATTAATCGCGATTAATCATTTGACAGCACTAAATAATACATGTAATATACAGTAAAGAATCATTTTCTAGGAATATCTCTGCGTCTCATTTTTTAAATTTAATTTAATTTCAGGAAAAGAAATCCCAGAGAGAGAAATGCCTCTAGAAACGCCACTTTCATCCGGTCCTCGATCTGTGTTAATCCTCTACTCCAGAGACCATCCCCTTTACTCAGACATAGTTCTGAAGCTTTGCGCCTTCCTGCGGGCCAAATGCGGCATTGAAGTTGTGCTAGACCTACTTGACACGACTTGGCTCGGCACCATCGGCCGGCTGCAGTGGCTTGAGGAAAAAAAGCGACAGATCGAGCATTCGTCAGACAAGATCTTGGTCCTTTGCTCCCGAGGAGTGCAAGTCAAGTGGGGTGCGATGTGTGGAGAGCCTCGCGTCCTCCTCCAGGAAGACGTGCGCTCTCCGATCGGTGATATGCTGACTCTCGCCCTTCAGCTGATAACACCTGATATGCAGCGTCCGGCTTCCTACGGGAAGTATTTGGTGGCTTACTTTGACGACGTCAGCAGCGAAGGCGATGTGCCGTCTATGTTTGACATTGCGGTCAAATATAAGCTGATGAAGCATTTCGAGGAGCTCTATTTCCGTATCCTCGATGTGGAGAAGTATCAGCAGGGAGTGAAGCACTGCATCGAGGGGATCGGAAAGGACGAGTACTTCAACTGCCCCTCGGGCGAAGCTTTGAGGAACGCAATCGAAGCATTCCAGGCGCACCAAATGAAGAATCCCGACTGGTTTGAGAAAGAGTGCGTGACCAGCGAGGAGGAAGTGAGAGGGGAAGCCGATCCACTTCTTAAGATGCCCATGCAGCCGGTATATGAGTTAACGCCTGTCCTAAACATCGGACTCCCGATTCTTGTGAAGGAGGTAGACTTCAATCAAGAGTCCCAGAGCGTCTGTGCAGTAATTCCCCATATTCAAGAAAACCCCGAAGAGTCTTCCGTGGTGATTATCAATCCAAGAGTCCAGACAGGGCACAGCGAAGTTTTTTCCTATTATCCAGCAATGGAACACCCTCTAGAATTACCCAGCGTGATCGGTATTGGGGCACCAATGGATCCACAGATCTACCCTTGTCTCCTCGCTGAACCAGGACCAGTGGAAACCACACATCCTCCTTTTGCGTTTCCAACAGGGGAACCGTCAGATAATTGTCCGACGGACAGCAGAAAGTGCTTTTTGATAGCACCTCCACCATCAATGGAGGACAGCTACCAACTATATCAGGAAATGGACATGTCCCAGCCAGTGGAGATGGAGGAAAGTGAAATGGAGGGTGCTTCTGAGACGAGACCATCACGAGGGTCCGATCAGGGATATGGCTCCAGGTATTCAATGGTGAGGGAGGACCCCAAGTTTCAGCAAGACATTTCCTCTCTGGCCAAGTTACAAATGGACCTCTTCTTGAACAGCCCGATCTCTTCTGGCTTCTGCACTCAAACTATGGAGACCTAAATTTCTTGTGTGTCTTTTGGCTGTTTTTTCTTTTGCGCTGCGCACCATGGCAGGATGTTCTTGAAGAGTCTGCGGTTGTTCATCACTCCTAAAACTTTCAAACTATTTGAGTCAACAGGAACAGGAAACACACTAGATGGACGAGTTCAATGATCAGCAGTTTTAAAAGAGATGACATGTTATATATTCACCATAAATAACTAGACATAAACGCAAGAATGTGATCGTTTCACTTTTACTGTGGAGCAAAACAAGTACCTTGTTAAACAGCTTGATATAGAACAGCACATCACATGATTTTAAGCTTATGTTTTGCTACTGAACACAAGTCTAAGTAATTTGGTAGGGCTTGCAATGTTACATTTGTATTGTTTTTTTCTTATCAATTGCTCATATGAGATGATTTGTTGTATTATATTGCACAATTTTTTAAAATTCCAGTTTAACAGCTATAACCAGCTACGGAAGTTTGTATAAATAACTGCATCGTATAAGTACATTTCTAAATTTATAAAGCAGCATTCTTTGGTAATCTTCGGTTTTGTGCTTACTACTGTAATTTAGTTAAACAATCACTTTGCTTGCATCAAATTTCATCCAATTGTTGGACTTCAAATGACTTAATAACCAATTTAACCAGGCGGCTTCCAGACCCTTGCAGATGTTGCAGTGCAAATAATGTTTTTATGTAAACATAACTTAACTTGCAAACTAAAGCCCTTGTAAGAAAATTCTCTGTAAAACATTTATGTGGATAAATAGAGAGAGGTGGGGATGGAAGTCGCTTTCCTTATCAAAAACGTTACGTGTACATACACGTTTAAAAAACATGCGTAGTATGCTATGGTATATATTCGTCAGGTTAAATACTGCGCAATGAGGCACAAAAATCCCATAATGCACTTTCGGCCTGCATATTTAACACGTTTCGCTCACCCTGTACCCCAATCCTCAAAGCACAAGAGTAATAATGTTAGAATAGGATGCACATTTGTTAGTAATTACATGTTGGACTAGAATATATAATACTCTGTTTTACAACTAAAAGTGACAGGACAAGCTTGCTTCTCACAGTTAAAGAGACAGCTCAACGAAAAATGAATATTACACCGATGTCGCTCTAAACCTGGTATAACCTGATATTTTGAAAAATGTGTTTTTGTGCTTACAGTGGAGGTCCATGGGGCCCAAACCGACATTGATTTTCATCATATGCACAAAACATTCTTTAAAATGTCTTCTTTCATGTTGTTCATAAAGCAAGTCATACAGGTTTGAACAGACATGATGGGTGTGTTAATGATCATTTTAGATGAACTGTCTTTTAAAGGTGGAAAATTGGAGTGAGAAATATGGTTATTAAGCTTTCGACATATTTCGACACATTGTTCCTGGTGTAAATCTTATTGTAACTAATGAGCTTGGAAATACACATATTTAGATTTAGACATAGATGCGCTGCATGTAGATTAATGGATAATGTCCTTTCGCAATCTATCAGTGCTTTAACAATATTCATGGTATTTATTGGCATGAATGATATACCATCTGGAGCAGATAAACTGATTTCGACCATGAGATTCTGTAAAGAGAGGTAGCCTTGTACAAACTGATGATGGTAATATGGCCGGTTGGGACCAGCAATGAGTTTGGTCATTAAAGATGGATTACAATTATCCTCATAGATTCTATGCTTAAAGTAGCCTATTATTACATTAAGTGACATTATGAATCCGTATCATACACCGTTCAGCAATTTTCCATACTTAAGTACCATTGCCACTGACAAAGTATTTCAAATAGGAAAGGGCTACATCACATTCACAATTTAAAGTGTACACCAAGCCTAACAAGTCACAATTTCATTTGAGCACTTTCGACAAGTGCATTTAGGAACATCTCTTGACAAGGTGTCTGGAAACACTATAAACATGTGTCTACGTTAGCCTACCGCCAGTTAAAGACATTTTTACATAGAAAAGAAATCTTACAACATTGCACTTATAACTTCTTCTCGGCTGAAAAGTTCTCACACTGAATTAAAGTGCCTCACAAAACAAGTGCAAATCAAAGATTCTCGTATCGTCATATAAGCACTGGTTGACGGTCACGTCCCAATACATGAAGTATATACTGCAGAGGTCACAGGTGGGAATGGTTTTCATTGGCACATTGAGTGGTTTGGTTGTAGCACCTGTTGAGAGTGGAGGAGAACGACAGGGCGTTCATAAGGAGCGGTACTACAGGCATAAATGTCCACCGATGTTTGCCTAACGTTGAACTTTTAGGATTATATATCACTTAATACCAATTAGATACTGTAAAATCACAAGGGGTATTTTGGATTTAGGCCAACAGTTAGATTAAGGCCCAAACAGAATTCCAATGTTTTGTAGTTTCTTTTTTAATTTGCTAAATGAGCAACCCAATAAGTCTGACGATTAGCGAACACTGAGCTAATCTCATATGCACATTATTTTGTGGAGATAGCTGGTTATACAATGCACACCTGTGAAAATCTAATTACATGAGAACTAATTGCATTTCTTTCAGTAATTTTCACCTCAGTTAGCAAACAATTAAGATGTTGTAAAGAAAATAGCCTGCTTTTTATCATTCTAACATACAGTCTTGAAAATAAAGTAGCTTCCCGATGCCACAGAAGAACCTTTCTTGGTTCCATAAAGAACCTTTATCATCTGAAGAGCCCTCACAAAAGGTTCTTTGGTTTTTTGAAGATTCTAGTTTAACACTCCTTATATATTCTGTAATTTCCAAAGTAGGTACATTTTAATAATTGGTTTGTGTGTTTTTGTCTGTATTTTGATTAGGAAAGGAATGTTAGCACCTGTAGTACCTCCCCTTAAAAGGGCTGATGCACACTGTGTGTAGCCTACGTGGCCTCCGGTCAACGCCAGTCCCTAATGAGCATTTACGACTGAGTATTGACAGCCAGCGTGTTCACGTAACCATGAGGACACATGTCATTTTCGGAAACGCAGTGGGAGAACTGGGCTGGGTTGCCCCCGCGTCCACGTGCAAACCTCCGGACACCTCTTAAGGACATGCACTGTTCAACCAGCTCCAGGCACTTACACCCCAAGAAGAAGATGTTCTTGAACATGAAAACCGATACGGGCGTTTTGTAAACAAAGACGAGGAAACATCGGACCACCAAGAGCGGTGCGTTGAGCAGCACGCCGGTGAAGAACCTCGCCCATATCCAGCGACAGTTCATCTCCGAGGCCGTCAACTCGTAGAGCCAAACAACCGGAACGCCCAATGCGATGAAATACACGGATATAACCGTGTACCTAAGGTATAAGTTGGGGATTTCGTTTTTAAGGAGCAGTTCCACCAGCGTGAAGCTGTCCAGGATGTCCAAGCAGGTGCTCATGAAGCATCCTTGGGAGTGAAAGCGCGTGGCGCCGTTGGGATCTTCAATGATGGAGTTGATGAGGCAGTAAAGCAAAGGCGCGCACAGCAGCATGGTTATTTTAAACCCCGTGATGCCAAATGGCACCTTGAGGGCGATCAGATCCAGGATGGACGTTTCCAGAACGAGCACCACTTTCGGGGTGGACGCGATCACATAGATAAGCCATGCCAGGTACGCGAAGGTGAACTCCCCGAGGTTGCATCCGAAGATGGAGCTCTTCTGATGGAAACCGCACGCTCGTTCTCGCTTACTCCTGGCGTTTTTCATGAAGAAGATCGCCCATCCCGATATGACCACCAGATCCGTGGCTATCCACGAGCACCAGTAGAGATCCGTGAAGATGATGAGGTAGAAATCCAGCATGCCTCCTTGGAGAACGAGCACGAGGAAACACAGGATCTTATAAAACAGGTTCTTATTAGACCTCTGCACGAACAGAGGGGTGGACTGCATGAATTCGCCCGATGTCATGGTGTAAGACTGAGGCTGAGCTGTGGCTGAGGAGACCAGGGGCTGGGAGCTGCCCTCCTCGAGGTTGGCGCTGCCGCTGGTGGTCTGCGTGTCCCTCCTGGACGCGACGCTCCGGATGAACAACAGCTGTCCGTTTTCTGGTGCTGAGGAGACAGGTGAGTCGGGCTGGGAGATGTCTTTTATGATTTCAGCAGTCATTGTATTCATGCCTTCTCCTCCCGACTTGTTTTGGCTCTGCTAGTGTAATGATAGCCGCTCAAGGGGGCAGAGGAGGAAATCCCGTTATGGAATTGCGGTGGAGTGGAATGCGCGCTTACCACATTCCCTCCAAATGAAAGCCTAAATAAAGCACTAAGTCCTATACTATCGAATCCGATATTCGTTAAAACACAAGATTATGTGTCAAGCATCTCATATTCCCATTTAATATTATAGTCTAGTGTTGCATTTTTTTTTTTACGTAGTCGTTTTTTCGTATAATGGTGTAGCTCTCGGCGATTTCAGTAAAAAGCCATTTAATAGTAAATATGTACTCAGAATAGGCCTATTAAATTAATTTGTCATGTCATTATCGAATGCATTGATTCCTATTTAATTAAGAAGCCTATACTTTGGTCGTCTGTTAATTTTTTGAGTGCTTGTCGAAATTGTTGGAAGTAAAGGCGTTTTTATTGCAAACAGTTAATTTTGGTCTTTGCCGTTTTATCAAATTAATAAAATAATAGGCTAATAATGGCAGAAGATTAAACAAAGCTGATAAGATAAAAATGCTACAGTTAAAAAAAAAAATCTTACCTTTTAAAAAATTACCTTTTTTTAATTCTAATTTAAAAGACAATGAAATAAGCCTACGTTTTTAGTCTTAATTGTAATGTTGAAAATTTTAATTAAATTTACAACGAATTTAATCTATAATGTAACTGTTTATTTTTCATGTTTTTGTAGTTGTTTTCATAGTTAAATATAATTTATATTAAGATTGAAACGTTAATTAAAAAGAGAAAACATTGATGTGAATTTCACATAAAAATGCAAATCAAGTGCAAAAGCCTTCACCAAAGCAGCGCTGTTATAGACAGTCATATTTGTCTTGAAGATGATGTGCATTCAAGCAAAATCACTCACAGAAGCCTAGGACATCAAAAGCCTAGTACGAACTAATGAGTATCATTATTTATCGAGAGTCTGAGCAATGTTACATTACAAAAATGCTCCAATTTGTAATGTGTTTCAGCTCGTGCTTAATGCTGATTTATATATATATATATATATATATATATATAACTTTAAACCATCAATTTCTAAAGGTTTGTTGCAGGTATAACTTTAATTTACGGAAAACAATACTATGATATGCTATAGCCAGAAAAAATAAGAAATTGTTATCCAATAAGGCCATGGCGATAACAGTCACACAGAACTACAGAGAACGAAAATGCCCAAGTACTTTATCTCCAAATCTCGAAGGCTATACATTTACATACGTATATAGATGTATATTTCCATAAATACACAGACATGTAATAATTTGATAATAAACTTTAATTTCAAGTTACATTGGATGGTTCTGAACCATAGAAAACAAGCACATTTCTGTATAAACATATGCATATCAACCAAGTTCGACAAGAACCGAATAACAATTGGGTGTTTGTGGTTTGACTACTGCCAGCTGAGCTTAATATGCAATATTCACTGAAGCAAAACAGATTTACAATTAATAGACAGTTAAACTGATGAACATTCAGCTTCATATTTGAATGCATTTAAGTCGGCTTTTGGGAGTCCGGATTCACAAATCATCGGCGCACTCAGTTCGTAGGGACTTCCCATGGGATACCACAGCTAATCAGGTACAGCTAAACAGGAACAACTCAGTGGATAAGTTAATAGTGAGGAACAAAACATCTAGGGATAAAGGTTACACGAGTCGTCCGTGTGAACGTTGACGAGTGCATTTGTGACATTCAGGAAGCTCCCCGCCACCACCACCTCCCACCCAGTCAGAATCAGTGCATGAGAAGAGGGATATTTCAAAAATATCAGAAGCATCCACAGCCACCAGTTAGTGAAGTCATACACCGTTGCTGTATCCTCACAGTCAATAATAAACATGTCAAACCCACACCTGAGATAAACTCAGTCAGGTTTGTTAGCTGTATCATTCCAATTTCTTATATAACTTAGTGTCCTTTTTTGCAAATTTTTTTTTTTTATTACTTTTGTTTTTCTAGTACATTAACCAGACAAGGACAGACTCACAGAATGGAGAAGGCTTTCTAGAAAATAATCTTTTTAGCACAAGAGCTGTTTTTTAATGTCTTTTGACGTGTGTTTTATATTCATTTATTGAATCTGAAATGAATTAATTGTTTTAATGGCCTGCTGAAAGGCACTGCCACAACACAGTGGGGAAAAGACGCTACTGCCCATCAGTCACACAAGACAGTTCTGTCTAGTTTCTAATAGGGATAGAAATAGAGTAAATAGGGACGAGGGTTAGTTTAGGAGGGAGTTAGCGAAGGACGGAAGGAGGCCTGCTATAGGTACAGCTCGTAGTAATCGTCCAACTCTTCGTGGAACAAGTCCCACTCATCTTCGGAGTCGGTGACATCATCGTCGGTCCCCGCAGCCAGAAGCATGAGGAGCATCTCGCTGAGCTCGAACGTCACCATCTCGTCTTCATTGTCGAAGGAGTCGCTGTTCTCCCGCTCATCAAAAAGATCCCAGAGTGGCGTCCGTCTGGAGTTCTGCAACACAGATTCCATTAATGGCTCGATAGAGTGCCAATGATCGAGTTCGTTGCACATCATTAAGTAAATACGATATGCTTTCACGCAGCAGAATTTTTAGTTTGGTACCGACGTTGGGAGAAAATGGGCGCAAGAAGCTTTACCCGGGTTCTTCCGTTGGAGCCGGTCTGTCTCCTCTGGGGTTGAGGCTCTTCCAGACGCCCATCAGGAAAGGCGTGCTTGTAAAAGCAGTTGGCTCCAAACGGACAGGTCCCACGGCCTTCATCAAAATATCGGCAGGGTTTGCCCCTGGATATGAAAATGGACAAAACTAAAATTAAGAAAGTCACCTTTTGTCTTGCATATAACACAAACAACATTCGGTGAGTAAATTACAGTATTTAATTATTACTCATTAATAACTAGTATTACTGTAATCAAGAAAAACTCAATTGTGTACCCCATGCCATCCTTGTACTTCTGAATGAGTTGCTGCTTCTCCTCTTTGTCCTCCACCCAGTATTCGCTTGGTATGACAAAGTTTGATGTGATTCGACACTCTGGGCAGGACCTGATTAGGAACACATTAATTTGTCACTAAAAATATGGTTCTTCCTTCCACACCAGCACTGCTCTTTAAAAGAAGAGGTGGACAATTACGATTAGCGATAATAACCCTACGCTATTGATCCTAGTATTTGAATTGATTCAAGATCATCTCCTCAGAATCCTATTCAACTTAATACACTTTTAATTATCTTAAGGACGGCCTTACTTTATGATCTTGCTCTCGAACTGCTTGGCGCTCCGCCATTTCCTGATGCACTTGAGACAGTAACAGTGGCTGCAATTGGAGAGGATGCCGAAACGGCGTTCGCTGGGGTTGGTTTTCTCGAACACCACCTCCATGCACACGCCACACATCATGTCTTTACTACGCTGGATGGCAAACGAGATTTCCATGTCCTTCTCGTGAGCCTCAATGCAGGCCTGCCATTAAAAAAAAAAAAAAAAAACCCAGTATAAGACTTTACTCCAAAACATCTTGAGAACAGGATGTGAACTCCATACCCACCCTGATGTGTTGTGAGCGCTGAGATGTGTCGGAAGGGTGGAGAACCTGTAGGCCGCACATGTCGCAAACGTCGCCGTGGAGGTAGGCACAGTTGAGGCCGTAGCGACATTCGCCAACAGCGGCGTACGGGCAAAGCTGTTTCTTCATTTCTTTGTTAGCCATTTCTTTCTCATACTCTTCTTCGATGAGAGGTCCGGGCCCCTCGAGCGACACTGGGTCAGCTGTAGAGGGAACAAAAGAGGAATGGTTTTAAAGGAATAGCTCACTCAGAAATGAAAATTCTGTCATTAATTACTCACCCTCATGTCGTTCCAAACCCGTAAGGCCTTTGTTCATTTTCGGAACACAAAGAATGATATTTCTGAAGAACTCTGAGGGTTTTCTGACCCTGCATAGACAGCAATGCAACTGACAGTTCAAGGCCCAGAAAGATAGCAAGGAAATAATTAAAATAATCCATTTTAAATCTGAGCTTCAACCGTTTTATGAATACCTTTGGTGTGCAAAGCAAGCAAAAATAATGACTATATTGATTCTACTTTGTGATACTTTCGTGAAAATTCAAGGACGACTTCTCTTCCAAGTCAGTTCTTTGCAAAAGTCATTATTTTTGTATGTAGTTCCATTGCAGTCTATGTAGGGTGAGAAAGCTCTCGGATTTCATCAATACCTTAATTTGTGTTCTTATGGGTCTGGAACGACATGAGGGTGAGTCAAGACTTCGTGTTAAAACCAAAGGACTCATGCACATGCATGAGTTCAAAAATGGCCTATTTAACACCACTGAAGACTAAAAAATTGGTGAACTAATCCTTTTACTAATCCTTTTACTCGGTCACAACCGAGTTCCTGGGTTGGGGATAGAAAAATCAACCACATTATTGTGGTGTGGACTGAAAAAGACCAATCTTTTTGTTTACAATCGCGAAACGACACTACAAGTGTCCGAATTTTATTAACGTTTTTTTCTTCTTTTTTTTTTAAATTCAGTCCTTCATATTTTGAGATTTAAATTACATTGAAAGAAATTCAAAATGAAGAAACGGCAAGATCTATTGAGTTTCGTAATATGGTCTACCATAGTAAACGCTGGGAGGGGAAAAGCACCTGCTTTCCGGAACGTAGGAGTTTTGGCTGCCACCCAAAGACTAGGAAAGAAACAGCACTGTTCCTTCAGCTCTTTGCTGATGAAGTCACCCTTAAAGATAAATGTAAGTGGGTCTGGGCCAACAAGAACAAGAGAGCACACTGGTAGAGCATGGCTTGAGCTCTGCTGCGTGTGCAGGGTCAGTCCTAGTTTAGTGAGGAAGCTGATTATTTATGCATTATAAAACGTCTAGTTCTGATCGTATGTGCCACAGTAGTCATAAAATGGTTGATGAATGCACACCTTTGGCCAATCAAGAATGTGCCAAATTGCTGCATTGATTGGCAACTTCAAAAAGCCTACAGTTAAACACGGTAATGTTATGTTTTTTTTAGTATTTTTTTAGCTGTCATTTAGTCATTTTATACATTTTCCCCATCTGATTTATATCATTTTATAACCTTTTCTTTAATTAAAATAAAATAGTTTGGTTTCATTTACCATAACAATATTACTACACAGAATAATCCCTGTTTATGAATGCCATTTTTCTTGATCACATAGCATTAATCGTACCACAGTTTTTAGGTTCAGCGATGGCTTCACGTTGTGTGTCGGCACAGCACTTCCTTGGTGTTCATCCCAAGGCCACGTTTTGATACCCAAGGAATGCAATGCTGATAAAGCGTGTAACTTGAACGTACTCACTTTGGATAAAAGCACGTGTGTAATGCATAAGTGTAACTGCAACAACCTTTCCATGTAACTTTTCAATAAGACTCAATTTGTTAGCTCAAGTTATGCATCATGCAATAGTCTCAAAACATTCATTCATGTTAAAGCTCCAACCCGAAACTTTTGGGTCTCTGGCAGTTAATAAACAGAACTGCATGCGTCTTACAGAAGATCATTGTAGCCAAAACGACTTTCTCTACTTATGTCCATGATGAATCATGCAGGTAATAAATAGTCAGAATATAAACACTTATTATAGGTGTACCGTAGTGATTCAGGACAAGCCAAAAATGCGCTTTTTGAAATGGATTCCTGGTGCACTCGTTTATGATATCAATTTTGTACCGGATTGCAGCTTTAACAAATTAAAACGTATTATGTTACCAATGTAGGTATTGTATTAAAAAATTGCATCTATTTGCATCTAAGAGACTTTAGTTACATTTTGTCTGATTTATTTTCCAGGAAGTGAAAATCAGTTCCTTTGGTTCTTGTATAAACCAATGAAGAAGCATGCCATAAAAAAACAGTAACAGCGTTATTACGACAAACCAAAGCATTGGTCAAACAAACAGATTTAAAATAAAAGCCTAATTGTAAAAAAAAAAAAACGAATGGTTTACCACCGTGTTTTCATAGATAGTCTTGGCATGTTTCCCTGCTACACTCACCCCTCCCACAGTAGGGCTGCCCTGGCACGAACTCGGCAGCGTTGACCCAGTCCACTGCCCCCAAGCCTTGAGGCTTCTCCTGGGCATCGGTCGTACCACCTGGCCCATCAGACATGGGATCAGGAGTGCCAGCAAGGGGAGCAGCGGTCAGCGGCACCGGCGGCTTAGAACTAGGGACTTCGTCTTGCTTGGCAGGTTTAGTATGTTCATACCTGAGGCACAATGCAAATTTAATGAAAATACAATAAAATGTGGACTGATACAGCAAGTAAGCCTTGCAATGAAAATGCACCCCTAGGCCTACATAGTTTATATCTGAAGCTTGTTCTCTGTGGTAGTTATGAATTGTGATTGCATTTTCGCTAGTATAAACACACAGAAATAACACATTTAAGTGAGTGTTGGCTGTTATTAAAACAATGGTCTTCGATAAACTATTTTAAACATGCTTTAGCCGCTGGGTGTTCTTCTGTCTTAGGTGTCAGAGCGTTTCCCACTGGTGAAATTTTTTTCTCAAGCTGATACAGTCCCAAACTTGAAGGCTTGTGTGTGGTTACCATGGTGAGTACATGTCTGTTTCCCACTCATAATGCAGCAGTTAGACTCTTTTAGAAGCGTTTAATTTAAATATGTAACATTTCCAGTGCTAACGGGGAAAAAAACACAACTGCTAAACATTTCAAGTCTAGAAACAATAGAAGAAAACAAATACTAGTGTACAAGAAAGAAAAACTTTTAAATGCAGTGTTGGGTTGCTTGCATTTGAGAGAATGTTTCAGACAACATAATTGTTACTGAGGAACAGCTAGTTCCCATATGCAATTATTTAGACAAAAACCAGTGCATTTGAATTCCTCAATGATATCATTTTAATTTGGCAATAATGCAATCACAAGGTTTTTATTGAGATGTATGATTCACCAATGTTCTTTACAGTGTAGCAAGCTCATTATTCATAAGTAACGAGTAATATAAAATTGCATATATATCCTGTCCATTTACTTTGTACAACTAAACTACTTGTACTTACATATTCCTACGTTTGTTTGTTTTTTTCCCAAACTGGTGTTCAAGCATTTGAAGTTTGTTTGAGTTCCAGCTTATGTGGCTACTTTCATAGTGAGAAATATTATGACTGAATTATATCATGTTTTTCAAGCATCTGAAGTACGCATTTTATCACGTTTTATTCATGTATGCGTTACATTCCCTGGAAATCGAACACGACCTTGCCATTTCATTTCTAGCTGTTTTTAGCTGCAGAAACCATAGTTAATTTATTAAGTAATATCAAATAAATAATAATCGAATATAAATTAATGCTGTCAAATGAATAATTCTGATTAATTGCATCCAAGAATGTTTTTCTTTGTATTTATATATATATAAAATATTTTCATATTGTGTACATTTAGTATGTATATACAAATACACACATTTTACAAATATTTACATGTAGCCTATATAAATGTATATATTTATACATTCTTCTATTTTGTATTATATATAAATATTTCATATATTTAAAAAAACTGAAATATTTACATGTGTTTCCATTAATATATACATAATAAATATGCAAAGTATACACATGATGTAAACAAAACTTTTGAATGCGATTAATCGTTTGACATTAATATAAATTAGACAATACTACATTACAACAATTATTTAAATTTAAATATATCCTTATTGTCAGAAATGACGATACAATTTCTCAATAGTAAAAAATAAGTAAATTCAAATAAATGAAATATATGGCATGCAGTCATAGCATGCTATTATTAACAATAGTTAACAAGCCTGATGATATTGTCATAACATAGTTTAGCATCTGACCTTTATATTTCTCTTTATTCCCCATCAAAACATGCTTCAGTGCTTTGCTTAAGCATCCAGAGACCCCTCCATCCTCAAACCTCTTGGGTCATTCAGCCTTATTCTAGACCAATGCGTGTTTGTACGCGTGTGTCGGTCTATACGTGGGGGTGGGGGTCGCATAAATAAATGACACAGCGGTGGAAGCACAAGTGGCTACTGCAGAATGGCGGAATGAACCGAATGAACCTGACGGCGGTAGCAACAGCAGCAGAAGGAGACAGAGAGAGAGAGAGAGGGATGCATGTTAACACACTGGGGTTATGTAATTGCCATGCAGGCTGCAGTGTGCTGCTCTATTTGGCCCCCAGATTGGGGGGGGGTGCATGGAAAGAGACAGCAAGACAGAGATAGACACAAAGCAGCAAAGAAGAATCCATCCATAATGAAGCATGCACTGAGGCCCTTTATACACACACACATTTAATGAAAGCCCCCCCCCTTTCTCGCAAAAAAAAAAATCACACAGGAACAATAATGCGGTAAACCCCATATGGGGACAAAAGCATCACTGCACCTCCCTATACATCTGACAAAGCTGACAATGCAACTCTATCAGACCTCAATCTAGCCTCCAGACGTCAGATATTTAAGCTCAAGACCCTGTTACGGCAGGAAACATAGGTCAGATGTAATGCTGTCATAGAACAGCCTCGGCAAACAAAGACATTCCCATACTGCCGAGCTGGGGGCAGCAGTTACTATGGGGATACACTTGACCGCAGACAGATATGAGACAAACATTGTCTACACTGTCTGGCTCGCAGGCTAATTTTTTACTCCATGCATTTGAATGCAACGGCTAAAGGTGGTGTGTTTGTAGGCCATTTCTTTCAGAAGGCATCTGAACACCTACAAATAAGAAACGGCCCACAAACAGACCATTTGCGTGCATTGCTTTAGTTTTGGCATTTATGTGATGTATACAGGCCGCATACAACGCAGTCAGTTCGTAGGCCACTTCTTTTTGAGTGCGCTTGGTGTGCTTTGGTATGCAAACACAACCTGTAATAGTGACAGTTCAGGAAAAAACTACCACCGTACAACCTAATTTTTTATATTAAAATGAAGTCAGTGTCAGTGATAGCCAGTGTTGTTTATGGACAAAAACGCTCTTCAACACATCTTCTTTTGTGCTTAGCAGCAAATGGATACTCGCGCAGCTTTAGGAATAAAAAAATAATAATAATAATAAAATATGATGACAGAATATCCAGTTCGGGTTTAACTATCCCTTTAAGGAAGTGCCAAACTCAACAACTTGTTAACAGAAAATCCTGCGTCTCAGATATAACGGGTACGAATGAAGCAACACACAACACTTCTAAAAAGCCTTGCTTACCGCTACTGCATTTAAACACACTCACGTGGTACGGCCCCAAACACGCACATACAGATTACATTACCTTTGATGTTATGCAATACATGCACAGATTTGATCAAGAGAGTCAGCGGTTGTTTTGAAGAACATGTCTGTGTCTCTTACCTGCAACGGTCCCCAAAAGCACAGCATCCCTTTTGGAAGAACTTGCAGATCATGGTTGGCTTGCAGCTGCTGAGGTCGTGTAAATATCGACAGTTGTTGCCCTCTTTGCAAAGCCCGTGCATGAAATACCTTCAAATTAAAATGCATTTTGATCTTGATATAACAAAGAAGATTCAACACACTGTGAACAAACGTTATTTTACGATATCCTAACATAAAAAAATCAATACCCATCTCATACTTATAAGCATCAGAGCTTATGATTCATAATACACTGCCTACATCATTTATACTGCATAAACAGCTTGACCCAAATAACCCTTCATATGTGCTTGTTACATTTGACAACAGTGCTAATGTAAACATTAAATATTCTCAAGAACACCTACATGCGTTTTATACTATTAGATGTGTACAAAAATTATTTTGTGCAGTCATGACTGGACTAGGATAAAGCTTCGTAAGTGGATTCATATGCATAAATCATCAAGGCTGACACTGACACATTGGCAGCAGCCCAAACTGTTAAACTCAAGCTTTTTAATGGCTTCCTTGAATACGCGACTCTTTGCTGTCAAACTGCCAGATGTAGTGGATGCAGTGACGTGTTGTGTTTCACAAACACGGATGTTGCAGAGATAAACACACATAGACAGAGGAAGAAAGGACCGCAAATAGCAGCCGCTGTCGGACTGATCGCTGATCGGTGCGTAACAACAACAAACACACACACTTCCAGTTCAGCACAAAGACAGCGGCGAGATCCGATGCCTCGCCATCGACACACGGACAGGCGGTTGCGTTTTATATTTGCGACCGTTCAATATCGCGACAGCCGCGTTCTTCGACTGATTTTCACTAACCTGCAGGTTACGTGCTTCGTCCAGCCTCCGATAACTGCTGGAGCCGCTGTTGACGCTGCCGCTGCCTCCGCCATTGCTGTTTATGTTGAAGCCCCAGCACCCGGATCTTCCGGAGAGCGGCTGTGCTGCGCTCGGCTATTTTCGGAAAACCGAAGGCGTCGTGCAAGATCGAGTGTTTTTGGAAACCAAAAACCGCATCATAATCGGGTGTTTTCGGAACAGCGAGTCAGGCGCTTTACTAAAGCGCTACAAAAAAAAGTAATTGCTAATAAAAGTACGTTAGGGGAATTCATACGTTATCGACATACCCTAAAAATATTTGTTTTATTTTTATTTATTATATTTTAAATAATATTTTATTGTTTGGGTTGTTAATATGCTTGTACATTTTAGAATATGTCCAAATGCTCTTTTTCTAAATCAGGGACAGTTTGTAGTTAATGTGGTCGTACACCACCTTGATGCTTTTTTATCTTAAAATGCATGCTGACAATAACATTATTGAAGATTATAGCATTTGATCTGAACAAAATAAGAATAAAAGTGTAATTTCTGAGCTAAAGATGTCATTTATTAGATAACCACTTTCATTTTATCTGAAAAGCAGACAGGTAGGTATTGCTTTTCCTATTTCGTGTTTCAAAACTTTATTATTATTACACACTTCAGATATAGCAAAGAAAATAAGGTAGAAATAGCAAAGAGCTAATGTAATGGTTTGACCGGAATTATGAAAAACTTCCCAAATGCAAAGGAAAAGACTTTTTTTGGAGTTTGTTTGGAATTCCTGTGTTTAGAAATACTATTCCTCACTGAGCAAACATACTTATTATTATTTGTATTGTTATTTGCTTATTTATAGTTTCTTCGATCATTCCTGGTCATTAATAACCCTGCAAACACTATAAGAAGCATCTTTAGAGAAATGATGCCTGAGAACCAAAAAGTGCAAAATAAATAAATGAATAAAAATGTATACCTGTGTGTGACTGTATATATATCAATTAATTTCACATTAATCACATGTCAGACGTAAACAAATGTTCTTGTAAGACAGTGGTAAGGAAAGTACCTTCACTGTTCCTCTTTACACCTGACCTCAGAGATGTCACTACAATAAAAGGTTGGGTATTTCTGTCTCCTGAAACCTAAATATTTAGAAGCTCATTATCAAAAAGTTCCTGGCATCCCGTTTTTTGTTGTTGTTGTTGTTGTTGTTTTTTCCTTCCATTTTCTTTTCTTGACATTTTCAATGAAATCGTTTAGTGCTCTTTCTCTCTCAATAAACACACAGCAAATAAATAGAATAGACAGCGCAAAAAAGGTGTCACAACTACAACTTTAACATACACATTACCATAGGTGAATAAAACTGCAGTATAAAAGGTTAGTCATTTTAAAATGCAACCTTTCAGTAACGAAACTAAACAAACTAAATGTGTGGTAGATACATTTAATGTACATATTACTTTAGAGAAAATTTGCCCTTTTGAGGTTTTATCTTTGGAGAAGTTGGGTATTGTGCATTTAGGGAAGTTCATGTAATTGAAAAACACCATTGTGTAATTTTTTACATTTTTTTAATATATGGTTAATACCATGTGCAGGCGTGTCTTTATAAAGCCTCAATCTTGTGCACAGCAGAGCTCAAACTACACAGCCAGGAAGGAGACTTACAATTATTTATTCAACTACAAATATTCATGTTTCATATATAAGGTAAATAACCATTTATTTATTATAATAAATCACTTGTTTATTTATTTCTTTATTTATGTCAAAGCAAGTGAGTAACAGTCATTTAGCCTAACATTTTAATATTATATGTAAAACATAATCTACAGAGAAATAGAATATTTTATCATTTTCATATTTCTTATATTAATTTGTTTGATTTTTAATACATTATGTATTATACATGTACATGTATTTAAATTCTATTATGTATTTACATGTTTATTATTTCATTATAATTTTTATTTTATTTTATTTTTATATTCACACACACACACACACACACACACACATGAATATATGTCTATATAATTAATTCATGATTAACACATATAACCCTGTGTAATATAACCTTTACTCAAAACTTGTTTTCTGAATGTTACACTGTTAACCTGACCGCTTTGTTTAATCCACTTGTCATCTGCATGTTTGTCTCTTAGATCTTGTTTTGTATTTCCAGTTTGTTATATTTGACTTCTTATATGTCTGTTGACGTAATGTTTCTCTACTTGATGACTGCTTTCTTTCCATGTCTGTTAGTATTATTTCTTCTTTGTTACATTTATTGTAAAGTGTCCTTGAGCTCTGGAAAGGTGCTATATAAATAAAAAATATTATTATTATTATTATGAACCCTTTTTATTTGCAGAGGATGTCATCCAGCATCTGGCCTGTGCTCATTACATCTCTCTTACTGATTTCATTAAAAGCACACGGTGAAGAAGATATTGGATATGGACATTGTTCCACCTTAAAAGAGCACATAAAAGATCTTTCCAACAATAACCTAACAAGAATGCCATCACATCTATCAAACAGCATAGAGTCCTTAGATGTGTCCCACAACAACATCTCCAGCATTGTTCAAAGTGACCTGTCTGGTTTAACCAATCTCTGCTTCCTCAAAGTCGCACACTGTGGACTTCGATACATCTCACCTGATGCCTTCAGCAGCAGCTCTAAACTCAAAGTACTGAACATCTCCTACAACCATCTGACGGTCATTCCTAATTTGCATTTGCCCCAGTTAAGGGTCCTAGACCTATCCACCAATGCATATCCCAGTTATGCACTTCCAGGATCATTTGCTAACTTAAGTTACCTTTGCACCCTTGCGGTCGGTAGTAAAGTCGCTACTTCTGTTCATGTGGAGGACTTTGTTTCTCTTCAAAACACCCATTTAAAAAAAATCATATTTGGAGGTGGAACGGAATTACAAAACTATGAAATTGGCTCTTTTTCGCAATTCAGATCGTTACGGGAAGTTGTTCTGAAAGTGACTTTTTGCCAGCGTTTCGACATCTTCAATGACATGATTATGGATTTTGACCAAACCCACACTAAAAAAATTCAGCTTGTAAAGTTATTTCCAGACCAATGTACCATCAAGACCGATCCTTTCAAGGCTTTTAAAGATTTGCGTGTCCTCAGCAACTTGAGCATCGTAGATACCTGGCTCAACAGCTCTGTGTTGGTCAAACTGTTCAAAAATGTGTGGAGTTCATCTTTTGAGGAAACTGAGTTTTTAAACATCACATACAACGAGGACACTCCTGATGGCTTCCAGCTACCAAATCAGAATCGCACCACGAATCTACGAGCCTTCATACTTGATGGTGTACACCACCATCAGTACCACTACCCCACTTTTAAAGTGAGTATGGAACTAGTCAACAATCTAACCTACCTGGAGTTCTCTGGCACCGGAATGAATATACTTCCATGCAATCTAATTTCAGCCATAAAATCTCTACAGGTCTTAGACCTGTCAAACAACCTCTTGGATGAAAGTGGCTTGTGGTGGATCGGCTGTTCATCGCACAAAGGCTTTCCAGCCTTGAGAAAACTCTCGCTAAGCCGTAACCGATTCACAGACCTCGCAGAGATTGCCAAAAACACAAATAATATAAAGTTCTTAGAGTCTCTTGACTTGAGTTTCAACTCTGTTTCCATTAGCAAACCATGTTTTTGGCCACCCCACCTGACTGAGTTGAATCTCAGCCACAACAATCTCGGAAACAATGTGTTTCACTACCTATCTCCATACTTCCTAAAGATAGACCTTTCGAAGACAGGCATAAGTGTTATTCCTTTCAATTTTATATCATTGTTTCCCAGACTAAAGTTCCTGTATTTGAGTTTTAACAGCATACAGGTCATCCCAGAGGACCTTCGGGCTCCTATGATAGTAAGCCTGCATATTGACCAGAACGCTATTACTTTCATTAGCCCGAAATCAATGGAAGGTTTCCCCAAGCTAAGGACTCTGAAAGCCGGCCACAATCCATTTAGCTGTGATTGCGATTCCTTTTGGTTCATGATGGCGTTTAATAAATCACTTCTCTCAGATTGGCCCCAGGATTACACTTGCAGCACCCCTCCGTTATTTTCCGGCCAGCGCTTGGAGACGAATGAGCACGGATGGCTGTCCTGTCAACCGTACTTACAGGCTGCTGTGGTTTTGTCTGTGTTATTTGTAGTCGGAGTTGTTCTAGCCGTCACTGTTTATGCTTGTGATGGTATTTGGTACACCAAAATGCTTTGGGTTTGGATCCGAGTGAAAAGGAGAGGCTGCAAGAGGGCTGATCGACTGCTAAATGCCACCTTTCGGTACCATGCCTTTATTTCCTACAGCCAACATGACTCAGCCTGGGTGGGATCTCAGCTGGTACCTGAATTAGAAAGGTCAGGCCTGTCTCTTTGCGTTCACGAGAGAGATTTTGAACCTGGGAAGTGGATTGTGGATAATATAATCCATTGTGTGGAGGACAGCTACAAGAGCCTCTTCATCCTGTCCAAACACTTTGTGCAAAGCGAGTGGTGCAATTATGAATTGTTTTTCGCCCAGCACAGGGCGATCAGTGTGAACGACGACTCGCTGGTCTTCGTTCTGCTGGAGCCCATACCGACAGACTCTCTGCCTAAAAAGTTTCTAAAGTTAAGAACACTGCTGAGGCGGAAAACGTACTTGGAGTGGCCGGCAGAAGAACGCAAGCAGAAAGTGTTCTGGTGCAATCTCAAAGCTATTCTGCAGACTGTAGACAAGAGCAAGATTTTAAAGGATGTGGCCACCGACATTGCTGAAATGTGTCCACGGGTGTCTGAATTAGACACTGAATTAGAATTAAATTCTGCTTATATTTTTAAAATGTCATAATACTGTAAATAAAATTGTGATATGAAAAAAAGAATCTTAATTTTTTTGGCTTGAATAAAACATTTAGTACATAACAAAAGTTCTGTTGTATTCGTTGTATGGATATTTTCATTTCTTTTTAGAGTATTAATGTGTTCTTTGTTTTGATAGCCAACCCAGATCATGGAAACATGAAAAGGTTTCCTCATAAAAACCTCGGCCTGTGTCTCCACCTACTGTTGAACTTGTTGAAGTACCGTTGAAGTGACGCAAACTTAGACTTTTATTAGTTCTGGTTTTCAGTAATACTAATACTTCACCTATTTCTTATTTGTTTAGTGATGTAATAATGAAGATAACAATAATATTGATATAGAGCAAACTGTCACACATCACTGTTTTTGCTCCAGTTTTTATTATAACTGTTGTTAATAGTAAATAAAGGATTATTATTAGTTATTTAGTATTTATTATTAAATACATTATTATTTAAAGAAAAAAAGAAAGAAAGAATACTGATATTTATTTGACTGCGGCCGTCACATTTTTTACCTTAGTTATTAGTACTACAAGTAGTAATAGTATTACTATTCTGACTATAAGTATCATACCTAACTAATGCGTGTAACCTTGGCACAGTTTTGAAACATAGTTGATGAAACAGTTCAATTGTAATTTAAAGAAATGCTGAAATGAATACATGCTGCAAATGTATACAATGTACAACATGGAAATCTGCTGCAAAGTTAACTTAGTAAAACAATTATGATACATAATTCATACAATAAGATAACTCGTGCAACAGAAATATCAAGCTACATAACTGGTAAATATGTAGCCTACTGTAATTTATAAATTATATTAATAAATGTAAAAAGCGTACCAACTTGCTCTAATAAAACAGTGGCATTACACAATAAATCATTTATGAAACAGGTAATGTACAAATAGGCTAGCATATAATAAGCGTAGTGTAGATAACATTAGAATTTGCTTCAATAAAAATCTGAAAATGTACACATCTAGTTCTCTAAACATTTCCAGTTTCGCTGTGAATTGCTCACTACATTACCCACATACGCCCAAGTCCATCATCAACTGCGCATGCGCGGAAAAGTCACTACTTGACGCGCCCCCCTCCCTATTTCAATGTAAGATGGTGGTTAGGAGGCACTAACGCTGTACAGAGAGGCTATAAGAAACAAGGCTTGGTGTTTTCGCATCAAATCACCCAGGAGCAGGGACAAACCACCTGGGAAAATATATTGTGACCTGTTGTTCTAGACCTGGGCCGTTCAGATAGATTTTATTTGCTGTGAATCTGTCTGTACAGATAGAGACAGGGTGAGTATCCCACCAAGGCCTCTCTTGTCCACCGCCTCCACATTCAGCTGCTTTCCTCTTTAAACTCACCTCTTTATCATACCTCATCCCTCTTTCTCCCTCAAACGTCCATTTCTCGTGGAAATGCCTGTTTTTTTCTGTGTGTTTCATCAGTCTGGCAGACTAACGTTAGTCGCACAGTTAGCCGAGGATTAGCCGCTAGCCGAACCGTTTGACCGGCTTTTAATAAAACACACGAATATCATTTCTCGCTTCGCCAAACACTGACTTAATTTTTGTCATTCACACTGTTAGGCAGTACACAGTACATGTGCACTAATTTTAATGCGTATTTAGCCTGTTGAATAACTTCCATATGTGCTAGCTTAGCTGGTTTACTCAAAAAGGCATTAACAAGGAAACACATTTCATTTCTCGACACTGACAGACTTTTGACAGAGGGAATTTCCTTGTTATTTAAATAGGAAGTTGAAGTTTTTTTCCTGAGCAAAAATCGTTTTAAAGATCTGGCGTGTAATATTTCTGTGACGTTGACATTGCGCCGTTACTGCAGTTAATTTTATTATTTTTGTCCACACCCTTTATTATTGTGTGTGGCGCCCGTTTCAATAGGCAGCCCACTGACAGGAGGTGCTTCCTACATGTCTTCATGGACAAAAGCACCTGTCATCCTGTCTACAAGAAGTAACGTAATATGAAGTCAGAGTCTCTCAGTAGAGGATATTTTTATGTTTGGTTGCAACATTATGTTTCTGTTGAGCGTGCATTATTAATACTATTGTCAGCAGTGGGCCTTTTGAGCTTACCATCTGCATTTTGTCTTTCAGATGTGAGCGTATTTTTAAGGAATAAACAAGCCAGAAATGAAAGCTCGATTGTGTTACTTCAGACCCATTGTTTCTTCAAAATGAGATGTCGTATTTTATGATAAGACAGATGCAATGTTTCATTCAGTTTTGGGGTGAACTTTTTCCTTGAACACTTTACTTTGTTGCATGACAGCTTTAAAGATTTAAAGGTGCCATAGAATGCATTGAGAGAATATTTCTAATTGTTCTCTGATATGTACATAGAAGGTATGTAGCTTA
>JAUCMU010000080.1:5779063-5789565 GCA_032275025.1 Enteromius treurensis | reverse complement strand
CCGCACCAAGTAGGAAAACGAACTCTAGTGCGATTCAACCGAACTAAATGAGGCAGGTGTGAAAGCACCCTAAAAGTAATCCACAATGATGTAAATTAGTTGTTGTTATCTCATCCCCTGCTGTATTAAATGAATTAAAACACCCTTTTTATCTAGGGCTTTAATTTTTTAAATGCCAACATTATTTTTCAGTAGGCTTTTAAATGAAGATTCCAGCAGTCACTTTCCTTCCCAGTTAACCCCACAGAGACCTCACATATTGCTTTTTTAACCAATGCATCCTACATTTAAGATGCAAACCTTGTCATGAGCCCACAAATCTGTGTTCCATATGAGGGTCCAAAACCTCATTTTCTGTAATTGTTGAATTTGCACCTACACATTTAGACAACCAGTTCACTGGATCATCCCTAGAGGATACGCATACTTGTTATTGAAACTCTGTTGCAATTGCTTGTGTGGGTGTTTGGGCTTGTCGATTCCAATTATGCCTTCAATTCCTCTCTTGACTTGAGTTTTAAACTCCTCCCACACACACAAACACACGCGTACTAGAAGCATTATTGGCTCTCTGTTGCAACCTCTAGTGTGCTTTGAGACTATGCGAGTGATATGGGCCTAATTCTGTCTAGTATCTGAAGATTAGGCACTGTTGGAAAGAAACAAGATTTTTGTCCTGGCGGCATTTCTAAACCTAAAAGCTTTGTTTGACAATCTTTTGGCATTTAAAAACACAAACTGTTTTTATTGCAATTGTATAATAAATGTTATTAAATGTTTCAACTTATTCAAAAACCTTATTATTCAGTTTATAGAAATGGCATTTTAAAAATTAAAAGGTATAACCTTTTCTCCCCCCCTCTTCAGCTCTGCCTCTAAACTGTGAGAACACCCAGCTCTTTTCTCCGTGCCATGTCCTGCAGCCCTGAGGTGAAGGAGGACCCCATGGAGTGCCCACTATGCATGGAACCTTTGGAAATTGACGACGTCAACTTTTTCCCTTGCACCTGCGGCTATCAGATCTGCCGCTTCTGCTGGCATCGCATACGCACAGATGAGAACGGCCTCTGCCCGGCCTGCAGAAAGGTAACCAAAGAACCAGGGCAGCACACAAAATCCAATCTGATTATAATCATGCTTGATTACTTGCATAATTCATGCAAGTTTTTAGGACTGAAAACTAAAGTAAGACGTAGTTTGACATGTTGTGATTTTGGTTTTGCCACTTAATTGCATTTGTACAGTTATAACCCAAGGTACCTTTGACACTTTAATTTATTTCTAAGAATCTGCACTACTGGCAAGCTGCAGGAGATGAGTTTTAATGGCTAGCTTTCAGCATCCCAGGGAGCTTTGCTGAAATAAATAAAAATCACGCAGACCCTGAGGCAACACAAGGAGCGGGAATAATTTTTTATCGTTGCTGTACAGCTGTGTGGAGGAAACATGTGCAGCACAATGGGCATCCAGTTCTTGTGTTCTTTTTCGAAGCGCTCCCAGACAATCACTTAAATCAGTCCCTGTAGTGTACAGTTTACTGTAGCTCCTTAGCCTTTATTTGCGGAGTGCATGTTATTATTTCCATTGCAGCATGCCATAAAATATAATTCCAGTTATTTATCTTTAAGGGTATTCACCAATCCTTAATCAGTGTTGTATTAAAATTTGCTTTTAAAATGATAGGCTGCATAGTCAAATAGCATATATATATGTATATATGTATATATGTATATGTGTATATATATGTAAATATATGTATATGTTTAACAATATATTTAGCAAAAAATGTATTTAAATATTTAAATAAAAATTTAGATATTAAACAAAAAGAATTAGATTTAAAAATGTAAAAATTATATATATATATATATATATATATATATATATAATAAAAAAAAATATATATATATAAATAAATAAATAAAAAACATATATATATTTATATATATTTATATATAATTTTTGTGTAACAGTGTATATATAACAATTGTTCCATTATTTGAATATGTTTACTATTTGATGCTGATATTTACATATTCTGATTTAGTCAAATTATTGAAATATGTAATATTTAAATATTTAACTAATAAATTATTTAGTGAAACACAATCTCCAAGAATGTTTCATCTGACATTTAGGATGTTATGTTTGGTTTAGCCATATCCAGAAGACCCTGCGGTCTACAAACCTCTCTCTCAAGAGGAACTACAGAGGATAAAGAATGAGAAGAAGCAGAAGCAGAACGAGCGGAAGCAGAAGATCACAGAGAACCGCAAGCACCTCTCCAGTGTGCGAGTTGTCCAGAGAAACCTGGTTTTTGTGGTGGGCCTTTCACAAAGACTCGCCGATCCCGAGGTGATTCAGCAAAACACACCGACCTCTGTTTAACCGATGTTCCTCTCACTTAAGAAACTTGGTTTTTATCTTCCTGTGATTTGGTAGTAAGGTCTCAGAAATCACACACACTTGGATTCTGTGCTTTATAAAAGTTTTAGTGCTTGGTTTTTTTCAGGTGGAAAATTACATTTAAAATACTTTTTTGAGTTAATTTCTTTTGTGTAAAAAGACTCACCTGACTCACAGGATTTGTTCAAAATAAATAGAAGAAAGAATACTTTGAACTAAATAAATAAGAAGCATTAAAGCCTTTCTGTTATTAACAGATCTATTAAAAACTGTAAACTAATCTAAAAAGTAGCATTTTGTTTATGACACTTGATTTGTGGTCAAATATCAGCTGCTATATTGGTAAACTGATTGTTATTGGAGTCAATGTAAAAATATACATTGTGGAATCACACTGACATTGTTTTTCAGACATGAAAACGCATCATCTTTGCTGCTTCTATTCTCCATTATGCTATTTCTTTTGGCATATTGTTCAGGATCACTTCCATCTGGCTGCAAAAAACTTGAAGATGTATAGATTTGATTTTATGCCGCACGTCATTAAATGGAGAAAAAAAAAAAAGAGAGGCCATAAATGGTTTCCCGGGAAATGAAAGCTACCTGCCCACGAAAACAGCTTTCACTCTCTTTTCGCTCCCTTCTCTCTGACGCTCTTTCTTTCCCTCTGTTTGCCATCACAGCTGACGTCATGTACCCTGAATAGATCGAAGCAGAGTTATTCAGTGTGAAAAAGCAAGAGAGTGAGAACATGCCTTCGAAATTCAAGAGCGTTCGAACGAGATAAGGAGCACAAAGCTTTAAAAAAACTTCAAATCAACACTGTGACAGTATTTTACGCGGTTTGTACCGATCATCCCTTCACTTTTTAGTCTCTGTGCCTTCATTTATTTCACACCGAGGGTGTGAAAGAGAACAAAAAACTGAAAGCGAGTGGGGCCACTACACTCGAACAAAGACCGCAAAGAAACATCCGGGCTGCTTTCACAGTTCAAGAGTGACCAGAATCTCAAAGGCACCATGTCGTCGCGGCGATGCCCTCCGCCAATGAACTGTCAAGTCACCCGCCAGAGACCTACTTGTGTGCCACACTTCGTTTTCAGTGTTGATTTGGCTGAACATTGAGGACATCCTGTTGATAGTGTTTAGGTCATTGGTTCTCAATACAGTACGTCATTCACACAAATCCTTTTTTTTTTTTTTTCTTCAAAAGCCTCGTTGTGTGAAATGGTTTACTTATGCAAGTAGAAACAGTCTCTGGTGGTGTAAAAATGGAGTTTAAATTGTTAAATGATATTTGCCACAGTGCTGACGGTGTGTGTTTAGTTCCTAAACTAGATTACATATGCCTTTTCTCATATAACAAATGGTGATTGAGTCACATCCTAATCAGGTGTGCTCTCTTCCTGTGTGACTCAACTAAACAAACTGCATTTGCGTGTGCTGTTGATGATCTGCAAACTGCAATTATATATTTAAAAACACCTGATTGATGTCTGATTGCAGGTCTTAAAAAGGCCGGAGTACTTCGGGAAGTTTGGGAAGATCCATAAGGTGGTCATCAATAACAGCACTTCTTATGCTGGCTCACAGGTGGGCTTTGTTTTCTTCCCAGATAGCCTTGGAAGCAAATATTTTGCGTAAAGCACGTTTTTACAGGATCTGCGATTTGCTCATTCTCATATAGTCATCTAATATGCTTTGATATTTGTCCCCAGGGTCCTAGCGCCAGTGCCTACGTCACTTACATTCGGTCAGAAGATGCCCTCAGAGCTATACAGTGCGTTAACAATGTTATAGTAGACAGCAGAACACTTAAGGTAATAAAAACTTTAGATTAAAATAGTCTAGTGTTATGAGGTATTAGTTACTTCCAGTGTGCATTAAATCTAAATATGCCTTTTTCATGCAGGCTTCTTTAGGTACAACAAAATACTGCAGTTATTTTCTGAAAAGCATGCAGTGCCCCAAACCGGACTGTATGTATCTTCACGAGCTGGGAGACGAAGCTGCTAGTTTCACGAAAGAAGAAATGCAGGTAACGTTGCTTTTTAACTTCTTTGTTAACATTGAAAAACTTGCATCTGAACTCATAGCCTTTGACATTGCAGGCAGGGAAACATCAGGAATATGAACAGAAACTCTTACAGGAGCTCTACAAAGCAAACCCCAACTTCCTGCAGAGCTCGACAGGGGAGAAGACAAAAGGCAAATCGGGCACATCGCAGAGGTCTGTACCGAAAAACCTATTTATTTTATTTCATTTAGTAACAACACTTCTTTGCTATCGTGTCATTTGTTAACACTAATGTATTAACTAACATGAATAAACAATGCATTTCTTACACGGTTTATTCTTTTTTTATACAATTATTTATTCTTAGTTTGTGTTGTTAACTAATCAACCTTATTGTAAAGTGTTACCATTATAACACATGGAAATATGGAAGTTTATTGTTCTGAATTGTACAGAAAACTACAATTATGAATAGTGAAGTTATAATTAAAATGACTTCATTAACATTAATGTTTTCTTCCTTTACATTTAATGTTTCCATCATATTCCCCAGTTCCAACGGTAACAACAAAGAAGCTTGGCCTTCGTTACAAACCACAGGAAAGACACCCAATGGGCTCCCAGAACACCATACGACCCCACCCCTAGATGGCGGCTCCGACTCTGAAAACATGACTCCAGACGGTCCGGACACAGAGCTCGGCCTTGGCTCCATCACTGGCCTGCCTCCCTTCACATCAAACTGTGACTCTGTCAGGTAGCCAGGCTGTCAACTTCTGCCTAGTGCCATATTCTGTCAGCCTATTTTTCTCTTTGCCAAATTATTTAAAAGGTTAATAATTTTTTCTCATGTACGTAAGGGCACTGAGTGTTGAAGGCATTGTTAGATGGTAAAAATAGAAACTGGATACTCTAGAGGGACATTACATTTATTTGTGAAATTACACTTGAGAATGAATGACATTTTCTCCCAAACATTAGCTTAAACATTTCATCTTTCTAAAGGATCCTAATACAGTTTAATTTGTGTAATACAGTATTTGGTGTTAGCGTATGAATGCAGTTGATTCTCAAGTTTGTGTTATTTCCTGCAGCCCAAATAACAAACTTTCAGATTCCATCGGTATAAGCAATGGAGAAACATTTCAAGTAAGTTCAGGTCACACTGCTGATCATTTATTTACCTTTCCGAATGGATAGCTGTACACTTATCTCTTTAAATTGAGCAGGTAATGCTTTAATACAAGATATAAACACACATTTTGGTTTTATTATTTTCTCCCTCCCTTACTAAATCCTCCAGATTTCTGGCAGTGACTCTCCATCGCTGCCTCCTGGCCTGTCCAAGCCATCTCTAGTGGTGCCTGTCTGTGTAGCAGGGCTGACAGTGCGGTCGCCTTTCGAAGGAGCAGCAGCCGAGTCGCAATCGCTCTTTTCAGACAACAGCAACTTCCGACACCCCAATCCCATCCCCAGCGGCCTGTCCGGCTTCTCCAGTTCCCCTCACAGCAACTCCGATTGGCCCACTGCCCCAGAACCACAGAGCCTCTTCACATCAGGTACTTATATCTCAAGGACCAAATATTATTTGCACCACAAAAAGCACCACATTCTTTTTCTTTTTTCTGACAGATACCATGCCAGTGTCGTCCTCTACAGACTGGCAAGCGGCTTTCGGTTTTGGTTCTTCAGCCAAGCAACAGGATGACGACCTCGGCTTTGACCCATTTGACGTCACCCGTAAAGCACTGGCCGACCTTATAGAGAAAGAGCTCTCAGTGCAAGACACTGCACCCGTGACTGGCACAAAATCAGTGCCAGTCTTCCCCCACGGGCCTTTATTCGGCCCGCTTCACAGCGCCCCCTCCATGAAAGGCCCACTTCAGCCCCCCACGTCCTCACACTTCACCCCAAACTCCAGCTTGCCCTCGCGAGGCTTCTCTCAGCTCCCACACCGCACGGTCTACAACTCCTTCAGCTTTCCTGGCCAGACACAGACCTCTCGCCACAGTTGGATGGGCATGCCCATGCGCAATAATCACCCACACTTGAATCACACCGGAGCCCATTCTTCTCCTGCACACCACAGCAGCTATTTGGACTTGAACTTGGTGCCACAACAGCAACATCATCACAACTTGGGGCTCGGAGGTATTCATATGACAGGTAAGGGCAAACCGGTGCTTGGGATATGTGTACATTCGTTTTTGATAGAGGTATAGATAAATGTGTAAATGGTCTATCTATCAATCTTTCTTATACAATATCGCACGCTAACCCTAATTCATGTTATTTCATTTATCTAATAATTCATTGATAATTGGTTAAATCAATATAATATTAATACTTTTTGAATTATCCATTTTCTTAAAAATGGTTTAAAGCCTGAATTGTAAATTTATCTTTTAAAAAGCTTCTTGTTTTTGAAATCTTGCAAAGTAAACTATACTTTTTTTTATATACTTTGTTTACCCTGGGATTACCTTTCTCTCCTCATGGTATTAATTTGCTTTGTGCAGGTCTTAAAAGACTAAACACTAAAATTCTGCAGAAACCATAATATATGTACACACACGCATATCTATATGGTTAGTTGACAAATAAAAATTGGACCGTGTCCTATAGTGAGAACAAAAATGATAAACGGAAACAAAAATCAACACAAATTATGTGAGAAATGTATCTTCATTCGTAGAGTAACGGATAACATGAGAGGGGTTTATCTTCAATGTTATTACATTTATTTATATATATATATATATATATTTGCACACTTTTTTATTTATTTATTTTTTTCATTTTATAAATGTACATTACAAATAAATAAAAAATGAATCTTTAAGAAAAAGTTAATTATGAAAATATGTTCTTTATATTACTTAGTTTAATATTGTTATATATTAAATATCATGTAAGTATTACTTTTAAATGGACTTCCGAAGTTGCAGCACATGTAATTTACGACGTATGTGCTTGCATTATGGGTAGCTGTCATTGCAAACTCAGTCACTGGAGGGCAGTGTGATGCTGTTTTAATTGCATGCAGCAATTGTACACCATCAGAGCTCCGTCATAGAAGATTGCCTAAGGCTCTCTCATGGAATGAAACCTCATGATTTGAAGTATAGCAGGGAGATCTCACATTTAGTGCTGATACAAATTGTACACCATATAATCATCATCCCCCGAGAACATCTTCATGACAGAACTGCAATTTTACATAATGCATGATGGGCCAGCCCACTTTTTTTTTTTCCTTAGCTTTAGCATTTTATGTTTCTGTGATTTGTGTGGAGGACCTCTGAGTGTGGGTTTCCCCCTCGGGCGAAAAAACTCTTTTATTTAAAGTGAGTCTAGCCTAATTAATTCAGTGAAGATGGTTTCTGACCTCAACTCTGTGCGTAAACTTAAACAAGGCTTAATGTTTACATGGATTCATCTTACTGCTGTGGATGTGAGAAGACCCTGTAGCTCTCAAGAAAATATCAAATATACTGGTAATATCCACCTGAAGAGAAAGCACACAGACGGGGGGGATGGGGGGAAGAGGCTACAGTATGACATTTCACTGTCGGAGAAGGGCCAAGCTGAAATCAAGTATCATAAAGTTATTTCTCGGTTTGGTTTGATACCATGACTGCATAGGCAACTGAAAGTTGGTACTGAAGATGCATTCAGAATTTTTTTAAGCAGATGCTGTCATGCAAACTGAAGAAAATGCATTGACGTCAGTAGCATCCTCAAGCACGTCCTGGATTGATCTTTCAGAAATTCAGTTCATTTAAATAGAAAGTGTTTCCTTGCGGGTCTAGCTTTGGGGCTTTTTATGTGAAACAATCTAATCTGCTGACACTGCTGTGGAAGTGTAGCATTTGCTAACAGGCTCTTTGTTTCTCAGCGTGCCTCCTACTTTTTAAGATTAGATTAACTTGTATTTCAGACGGTGCAAAAATAAGGGAATGGAAATTGGAAATGACCTGAGGCTTTCAATACTCATAGAAACAATGAATAACTGGCATGATTTTTATGTTTTAAATACGTCTGGCTCCATGTCTCGCTCAGTTGTGCTATGCAATGTATTTTCTGTTTATTTCTTAAGTCCGTGAGTCTCAGTAAGAGAATGGTCTTCCCTGTTTGCAATAGTAGCCTCTCGAGGATGCAGCTGCCCAGGACCTGGGAGGGGAATGTTGCATCATTTATGAGGAAGAGCCAAGATACTAAAATAGGCTGGAGGGGCCAACACATAGAGTCTCATAACTTGTTAAATGTGTTGTTTGAGTGAGAGAGAGATTTCTGTTGTATAAAAAAATGTAGTATTAGATGTAATTGAGCATTATCCGAAGCAAATGAAAGATTAAAAAATACAAAAAATTTTAAATACTTTAAATATTTTTTAATTATTTAAATACTTAAAAAAACATTTTGTGATTACGCCACATTTGACCAAAAATGCTGCAGAAATATTTTAATAAAATATATATGAAGAATATAAATATTAAATGTTTTAAAATTAAAAATTAATTATATAATGAATTCATAAAAAATATGTTGAACCGACGCCAAACTTTTGAACAGTGGTGTATGCATTCTGAATTGAATTGCTATAATATACTAGTAATTATATCTTTAATGCGACGTATACATTGCAGTGGTTACGTGTTCGTTTAATTGTTTTATTAACACCCCTAACTGAAAGCTGAATGATGCGAAAAGACCTACTTTAAACCCTTTACAGCCCTTCAAGACTAATTTGGTTTCTTCACTCTGCTGATGTGATTCTGAGTTTAGCTTTTGTCCTATCCGCATAAATAAAACATGACGACACTTGTTTATCTGCGTATGCTAATGCGAACATGGGTGATTGTGTTAATGCCTGCCACACTTGGCTAGACGAGCACTTTCTAATCAGAAGAAAGAACTGCGGAGAGGTTTAGAAAGAACACCTCATTCACGGTATTCAACACATTCATCTTATCCCCTTCTTCAGAGGTGTTTCGTCCCAAGTCCCCCTCAAGTGTTGATATTGAGCGTCTAGATTCTCATATTGGCTCGTTCTCACACTTGACTTGTTTGACTGTATCGACTGTCGAACCAATTCAGCGTTTCCCAAGTGAACGTGTGACTTCCTCAGTACTTAAGGCCTGATCGCTGTTATTTTGGCGACTGAGAAAAAGGGAAACCATCTACTGTAATAGAATGAAATATGGTAGAATTTTATATCCCATGCAGAATATGCTTGTTTACGTAAAGCAGCATTAATGGAGAAACCTGCTTTTAGAATCAAGATGATGTAGTTTGTGTGTCTCGCAACCTCTGCTAACCAACCAAACTTTAGCTGAGATCCATTATGGCTGGTTTTAAATAACTAATGGAGTAATAAACACATTGCCGACTTTGAAAGATGCATGGTTTTGACTCCTGCACACGCTCAGGAGAAACTCCTGTCACATGGTGTCAGAGGGGAGCACCGTCTGCTCCTTAAATTCCCATGTTGCCAAATAATTGAATTACAAGCATGACCTGTCTGACTGTATCAGTGCGTCTGGTGTCTTGGCCGGATGCACCTTTATTGTCTGAAGACCTTTTAACAGCGGCTGTCCCGGTAGACTCCCTTCTTGCTGGTGCTAGTACAGTTATTTGTTAGTACAGTTACAGTGTGGGATAGAGTTGGACTGTAAAACGTAAAATAAAAATAGGGAACACTTAAAGACTTGATGTATAATGCATTATGAAGGGTTATTAAAGGGTATGATCCATTATAATTAGAGCGTGTATTGTACTGCATTAAATCTTGTAAATTATAAGCAAATTTAAAATGCGTAGTGTAACAATTAATTGATAAGCGTTAAAGTGGTAAATCATAAGGTGCATTACAAGGCATAATTAATGCATTACATCTGCGTTTATAACGCATTAAACTTAAAGGTTTTGTTACCAAAATTTGATATAGGTGTTTGCTCTGAAGTCTAATGACAATTTATTTTATATATATATATATATACATATGTAAGGGATAATGTACAGGCAGCCGGTAGTTATCGCAGAAATAAGCCCCGACAGTGTGATCAGGACCCGACGC
>JAUCMU010000080.1:5765669-5778963 GCA_032275025.1 Enteromius treurensis | reverse complement strand
GGCTTTTTTCCTTGAGCAGGCGCGATGCTGAAGATTCCCTCGCCGTACGACAGCAAGTCCTGTCCAATGTCAAGCGGTTGCATGCATGTGTCCAGAGTGAGGCCAGGCCTGAGTTCATCCTTTTCTTCTGTGCTAACATGCTGGTCATCTTGTTCAGAGACAACAACATTCCGTTTCTCCTCTATGTCGTCCTGGTCATCATCAGGGAGAAATTCAAACGTGACAGCATCATTTACCAAGACGTCCTGGTATTCTGAATGCATGGCTTTCAGTTTCGTTAAGGCTGCTAGCACATTGTGCATATTCACTGTGTGGAAGTGTTGATATCCTCTGAACCTGATGTGTCTTTTCAGTTTGACCTGTAGCAGCTGGGACTCACTACTAGGCCTTGGCAGACAGTTGACTGTTTGCTCCACCTCCGAAGGCACACACACAACAGCACCGTGCACTGCTCTTTGCTGTCCTTTGGCAATGCGACTATTTTTGCAAATGGAACGATTCTGGCAATGAGCTGTCGCTCAAGCACAGTCAAGTCAATTAGTTCTGCAGGGATGGGAGGCAAATCAAGTTTGTTTGCCACGGCAATAGAGGGCATAGATCCTCTCTTCAGATGACTGTCACAGGTGTGACAGATCCATTCCTGTCTTCTCTCTTCTGGAACTTCACAAGAAACTGTGCAGGCACTGTCACAAGCATGGACATATTTCCCGGTTAAGCAAGAGGCTGTAATATGAAAATTTTTGACGTATCGTTTTCTATTACACATCTTGACTTGATTAGGTAAAAGAGTCCTGTGACAGACTGTACAAACGTAAGTTGGACCATGCACAACTTGGCACCGAAATGCAGATATGGCCTTCTGCATCAAGCTGGTGGACACAGGCTGGTTTGTCCCATCAGAATTGGATGTATCCTGGCAGAAACGAATGTATGGCTTGTATTTTCTTTTAATCCTTAATGCACATCTCAACTTGTGAAGAATGTGAAATCCAGCATCTGCGAGACACCTCTGCAAAGTAGAATGTGGTGTGACCTAAACTCTGAATCAGTTGCATACCTCCTGAGCATGTAGTCCTTCATTTTCTTCTTCATTTTCTTCTGGAAAAGAGCATCAGTGTGGTACCTCCTGATCATGTAGCCCTTCATTTTCCTCTTGAAAGGAGCATCGGTGTGGTACCTCCTGACCATGTAGCCCTTTATTTTGTTCTGGAAAGAAGCATCGGTGTGGTACCTCCTGACCATGTAGTCCTTCATTTCCTTCTGGAAAGGAGCATCGGTGTGGTACCTCCGGACCATGTAGTCCTTCATTTTCGTCTGGAAAGGAGCATCGGTGTGGTACCTTCGGACCATGTAGTCCTTCTTTTTTTTCTGGAAAGTAGCATTGGTGTGGTACCTCCTGTCCATATACTCTATCTTTTTAAATCTTGCAAAAGGATCTTGATTATACTTCTTTTTGGTACCCTTGATTTTCTTCTCCCGAAAATCCAAATTGTTGGCATATTTTCTCC
This sequence comes from Enteromius treurensis, assembly GCA_032275025.1. Classification (NCBI taxonomy): domain Eukaryota; kingdom Metazoa; phylum Chordata; class Actinopteri; order Cypriniformes; family Cyprinidae; genus Enteromius; species Enteromius treurensis. The sequence continues at coordinate 5,777,455 of JAUCMU010000080.1, read as the reverse complement.
TCTCATATTCTCTTCTCTTTTGTTCCCAGACTTTCCCAAGTCTTGCTTCTTGGTTTTTATTCACAATTTTACGGGCTTCTTTTCTTCTTCACTGCTTGCTTGTTTTTAAAACTTTGATGACACTTTTGTTTTTGTCATCTGTAAAAACAAGATTTTCAGGGATTCTGACGTCAGCATTTGTTTGTGTTTCTGACAGAGATAAAGTTGCTTGTGAAGTTACACATGCGGATGATGAGCATGGTTCTTCAAACTGTTGCTGCATTTCAAATGAAACCGGCATGAATTCGTAGCAGGTATGAGCCCCACGATTCTGAAAAAGCTGAAGAAGTCTGCTGGTCATATCATTCATGTCAGTGAAAGTGAGCATAACTGCAGTTCCATCGTCAGTTGGATGTGGGAAACCTTCAGCAGTTCTGGAATGTGAATCAAAATATCCATACCCATATCCAGATTCATCTCTGAACACAGCAAAGCACTCTGGAGAAACCATAAGAAGTGCATGACTGACATCTGTTGAGAGACACTGAAGTCTTTCATCAAGAGGAATCCACCATCTTTCCATTTCAGGAGTTCCTCTGGCTCTCAAGTATCCCATCAACACTTCTGACTTTTGGACGTTGTAGGTGTGGCTAGAAGTTGTGATGCTCACAGGTACTTCATCCATGCTTAGGTGATTCTGCTGGAATCTTCCGTCAGCAATAAGTTGCATTTTAATGCCAACATATACAGCATCACCCTCCTCTAACACTCTGTCAAGATCAGGCTGTTTGAACAAAGTTCCCTCACTGTGGTACGCAAGGAATGTCAGAGCTACACATGTGCACTGATGATTTCGTGAGAAGACATCATACCTTGCATCACTTTGGCAATGAGTCGCCTGCACTGATAGAATTCTAGATGTGTTGTCGCCATCTTCATATTGCGGTGTATCGGAAAACTGAGCCACACCTGATGCTCGTTTGTCCTGTCAGGTCTAACTTCGCCCTACGAACTTTTTGCGCCTGGGATCTCCTGCCTTTCTGAGGCATCCTTTAAAAGATCAAAAAAAAAAATATGAGAAAACCAAAAATATGGGATAAAATAATCCACAACGTATCTGACCAACCCATTAATTAGAAAGAAATGACTTGGTCAAAGACTTGGGAATTATCCAACTCCCCAAGAATATACAGACATAGAAATTGAGTTAATGTGATGCTCTCTGAGATGCTCTGAAAACACTATCACAAGCTGCATGTATGTAAACAAAGATAATAATAATAATAATAACAACAATAATAAGCAGATGATTTCATATAATCTCTTTAATAAGTGTTTAACAATTTAACTGTTTACCAACTGTCTCCTTTTCTTCATTATGAGTCTGAACAGATCTCTTATTAAAAATGACTGTAAAATGGTTTTTTAATGCTTCAGTCAAAAAGTAATGTATTAAAAATAACATTTATACATAATATTTTCAAATAAAAGTAACTTACTTCACAAAATGCTGAGGAGATACAACCTGCAAAGTATTCTCAAGAAAAAGCAAGTTAGTTAATTGACAAGAAAAACAACAACTTACAAATACAGCTAATAAGCTTTTTTTGTTATGTTTTTTTTTATTTTTATTAAAAGTACAGTAGCAAATAAAACAAATGAGAAATATATTGTTAATAAGAAAAACCTTTTTTTTTTCCAGAGAAAAGAATAGTAGATGAAACAAATTAGCAACCTAGTATTAAAACGAATGAACTTTTAAATGAACAGTAATAAAAGAACACAAATGGAGAACTTAGTATTAAAATGAACTTTTTTTAGGGGGGAGGGGTGGGTTGGATAGGGAGTGGGGTTGGAGGATGTTGGGGGGTGGGATTTAAACAATACAGCAGAACTGTAGCTTGTAGAAAATCCAAAACCTAGAAAAGAAAGACATATTAGTGAACTAAAATGATAACATTGAAAAAAAGACATAGCATCTTTTAGGCATTTTGCACACTAACCAGGCGTTCAGCTGCAGAGAAAAATGCAGGTCGTGATCTGAATGGATGGTCTGCAAAACAAAAACAAACACACAATAATACATCATATTTCAGATTTTCTTAATCTTGCATTGTGCACCTTTAAATGTATTACAACCAAATAATGCAATACACCTCAAGAATTGCTCAGAAGATGAATCTCAATGATCAATCTGAACAAAGAAAGAAAGAAAAATTTGCTTTGACAGCACACAACAGGGACAGTCAATATAACAACAAAACACAAGGCCTGCAATTTCCAATATACCTCTTGACTTAAACCAGATAAAACTAATTTTATTCTTAATATAAACATTAAATATTCTGTCTATGTCCAAATATGTTTATGGTAAATTTTAAAATATACTTATAGTCACAGATATTAATAGGCATAGCCTATGAAAAATGTGTCAGGACACAGAAAACACATTAGATCAGATATATAACCACATCTACACAAAACAGAAAAAATGGAGCAATAATTACCAACAATACGGCAACTGCAACACATTAACTTACATGCTAAAGGCCAAAAGCTTGAAATATTTAAGAAATATTTTAAAATACTTGTATACTCACCAATGCTGCACTTATCTGATCAACTGTTAAAATAACTATTTACATTAAGTTAAAAAGGAAACAGTATTTTTTATTATTTTATAATCAATATTTTAACTGTATTTCTCATAAAATAAATGCAGCCTTGGTCAGCGACAAACAAAATACAAATTCAGCTTGCTTTTCCTCTCCATTCGATGCGCGGGAACAGATCAGATTTAAGCTTTAAACACCATCTCTCCTCCTCGACGCATTCATTAACTTACTCAAAATAAATCAATAAATAAATGGTTAGCACAAATCGTCCACAATTCAAACTCACTTCAACGTGCTGACTTAAAACTATTAAACGTTTCCGTGTTAAAGTAGTCTAATTATATTCAAATTCACTCATTTAGCAGACGCTTAATTAAACCTTCATCCAAGGCGATATTTCGATCATTATTATGAAAAAAGTACATCACAGTGTAACAGCTGACACCGCATCTAAACTATATCTTAACAACTTTTTATATGGCCAAAATGAACAGATTTCGCGCTCATTTAGACTCAAAGCGGCAGCGGACGTGACTCGCGGCCAAGAAGACGCCCAGTTTATATCAACCTCACACGGACTCCGATTCACCAGCACTAGCCTGTCATACGCGGCCGTCAGCGTGTAGTTTAAGACCTCTCTGTATTCTTACCTTGTGAAAAAAAACACTATATAACTTAGACGTTTACAAAACCATTATTCACGCAGCACACAGCATTAATCAGGCCTCTTGGATTTCCATAGCCTCACAACCACCTCAAACGATCGCGTTTCTTTAATAGACAGTTAGTATTGTGAGTTACTGTCCTGTTCTAAAAGCATATTCAAGCAGAAAAAAATACACAGCATTGATCTCCTGCGGCCTAAAGTTAATGACAAATCTCTGCTAAAATACCTTAAAAACAGCACCTCGCTCATGCAATACTGCGCTAACATTAGGAATTAGCTAATGCACACACACACTTCAAACAACAACAGTATACACTGCTTGGGAAACATATTTTATTTCTTAAAATTCGTAATTAAAGGCAGAAATAAGAAAAATAGACCAGCGGTTCTTACCTCAGGAGAATTCTGGAATAGTCGTACAGCGTTACACTTTTATCCATATATGGAAGAGAGCGCCCATGGAGACAGTGGATTTGTTTTTTTTTTGGAATGTGTGCACCTAGCTTTATTTAAAATATACAATTACAAACACATCATTAAAATATATCAGTTAGGTTCCGTATAGCTAAACATGATAACATGATTTAATGACATTAAAATATTAGAAAGATAATGTATAATATAATAATTTATATATAATGATATCATAAGATAAATATTTGATGCAATATATACACATCACTAAGCATGACAATTTTGCAGATTTTTAAAATTTTTTTTTAGATTTCTTTACGATACTATAATATATACATAAAATGCAAGACTGTCAGTGACAAAGTCTGTCAGCGTACAGGTTTCGTGCATTTAATACCAATGCGTTCCAAACAGTATATACATTTATTTTTATTTTTATAATTTTTTTTTTAATCACGCAATAAGAGTCTCGAGTGCAGAGTGGTGGCTACCCGGTGTAGTTGCTAGGATGTTGTAATGCGGTTGCTAGGGTGATCGGGGTGGTTGCTAGGGCAGTTGCTAAGGTACCCAGGGTGGTTGCTAAGGTGTTGCTATAAGGTTGCTAGGGTGTCCAGGGTGGTTGCTAAGGTGTTGCTATGTGGTTGCTAGGGTGTCCAGGGTGGTTGCTAAGATGTTGCTATGTGGTTGCTAGGGTACTTGAGGTGGTTGCTAGGGCGGTTGCTAAGGTACCCAGGGTGGTTGCTAAGGTGTTGCTAGGGTGGTTGTTAAGGAACTTTGACTATGACTGTCAGATTTAAAGATATGCCTATTTGGGTTTGGGTTGCTAGAGTGATCCATTATGTTTTGCTAGGGCGTGGCTAGGATAAACGGTGCGGGACGAGTTGCGTGTCGAATTATTTTCGGAAGGCAGGCTCTAGCGCCCCAGGGGTGCAATTTGTACCCCGTTGCGTGGTATGTTCTCGCACAGCTTGCCAGCCTCTCCGAAAGTGGTGTAGTATTTGTTTCTACGAAATTTTGGCTTGGCGCTACGACCCGTCAAAGTTGGGCGCAATGCATTGTCTAAGGGATTTTTTCGGCTTTTTTTCCGCCCCGTGTTCGATCATCGTACCCCCGATCACTAATAAAAGATATAGCACACCATTCCCGAATAGGCCTCACGATTTGACGCCCGTTTTGCTGGTGTAGGACAAACGGTGTGGGACTAGTTAGGCTCCGAAAAACGCATGGAAGAAGAAGAAGAATAAATAAATAAGTATGTGAGATAGTAATAGTGAAGCCTTGCCTTAGGGCAAGCTCCACTAATTACGTTTTTTTTCTGGATTTTTAATCTAATAAATGCAACCTTGATGAGCAGAAGAAACATCTTTAAAAACCATTAAATATCTTACCTTAATATAATTATAATTACCTTATAATATATAATTAAATTACCTTAATAAAAATATCAAACCTTTGAACAGTAGGATTTGTATGTATGTGTATGTATATATAAATATATATACTGTGTGTGTGTGTGATTTTAATATATAATTATTCCGTAGCATTTGTGCCTCAACAAAGACATTAAAATCTCATCCTTTGACAATAGAATGGTATTTTGTTCCTCAATATTTTCGGAATATTTTACCTTGGAAAATATTCTAAATAATTCAGAAAACTGATAATTTCTTAATAGGTGTTATTGATTTCTAAAATTAAATAATTATAATTTTTTACTTATAAGTCTGTATATGTATGTATGTATGTGTGTGTATGTCTATACATACACTTTTTCTTTTTTTTGATGGTTCCATGGCATCCAGTAATTGACTTCATTATCTTTATTACTTGTAAACCATCTAATAAATTGAATTTGGACAGTGTGGATCTCATGTTGTCGTTAACTGGCCAGCAGAGTTCACCCAGACTTTCATGCAGTCGGTAAACGATATGGGAAGTGTTTCCTCTTCACAGAAGCCCGTTTATTGTTAAACAGTTGATTGCGTTTAATAATTTGCATCTTGCATTGTTTTTCCCCTAAAGAACAGGCCCATGACCCATTTTCGGGTCTCTCCCCGCCAACTGAATCATTGGTCTGGACGTCTCGGAGCAGTGATCTAAATGCTCTTAAGTTAAAGCGCTTGTGTTTCTGTCGCCCGTCATCAACAGCAGGGTCAATACTCTTTGTCTCAAGAGACCTGATGGAGAACACACAGACCCATCCTAATCAGAGGAATTTATTCATAGCAACACACTTGCTCTAAATGCATTCATGAAGTATTCATCAAGCCTCAAACACCGGCTTTTCATCTCTTTAAATCAGCCTGTAAAATGTTTTTGTTTTGTACAAATTTTTTTTTTTTTTTTTTTTTTTTTTTAACGCCACCTTCTAGTACGAGAGCTAGTTAGTTATTGCCTGCGTCATGTCGGCTTCCCTCAGACTCGGCTCTCTATCACGTTTGATGAGTTTGCCCTCTATTTTTCATCCTTGTACTTTTCTCTCTGTACTTTCTCTGGATCCGTTTCAGCGGTTTGCACAGTTGATCAGATAATAACCTCATCATATTCGTTGCCATGGTGATTTTACTTGCCTTAAATGTCAGCAAGTGAACTTCACTGATCTTTGTGCCTCGCTAGACTGCCATCCTGTCAGTTTCCTTTCCTTTTTTTATAGTTAAACATTTTATTATGTTTTTTGGAAACCCTTTATGGTAAGGTAAAATACATTTTTACACGCATTATTAGGGATCAGGAATTAAAAACAAACAATACATATAAAATTTGTTAAGCTAGTTTTTTTTTTTAATAAAATAGTATAAATTAACATTTTGTACAAACATTTGTCAATTAACTATAGTGTATTTATTAATGCAGTCAAATGATTAATTGCATCCAAAAAATCCTTTTGTTTACATAATATACATACAGTGTATATTTTTTTTGTGTGTCTGTGTGTGTGTATATATATATATATATATATATATACACACACACACACACATAAATATACATGCAAATATATACATATATAACACACGCATGTATATATTTAAGGTAAATGTTACATTTATTAAATATATGAAAATATACATGTAAATATTTTCAAAATATATGCTGTATGTGTGTGTCTTTATATATGCATAATAAATAGTTTAAAAGCACTTGTATTGGTAAATTAGCATTAAAATTCTTTATAATTTTTCGTGATGCCTAATGTAGTAATGTTGTTATTTGTTTAATCATTATTATTTATTTTTTTGTACTGTTTTGTTGTTTACTTTAAATGCCTGGAAATAAGATAAGTACAATACAAAGGTAAGTATACAATACAGATAAACACAACAATGAGATTTTATTTTTGTAATGATATTACATTCCACAGTTTTAACATTTTTTTTCCAGAATTTATTTTCTCTTTTTTCTTAAACATTTTTTTTTTTACAGTTTTATTCATTTTTTTCAGGTACTCAACAGACACATTACTGATGAAAAAGATCCAATAAACCTTTAGGCTTCAGTGTCCCATTAAAAAGCTGCAGTTTCACTGATTCTGCTACTTTTTTCGTTTTTATTTTTACATTTTGAAGACAAAAATATTCCCGCTCATGTTTCCCGTCCCACCCCACTCCACAAATAACTGAACAAAGGCTGACAACTGTTGGCTGTGATGTAAACGCATTTGTGTGAATGTAATGTGTAGATTGTGTAAAGAAATCTGTGATCCTGAGCCCAAATTACTTACATGCCCAACGCTTCATGATATTCCTTTGAGGATAGTCCTTAAAATGCCCACTAAGTGACAGTTAGGCTGTTAGTTTTTATTCATTACCACAGATTCTATTAGACAGACTGTAGTATTTCACTAGAAGCATCACAATGATCCATACAAAACATATGAGATGCAGTTCCTTACCTGCTTTCAGTCTGGGACTCTGTCTAGGATGGATGCCAACTAAGCTGTAATCTGAAAGTGTTTATTCTTGGCGTCTAATGCGAGTATCTGCTCTTCGGTGCTCTTTGATGTCTTTATACTCTGTGATTGAACACCCCTCTTTGCCTTGTTAAAGAAAGGAGTGAATTTAAATGCGTTTTAAAATATTACGTTATTCTCAAATAGAAGTGTTGTGTACAACCAGCGACTGACCCCGTTTATGTCTTTGCCTAGAAGTGTAATCCGTGGAATGAAATACATATTGTCCTCTTAAGTGTGTCAAGGAACACTATCTTATATAAGGCCAGACGGGCTTGTTGCAAGATGCCCCTTAAACAGATGGTTTATTGTGTATTTATGCAGGGTTTTTTTGTTGTTGTTGCATGCACATTGTAATCAAGCACTGCAGAGTTTGTGGGCTGTGTTTGGTCGATTTGTTGCTTCTGGAAAGAGTGGAGAAGTCTTCTGGAGTGCTGGATGTTTATGTAATTTCATGGCCAATTGCATTGTCAGCATGCAACAAAGACTTTTTACTTAAATGCTGCCACACAAATTACCCAAAGTGCCCATAAATATGTCAGAAACCTCCTCTTAATGCTTCCTATGAAGACCGCTGGACCCATATTTCATCATTGAGGAGTTGAGAAGGAGAATTTGCAGTGAACTTTTGGCTGTTTATTGTGAAAGATGCCATGAAATGGTTTTGGAAGTAGTTTTGGGGTGGATCAGTTTGAAATGGCTCTGAAAAACTCATAAATGAACGCAATGAAAACTCTTGAGCGGTTTCTTTCGCAACCAATTAGTGGTGTTGTACGAGTATGACATTGTTTTAGGTCATTTAAAGATAAAAACAACAAAAAATGGAATGCATTCACGAAGAGCAATTTATAATCAATTAAATATTTCTCAGCAGAGCCTTATTTTACGTCCACCATAATCAATTATGACATTTCGTGATGATTAATTTATTTCATGGCTGAAAATCACAATTCCCTGATCTGCAACTCTTTCAATGATCGGTTAAATCTGCTAACAGTTGGTTTTGTCAACGTTTAGGAATACGCTAGTGTATATATACACTGAGTGGCCAGATGATTATGACCACCTGATGTTTGTAGGCAAATTTGCTATAATTAAATGCTGAAATTTCCTTGCTAGAGGGCCAGACCCTTATAAATAGGGAAGCAGGTTGTTTACTGAATAGCACAACATACCTAAGTATCGTTGCTGATCAAGTTCATCCTATCATGTTGATGGCGTGTCCCAATGGAGATAGCTTCTTCCAACAAGACAATGCACCATGCCATGGTGCTCGTATTGTGCAGGAGTGGTTTCAAGAACATGATGGAGACCTAGCTTAGGTGGCCCTCACAATCACCAGATCGCAATCCAAATGAGCATTTGTGGGACGATGGTAAAAGAGCCATCAGGCAGCTGGTTCCACAACCATCAAATCTCACAGAACTGGACAATGCTATTCATCAGGCCTGGGGTCAGAATCCTCGCATCACGTTTCAACATCTCGTGGAGTCAATGCCATGAAGACTCGCTGTAGTATTGAAGGCAAAAGGTGGCCCAATGAACTACTGATGGGTGGTCCTAATAATCTGGCCACTCAGTGTGTGTATATATATATATATATATACGGCTTTAAAGTCGATAAACGAATATTTAAATATGAAATCGCCCAATCTTAGCACAGCATTAACCTGACAGACTTAAATGGGCAGCAGGATAACTGCTAGCCGCTGGCCGTCATGCTAATGTGTGGAACAGAGAACGTCTATGAAAGAAACCTGGCAGGTATTTTATTTGAAAAAAAAAATTTGGCAAATCTCCCTTCTAGAAATCTGTAAACATGGTCTTGCGGCAAAGCTAAATGTCGTAGCGTTGGTTTTTGGCATGGATGAATGATTGTGTCGATTCACTATTGACCCCTAACATGTGTGCCATCACAGCACCCTGTTTTATGTCTGCTCAAGGGATTTATTAAAAAAAAATGCATGTGAAATGGATCATAAAACGTTTCATATTGGGAAAATGAATGCGCGAGAAGAGAAATTCCGAAAACTGCTTGAGGGAACCAATCGCATTTCGGCTTATAGATTGTATTAAGCTTGTGCTTGCTCCATTTCGAGGTCATGATTCCACAGATATACCTCTTTTGTGCACCGCGGCTGTCTCATGTAATCACGAGGCACTTACATACCACATCCTGTTTTGGGAGTTCCCTTTAAGTGAAGAAACGCATGGTTGAACAGAGCAGGAAGTTGGATTCAAATGAGGATTTCTTTTGTCAGCGCATAGATGCTTTCAGAAGAGAAGTCAGCATGCGTTCCCATCAAATGGCATAAATGCTTCCTTCCAGACAAGCTTAAGGCAGTAACAGTGTGATGTTAAGTTGTCTTTCCGTCTACGTCAGTCGTGTCTACAGGGACTAAGTGTTTGCTGTCTAAAACAGGATATGGCATCTTTCCTTTCCAGTAATTCTTGGTTCAACAAAAGCCCACCTGATTTCCCCCAAGGCAGGTTTTTGATTTTAGGAATTATTATTGTATTTAGGTTTTTTTGTCTTTTTTTCGTATGGAGACCCCAAAACTCACACACATACTATATTGATAGTAGCTAAAGAATTTGCACACTTTCTACACTCATTCACACTCATGATGACTGTAATTATTATTTTAAAAAAATCAAAAACCCAGAAAGAAGCACATAATAAAATCGATAGCATGTTAGAAATGTCCTGCTTGATACCGTTTGGACATGAATAAGAAATGAAACATGGAAAATGCTCAGTCCTTCCCACTAGGATTTGTTTGTTTTCTCTTCTGGAATATTATAGGGATTATTTTTCTCTTTACAATTTGCTGTACAGCAATAGCAACATAACGTCAAGAGCAGGCATCTCCGTTTCCTGAAATCTTCCTCATTTATGCACGAGTGGATCCTTTAGCCCCATCCCAAGAGGCGTTTTGATAGTCTCCAGGGTCCGAGACAAATCGACGGATTTATCCACAACAGATCCAAATCGCTTCAAAGTTGTCCACTCATGGTCCTGGTGCTCCTGATTTGTCTGAACTCCTGGGCTTTAAACACTGGCACTGGACCTCTATACCTATCCAGATACAAATACCATAGTCTCCAGGTTTGGCAGTTTTTAGACGTCAATCAGAATGAGCAATACTGTCTGTTTTTTGCTTCATTCGTCACCATTTTTTTTTGTGCTCACCAAAGTCACAATTTTGTAAGAATAACTATTTTCCTGTGTAGGATCTCGACGACGGAAAGTCCCACTGATATAATCTTTACAATTTTCCTTGATTCTTTTTTTTTTTCTTTTTTATTTGTCTTTTAAATGATCAGGACACTCAATTGTAGATTCACACACGTGGTTAAAAAAATGGCCTGGTTGGTGAGATTAGAAATGATTCTAAATGAACATGATTTTAATCTTCAGTTATGGTCTTTTTTTTAAATGTGTTTTGTCCCCTATTGTCCAGCTGCACACGCAGGGCTCAAGGATTTTCAGAGGCCGTCCCTTAACACACAGTGCCATTTTCTTGGCGGGATTTGGGGCACGTGGAGCGAGGGATTGGCTGTACGGAGGGTGCCAGCGTGCAGAAGAAACCGGCGATGAGGGACAGGCCCAGACCACCCCAGGCGCAGAACATTGACCAGCCGTATCCGTGACTGATGTCGTCTGGGAGGCCGTATATGTAGCGAGGGTAACGGGACAGCTCAAAGTTGATTCCTGCTACACAGGTGCACAAGGAAATGATGCAAAATGTGCCTGAAAAAGAGAAAGACAATCATCAACACTGAAGTTTCGTATACACTGTAAAATAAAAGTCCGTAAAATTTACGGCTAAAAAAAAACCTGGCAGCTGTGGTTGCCAGAATAAAACCGTGAAAAATACAGTAACAATATTTTTTGTTTTACGGCTTTATGTTAAATTTACAGTTAAATACCAACCAATGAAATTAGTGAAATCTATTTTGTACCTTTGAAATACACTGACAACCACCGAATGCAGGTGGTGATGAGCAAGTCACATGATGAACCTAGGCCCATCACAAGTAGCTTTTAAATTGTAACATATACAGTATAAAAGGTGCTCAGCGTCATTCACACAAACACTAAACACCATCATGGTAAGAATTATTAAACTGAAATGTGCAATAAACATTCATTTAACAA
>JAUCMU010000080.1:5750149-5762500 GCA_032275025.1 Enteromius treurensis | reverse complement strand
GGATGGGTTAAATGCAGAGCACAAATTCCTTGTATGGGAAACCATACCTGGCCACATGTCACGTCCTTTCCTTTCCTCCTATATGTGTGTGTATATATATATATATATATATGTGTATGTATGTGTATATATATAGTTATATATATAGTTTGTATATATATATATAGTTTGTCTAGTCTATATAATATAATATGCATATGCTAATACCAATTACAGCTATATGACTTGACTTAACTATAAATTAATCTGTGTACATACTGTTAACAGCCTATAAGGTCCATGTTAGGTTTGGTTTCATTTGACTTACCACCCATGAGGAAGAGCAGACCTGCCACATACTGCATGAGGCCACGGTCCCAGCAACATCCCAGCATTCCTATAATCCAGCCAAAGAGGATGATGGCCACCGCCATTCCCATAAATCCTGCCGTCATCCTCCGCAGATCTGTGGGTGGCAAGAAATAAGGCAAGTCAAACACATGACTCAGAGCTGATAAGGGCACGGCGTGGACACACACGGCAAAATGACGTGCTTCTATAGGAACTGCATGTTTTATTTTATTGCTGTATATTCTTATATATTCATAGTTTTTTTTTAAACTAACTTCATCAGGTTATCCATGAGATGTTTTTTAAACTGTTCAAATGAGTTGTTGTGTATGCAAGGCTGGACAATCTAGCATTTGAGTAGTTTGTTAGCAGAATGCAAAATTGCAAATGAATATAATTGCATATGCAAAGTTCCTAAACATTGTAAATCCTGCAGTAATGCGCTGCACTTGCCCTGCTGTGAGTGTCTGAGTGTGCAGGCCCAAGCTGAGTGTGTGACAGGGTTGACTCTGTGTTAGCTAGAGGGTAGGTCACAACATTTGTGTTCGTTAGCTCTTTTTAATCTCAGTTAAATTCTCGCAGTACAGGAAAGGTGGCGAGCCCAAAACGCTGGGCACGGTGGCTTTTTCCAGCCAACTGTGAAAGGGTCACAGAGTTCAGCTCCGGGGCAGACGTGCCACTAGAAGAGCATGCTGTAAGAGAGTTTTTTTTTTTTTTTATTTCTAATAGCGATGAGGTTTTAAAAGCGTTTTTATCCCCCATCAGAGTCATATCAAAACGAAAATGTCAGATGTTTATGAAACAGCAATTCATCCTTCCCGCATCTATATGACAGGATATTCAGCAGATGCTTATTTGTTATTGCTTAAATTGAAAGTGCCAGATTTATGGAAGCTATGAAAGTTTTTTGGTTTAATTACAGAAAAAGCAACATTATGCCCTCATTGGTGAAAAAAAGTAGGTTTTAGTAAATAAATGTGTCGTCCTTGCATTAGGATTCTGCATGGAATCAGATATGTGTGTTTAGACAGATGTCCAGATATCGGATATGTATCCGCTTAAAATTCAAATTTGGAAGTGGCCAAGATCGCTTATTATATCTAGTGCAGATTTTTGTGTTTACACACGTGCATCAAATTCCAATCTGTGTCAGATGTGGGCAAAAAAAATGTTTGTGCCAGTGTAAACGCAGCCTATGTTGTCTAGGAACCGTTTTACTTTGCTGTCCTTTGAGAGACCTCAGCTATGGCCTTTAGATATGGTTTACTGCAATATTGCTTCAATAAAATAAAAGCAGAGCATTCCCAACACCGGAACAGTTGTTGTGAAATAAGCAAAGTTATGTTATAAATCGATCCTTTCTTAAAAAGAGTTTAAAGAGAAGTTGGCCCAGTCATATACTATCAAACACACTGTGGTTTTAAAAAAGCTCACAAGAGTGTTATTTAAACACTGAGTCAGACTACAAACACTTTACCACACATCTCATGGAAGGCTTACTTGGGAACAGCCTTATTTTAGTTTCTTATTTTGGAGCCCACATAATATCTGTTACATAATGATACAGACTTTGTTGTTGTAGAAACGGGTGGTGTCAGTCAGCGTGTAGGCAACAGTATGCATTCTGAAACAATAGGTGCTTTTTCTGTCAAGACAAATGGAAGAGGGAAAGCAGTTTACATGAAGTTGGGAGCCTTTCTCGGTTAGGGGCAAATTATAAAACACTGTTTGCTACCTGAATGGCAGCTTTGTGGCTCTCTGAGGCATAACATGTTTTTCTCAACATGAGAGACCAAAGTATTAATTTCTCTCCCCTTTAACGTTTTTAGAAAGCCACTGGTTATAAAAAAAAACCAAAAACTTAATTCTGTAATAATGCAGCATACCAGTTAGGTTTGATTTTAGTTAACAATTGTATATACTAAATGGGTTCTGCTGTAAGGAAATTTACTAAAAATTGCTTAATTGCTTTAAACATGTGTTGCTGTTTTGCAACAGTGCTTCGCATACGGAGTCTAACTTTCCATAATTTTTCTGAAATATTTATCTACCTAGCGGAAGTAGTGATTGTGAGGAGATTGTGGAAGCGTTTCTTATGCAATCTGCAGACTGATGCTAAACCAGACTGTCAGCATCGTTCAAAATGTATGTTAACTAGAAGAGGACGTCAACGAGAGAACAAGAGCGCGGAACACAAGACAGCAAGCTCTTTTGGAAACAGGCCAGGAGAAGTCTCTGTACTTGGCCGCCTCCTTTTGTTTGATATTCTTGTCGTTTTTGTATCTCTGTGTTTCGTAACCTGCTGGGCTTCCAGATGTGTCAGGTTCTGCCAGATCTTTGTTCCCCTCGCTCTCGAGCGCTGAATGAGAAAGCAGACCGTAAATGCTGTACTGCAAGTAAATGTGTGCTTTTAAAGTCTCTAAGGTGAAGGGTGTATAATTATGTGTGGCACAGGATCTTCGCCAATTAGATACATTTTAATCAAAGAGAGGGAAATATATAGACAGTACTGAAGCTTGATTTCTCTGAATTCATGACCTGAAATGTCAGCTCTTTTAAATTCCGCTTTTCCACTCTGGAATATGCTGTGAATGCCTGAAATGATAGACTGCTCCCTTAGGGCTGGACCCGACCAGGATATGCTTCCTCAAAATGAAATGTATAGTCAGGGTTTGAAACCGTTCTATGCCATCACCCACTGTTTTAGCCTTGAATACTATAAGGATATACAACTCTTTGTACAACTGTGCATTGATGAATTGTGCATATTATGATTCGAATATTGCTGAGGTAATTATTCAACCCAAATATTTCACTTGGGATCCCCTTGAAAAAGACGTTTCTTTCTTTCTCCACTCCTTTCCCAATTTGAGCTCTGTGAGCAGCGAGATTCTTGTTCAGATTTGTACACAATTCCCTGAATGATCCACAGACCTCACGCATAATTGCACATCCCTTCCGACATCCAAATCAGACTCCCGGGCTGCCTGTAAACATCCTGTGATAAATCACATAGCCTTCTTGACTTCAACTTTATAATCCCTCTAACAGAAGTAAATATAGACTAACCGCATGATCTAACCACATAATGGCCGTACCATCGAAAGCTAATGGGAAACGTGATTGATGCAGGACGGTTCATGGTGGATGACAGCATAATCGAATTGGAAATCGAATTGTGATATAATCAAGTTAGGATTCACTCGAAGCCTTGTAGTCCAGTATGTCCAAAGCTGGAGTCTTACAAACATATGCTAACTGAACGATAGTAAGTGAAGGTCCACCTTGTGAACAGGAGGTCAAGTAAAAAACGGCCATGTGCTCCACCTGACATGAAACTAATCGCTGCACCTGCTCTGAAGAAACGGATTGGCATGTCAACCGCCTACAGCGGCTTGCGTGACAGAAAGGCTGAATCGGTGTTTCGTCTTAGCCGATCCTTTGTCGTCGTCCCATTCAGATGTTGTCAAACGTTTCTCGAGTCATACGGCAACATTGTTTACAGGCAATCGAATCAGAGCGGGAAACACAAGCCTCTATTCATCTGTGACCTTTTCAAGAGGGCGCTTCGGAGAGTTGCATCATTGTTAAAGGAAGGTCTTTGTCTGAAAATGAGATGTGTTACAGGGAGCACATGCAAATGTGAGCGCTGAGGAACAAATGGGATGATAGCAGGGATATTGCTTGAGAAATAATGCGCTTCAGCTTTACTTGCACTGCTTTGACAGCTGCCTTTTTTCCCCCTAGAATGAGAATAGCAATATTTCGATCAGAGCGGATATTTTAGATAGATTCATCTAGTGAAAATGAAAATACAGAAAACGAGTAAGACTTAATGTAGGATCGAACCTGCAATTCTCAGATGAGCACCGGAGCTTAATGATCTGCGCAAGCTACTAAGTCGAAGCACCGTCTCTGAATTTTTTTTTTTCTTCAGTAGGTTATTAGAAATAGCCAAAACTATCATTTTAGCAATGGCTTGCTTACGTTCACTTACAATAACAAAAAAGTAGTAAAGTTTTGGCGTCAGACACAATCTTTGTTACCTAATTTCCCCTCCAGTGTTTATTAAGAAATGGGCTTCTGTTATCCTCAAAAGTGGTAGTATTTTGCTGAATCTAATGTCAAAATGAGTCTATAAAAGTGTGTTCTTCATTGAAAGAACATTGAGTCAGCGTGTTTTAGTGTAGCATGTGGTCATTTTTTTTTTCCCTTGGCTTTGGGAGAGGATGACACTTTTTTTGTTTCAGTTTCTCTTTTTTTTTCTCTCTCTCTCTCTGTGTGTGGAATGGCCCCTGAAGGTAATAGAGCTTAATTTCATTACCCCGTGTCAACCCCCACAGGGGAGAAAACAATTGCAAACTAAAATTAGATTAGAGAAGCTGGAGGAACGTCATACTTGTGCGTGTGCATGTGTGTGACCATTTACAAGGTAAAGGTGATGTAACACTGCATGTAGTTGGGAACACTGCAAGTGTTGTGCTATGTTGGGAGTAGCATGTTAGCACATATGTACTATTTTAACAGTATGTGCACTATATGAGCATTATGCAAATGTAAAATATGCAGTACACAAATTTTGGGCTGGGAAATTGTAACTAACAATTCAGTGCACATAATTTAACCTTTCATTTCTGTTTTATGAATAAACCAGAAGTAATCGTGATTTTTAGGTTTGATACATTCATTAATCAGACTACCAAGATGGGTTTTTTTATGTGCAATATTTGATTGAAAAGGCAAAATAACGATTTCATGAACTAATTTGCTGCTTATAGTTGGTAGGCAGTTTTTATCTTTAGATATTGGATAGGATTAAGGTTGCAAAATTCTGTCATGCAGAACAGTGCTTTATAAATAATATTGAAAAGCCAATATGTTAATTGTAGGCATGCTAAAAAAAAAGTTCATACTGTAATCTGCATTGTAAATAGTGCTCTATAAATAATGATGGTGGTGGTAGTGAGAATTAGTCGCTATATTCAAGAGTTACCCTAATTTTATCTCCATAAACGTCTATTTAAAGCTCATCAGGACAGCTTGTTTGTGAAAAAAATGCACTTGCAAAAAGGCTGACTGACGTTGTCTGTGCTCCCCTGTGACCAGAGTCGCTGTCAATCCTGTGGGATCTGCCATGTAAAGCGATAGTGTCAGTGATGGGGGATGGACCGAGGCTATAGGTTGAAGGAGGTTACAGCTGGACATGACAATGTCAATAAGAGCTCACTTAGTGACCCACTGAGGGAATTGAGTGATGGATAGCTGGCACTTCAGTCAAGCACTGCTCTGACGTAACTCTATCGACTGGCCATCAGCAGCACTGGCGTCAACATGTCCTTGCGTCTGTGTATTTTGGTGTCAGATAAGTGCAAATAAAATGTTGACACTGAAAGCAAATGCTCAATTCAGAAACCGATATCAATAGTTTTTAGTTTTCAGGTAGCAGGCATCATATTTTATGTTAAGTGCAGAGTTTTCATGTGTTTTTAATAATGTGTGTATTTCCTGAAGTAGAAAAGCATCAGAACCATTAGCAGTGCGCCATTATGACAGATTATCAATTCCAGCTGAGGGCAAGTTCTGCATTTAATGATACGCTAATGCTTCCTGCTGCTTTACGTGATGCTTAAGCTCAGTGTTTCCAAGGCCAGAGACTGCATATGTCTGAAGAATCTGTTATTCTTACTATGCCACCCATAGTCCTTTCTTCCAGTTAAACGAGCCAATTTCCACTTGTATGCAAAAGCCTGAGAATATTTCATTTAATTTATGATTATACTGCTGTCAGACTTTAAAGGTAAAATGTATTTTTGATAAACAAAAGTAGATAATAGCTGCTCAGTAGTTTTACAAACAAGTGCCCTGACTTGCCCTTAATTACTTTAGTAGTTACTTTAATCTGACAGTAGTGTATATAGAATATTTAGTCATAGCATTAAAAATGAAAAGCATTAAATATAATAGTTCAATTAATGGGGAAATTGGTAATGCTTTACGTCAAGGTTCATTAGTTAGCACTGGTTAACAACATTAGTAAACATAACTAATAAATAGTGTAATAAATGCATTTTTCCTTGTTTGGTCATGTTAATGAATACCTTAACTAATATTCACTAATGACGGCGTATTGTAAATTGTTACTGAAATATGTATTAATTAATTTTAATGGGGTTGAAGACCTGCCTGGGAAGCTTGTTTGTGCCACTGGATTAAAAAAATAAATTATGACTGCTTTTCTCTCAATTTTCTATTAATATCTTTCAATTCTGACATCAAGAAATTCTTAAGATAAAGAATTAAGATAAGAAAATTCGCAATTACTTTTATATGTTTTTATTCCGTGGTGGAAACAAACTAAATAAACAATTGCATAAAAATGTATATAAAATAAATATACTTTTATTCCACAATAGAATCAAGCTTCTGTGGAGATGCACTGAAACACAGTGTTTTTTTTGTTGTTGTTTTTTTTTAAGCACATACTAAACAACATTGAATTGCACTGTAGATAAACACATCTGCTTAATGAATCGATGTGTTCTGCAAAATGCATTTTGATCAATTTCCAGTCTAGAAAATAAGGTTAGTTAACTTCATGCTCCAGTATGCTTTATAATCTCCTTCTGTTTGGCTCCGAGATAAAGATGGTATCAGCAAATAAGATCAGCTTGTTTCAGAGAAGAAAGCAGCATCTGAATTTATGCATGCTGGCGATGTGCTTTGATAAACCAAGGGTCAAATCTTACAGACCAGAAGGTTAAACTGAACAACCACAAACAAGCCGTTCTGGGAGCACTGTAAAATGATCCATATCTCCAGCATCATAAAGCGTGCGTATACGGTCGCCGCCGGAATAATAGGCGTAAAAAATCTGTCTGGACTTAACGTCCTTTCTGACCTCAAGACTTTTTGTGCTGCTTAAAAAGAAAGTGATAATGCAGGAAATGCATTATAGGGCAGATAAAAAGGACACGCATGTATGATGAGATGAGTCGTCTGCTCAAGCTAGCCTTCTGAATAACTCCCGCCGATCACCATTCGCAGAGAATAAAGTATTGAAAGCGTGGCTGAAAAAATAAAAATGTTTTTTAATGAAGTGTCAAGGTTGAGCGGTTTTATGGAGTCTGTAGCTGTGCTGATGGCTGGAGCTCGATGGCAGCCTATCCCTCAGGCTGCGCCGCAGTCCTGTGCATTACATCAATAAAGTGTCGATTTGCGTGACGCCGCATGAAGACGCACCACGGGTGCTGACGGCCATCGAACATGAGGAGAGGCATGTAACTCAGCACTTTTGCGGCAGACCCTTTGATTTAATTTCCTATGCTTTGAATAACTCAAAAGACGCGCTGTGGGTTTTTTTTTATGCACTGGCTGCTTTCAGCATAGCTTGAATTGCAATCTGATTAAGGATGCCTATTCATAAATCGTGCATGACTGGTTTAAAAGCAACATCTGGAGCATCAACTTTTTACTTCTGTCACGCAGCATGATTTTTGACGCTCGCAGTCCAATGCACAAACATACTGTATTTTTAATTGCACAACAGTTAGTGCTCCAATAGTGCAACTGGGACATTTTTTTCCATGGTGTTTCAGACTTGAAAACGAAACCAAATTTGGTGCTTGTTTTTCCAAAATTTCCAATTTTTTAATTTTTTTTTGCTATGGATGCAAAGCCATTATACAAAATGTATAAAAAAATTGAAATAAATAAATATAAATTTTTCAATTTAGGTTAATTTCCAATGTTCACAATTGTAATGTTACTGTATATTTTAACTGACTTTACCTGTGTGCTTGAACCACAGCCATGCTGTTATTCAGTACGACCGCACTCTTGCCTGCGTAATATTGCTTAATCATCCAAAGCCCATCACGAGTGACACTGACAGCAGAATGGCACAGCTATGGAAAATGCTGAGTGCTCTCTGCTAGCTGTCAATCACCGCATCTGTCCCTCATGTGCGTTTTCCACACAGTCATCACAAAATCAACAACAGGGGACAGAACAGGCAAATGCACAGCTATTTGATGTGACAGCCATTTGACATTGTTTATGCAGATATGAAAGCTCTGCCCCGCTCGCGTGAGCAAGGCTACGTGCTTCAACGAGCTCGCAGCCCCAAACGTATTTGCCGCTAGAGGCTTAAAGGCAAGTGCATCCGGGTCAGTCACCTCTCCTGCTCTTTACTGCCACTCATTCCCGTTTGTCTCCCGTGAGGACGGGTGAGGGAGCTGCGTCCTCTTTGTTTCATGTTGGGATTAAAGAACGACGCATTTGCATGCTGCTGCCGACTGGACGGACGCGTGAGCGCTCGCACACGGCAGTGGATTTGCATACTGAGCGTTAGGCTAAGCCCAAAGAAATGATGGAAGGGAGAAAAAATTCCGGCGACAGAGAGATTGCTAATATCTGCACTGCTTCTGTTTAACCCTATATGGTGCACTACTGAATGTTGCTTTCTGTAACAACCGCCAGCACCTAGTTTTTAAAGATGACACCAGTTCTGACACTTCTTCAAAAGACTGCGAGTAATCGAGTGGTGTAATTTTATAGTACGCATGGGTGCTGTTACAAAGCCTGATATATTATACAGTATGTTTTTTAGAATGAATTGAACTTCACTGCTTAAAAGTTGAGATTGAAGTGATTTCTGTGCATCCGTCAACACCAGAGTTGCATGCATTATTATTTTCAAACAGATTTGTAAGGATGCAAACAATTATAGAAAAAGTATTAAATATTTTATATGGGTTTTTTTTTCAATTTTTGGCTCCATTTAAGATATTGTTATAGAATGCAGGGCTGCAAAACGATTAAGCGAATTCAAAACAAAAGTTTGTTTACATACATTGTGTATTTATTTTGTATACGTACAAATACTGATGCTGGCAAATGATTAATCACATCAAAAATAAATGTTTTTGCTTACATAATGTATGTGTTTGTGTACTAAGTATAATTATGTATATATAAATACACATTTTATATTAATAAATATATATTATATAAATTATATTAATACAAATATATGCATGTAAACAAAATACGTGCTGTATGTGTGTGTATTAATATATATGTAAACAGAAACATTTAGTTTATACCCACAAATATTTTCCAATATTTTTATATATAAAAAATTGTACATATGCATATTTTATATTTTATATAAATAAATATATATTTTAATATACTGTTGCTTAATACATGTATGTATATAGTAAATAAACATGTACACACACAAATAGTAAATAAACATAAACACGTTTCGAATGAGATTAATCATGATTGATTCATTTGTTTCCTAATAGAAAATTATTTGTCTGTTTTTTGTACAAAAACATAATACCCTAACACTTGGATACCAAAAGAAGGAGGGAAAAACATATCATACAATAGAGGGTTAAACTTGCATAGAGGGTTAAAGGCCAGATCTAAAGTGAGAGAAATATACATTAAGCTTTTACAGGTCACAGTCTGATCTGTGAGGTTTAAAATCATAATGTAGGACAGCAGACTCTCTATTGACCATCTGTGGTGTTTCTTTTCCTCTGCAGATATGAATGGGGTTAAGCATCATGCTTGGATTTAAACCCTGTTGTAAGCATTTACTTTACTTCATGCTAAACGCTTGTTTGGTTCGCAGATCTTGTGCAGCATTCGAACATGCAAAGCTGAAGCAACAGACAGTGCATGCTTTTAATCATTCCAGAGTAATTGTTAGGTTAAGATGTCTGAGATATTCAAATGCACAGTGCGACTTTAAACGCAGTGTGTCAAGCTCTCAATGCATGCAAAAAGCTCGCCGAGCTCACGGCAAAACAATTTCTAGGTACAAACAATGCAATGCTTTGAAACTAGATAGGCTTTATCTGTCATTCAGGCAAATGGCAGATGAATACGCGCACACTCGCACCGTAAATGAGCTAAAAGCCCAAAGGACGATGTGCCCTGCGGTGTGTTTGGATGGCTTTGTCCCTCTCCTGTCTGTGTGCTAAACTGTCACCCCTTCTCTCAGTCACCATCTCCCATAGTGCAGTCTGGCTCTACACACATCACAGCACCGCTTTGGAGCAGGGTGGGGGGATTCAGAGAGACAGAGCAGCTTTTACACTCAAACTCTTTCATGAATTAGCATGGCGCCTTGGTTTCTGCGAGCACAGAGTGGCTGTTGACCAGTTGAGGGAATCTGGTTGAACGCCGGACGGTTTCGTGCATTCACAGCTGTCAGGTGGCTGGTCTCCTTTTCTCATGTGATCTTTTAAAACCAAAACTGAATGTCCGTTGAACCTGCATTCCTGAATATTTTGTTTTGCGCACTAGCTCAGGAGACTTAAAAGATTACTTCACCCAAAAATGAGAAGGCTTTATTTAGTCACACTGCTGCCACTCTTTTTCAGAATGGAAGCTAAAATGTTGTTTTTGTGATTGCGTGTGTGTGGCACTTAAAATCATCTTAAAAGTCAATTATGAAGTATGCAGTGCAAACCGTACAACACTAGTCCATGGTGACAAGTGGGAGTTTATCTTGTTTTGTTTAGGTTTTTTATGTTTTGTTCAGAACCATTGCACAGTTGTTTCCATGCAGCTGCAGTTCAGGGTGACCTGGCGCCTGTTTCATAAAACAAGTTTACCGAATAAGCCAGATTTATGTCAGTTAGCCTGACTTATTGTCAATTGATTTGGTTCAAAATAAGGATTGTTTGCCAAACTTGTTTTATGTAACGGCCCCCAGGGGTTTTGTTTTGTGTTTTGTTTTGCTAAATAAAATTACGCAGTTCTTTCCATGCGACACTATGCTGACCAGGGGCCTGTTTCATGAAACAAGTTTACCAAATAAGCCAGGCTTTATTCAGTTAGTCTGACTTATTTTTTAACCTAATCATACAATAGAGGGTTAAAGGCAAGATTTAAAGTGAAAGAAATATACATTAAGCTTTTATAGGTAACCCTGAAATAAACCTGGCTTATTTGTTAATTTGTTTTCTGAAAAAAGCCTCAGGGATTATTTTATTTGATCTTGAATTGTTTGTTTGTTAAGCTTTTGTTTAGTTCAAATCCATTATGCAGTTCTTGTTTACTTTAGTTTAATTTTGCATTTATTTCCTTTTTATTTTATTAATTTCTGTTTTCTTGCAGTAAAATCAGTAAAATTAAATCCATGCAAATTCTCCTCACAAAATAACTAGGGCGTTTGATAACCTTACGACCACTTACATGGGACCCTCTTTGTCACCCCTCTCACCTCTTAACTCTTACTCTGAACGTCTCTAAAGACCGCTTGACTTATTAGTTAACTATTGACGTTCAGCTAATCTTCAAAAGACCTAAGTGTCCATTGAGGTCTTTGACGGTATTTTATTAATTGACTAGGCTTAGCAAATGGATACAGGTCGAGAGAGAGAGAGAGAGAGAGAGAGAGAAAGAAAAAAAAGTAATTGTTTTATAAAAGAGATTAATGGAACCAAAGTCAAGGAATTCATCTCTCTGCATTCAAGCAGTCTAGATGTTTACAAAAAATTGGCAGACCATATGAGTTAGGGGTTTTGGTTGTCATTAATGGAAACGATTGACATCCTGCTGTGGTGCTGTATCTGCCTCCCAAATATTTAATGATAAATTGCAAGTACTAATAACCATTATTATATGCAAACATACACTGCTCAAAAAATTAAAGGGAACACTTAAACACAATGTAACTCCAAGTCAGTAACACTTCTGTGAGATCAAACTGCCCACTTAGGAAGCAACACTGATGACAATTAGTTTCACATGCTGTTGTGAAAATAGAATAGACAACAGGTGGAAATTATAGGAAATTCGCAAGACACCCCTAATAAAGGAGTGGTTCTGCAGAAGGTGACCACAGACCACTTTTCAGTTCCTGTGCTTTCTGGCTGATGTTTTTTGAATGCTGTTGGTGATTCCACTCTAGTGGTAGAGTCATGAGACGGAGTCTACAACCCACACAAGTGGCTCAGGTAGTGCAGCTCATCCAGGATGGCACATCAATGCGAGCTG
>JAUCMU010000080.1:5725126-5750049 GCA_032275025.1 Enteromius treurensis | reverse complement strand
CCAAGATTGGCAAATTCGCCACTGGCGCCCTGTGCTCTTCACAGATGAAAGCAGGTTCACACTGAGCACATGTGACCAACGTAACAGAGCCTGGAGACGCTGTGGAGAACGTTCTGTTCTGCGAATTTGCCGATCTTGGTGTTCTCTGGAAATTACCAAACGTCCTGGTAGTGAGCCACTTGTGTGGGTTGTAGACTCCTTCCCATGCTACCACTAGAATGAAAGCACTGCCAGCATTCAGAAGTGACCAAAACATCAGCCAGACAGCATAGGAACTGAGAAGTGGTCTGTTGGTCTGGACATTACTGGACCAAAGATTAGTAAGCGATATGAGAGAAAACAGATTCACACTCTTTTCCTGACTTTGTCTCAATCGTGATCTTATTTTGATATTGTGATGCATTGTATTGAATTACGACATTGATTGTTTCAGAATATTTATCGGATCATATAACAAAGTAGTTGAATGTAACCATTCCTAATTTTGACAAACATTTGTTATTCTGCAATAGGCCACAAACACTTATTTTGTCCTACATCCAAAATTTCCTTGTTAAATTCCATTTAAATACAAATACGTGTATCTTATCCCTTATATATGTATTATTTTAACTTGCCTGTGCCTTTTCTAACCACATTTTCCTTGTGTACTGCTTTACCTGTTTGGTTAAACCAAGCAAGAAGTAAGCAGTGCTGAGCGTCTGTGGGTTGTTATTATGCTGCTGTGAGAGGAACTGTGTGAAGAGTGCAGGGGGCAGTGTCACTCCACTTGTCATATGTCAAAACAGAGGTGAGAGACACTGACACTGGTGCGAAAGATTTGTCACCGACTGCGCGGGTGTGAAAACCCACCAGCGCCCCACGACAAGAGCTGTGTGGAGAAACGTCCCTCAACTCTGCAGCATGAACGGTTCTTAGAGACTTAAAGTCTTATTACACTGTGCTTGTGGGTGGGTCTAGTCATAGGGCTCCACCTACATGCTGTGACATCATGCACAACCATATACATGTATGAACCTGAACCACAAAACCAGTCATAAGTAGCATCGGTATATTTGTAGCAACAGCCAAAAATGCACTGTATGGGTCAAAATGATCGATTTTCCTTTATGACAAAAATCATTAGGATATAAAGTAAAGATCATATTCCATTACGATATTTGCTCATTTTAAATATGCATTGCTAAGGACTTCATTTGGATAACTTTAAAGGTGATTTTCTCAGTATTTAGATTTTTTAGCAACCTTGTCCTATCATAACAAACCATGTATCAAAAATTTTGACTGGTTTTGTGGTCCATGGTCCCATTTCAGGCTCTGGAACAAGATTTCTGATGAAGATGGGCAGTGATGTTATTTGGGCTGTTTTAATCATTACCTAAACACTTTCATTTATTACATTTTATGTACGATTAAATTCTGCATAAACACCCATGTTCAGCCCTCATTGTGCCTACAACACCTTTATGTTCATAAACGAGCAATACCAAAGAAAGTTGAGTTGAATTTTAAGCGTAAACTTAAAACGCTTTCCCCAAGAGACGGCAGCGCTATCAATAAAAGAAAAAGAGCATCCAAAATGCAGTTTTCTGTTCTTTCTGCGATGCGAGGAAGCAGTGACCTTGGGCGTTCCAGACTGTCCCTCGACAGTGTGCACCAAGCTGATAAGATGCCAACCGCTGACGCTCGTGCCTCCAAAAACCAGCTACATGCTCCGGCAGAGTGAGGATATTTTCATCTCAGAAGGAAAAAGCAATAGAGAGATGATGAAGCTGTAAGTCTTCTCAACGAGACGCCAGTGGAGGCCAGACAGCCGTGTCCAGCCGAAATGACTTTGTTTGGTGTCTTGCTGTTTTAACTAGGAAACTGTTTCTTATCTCCGGCTCACTACCTTAACTTCATGCTTGAAACAACCTCTGCCTGGATCTAGGTGGTCTGTAACACCTGGTGATGGAGATCTGATACCAATTTACTCCCTATGTGTTTTCTTGCACAAATTATGCAACTTTTGCACATTTGAATGGATGTAATAATGAAAGATGAAAGCAAAATTGTGTATCAGCAGGGGTTTGTTTACTTGGCAATGCGAACCAGCCTAACCTTAACCTTTTGATCTGGACAATACAGTAATATCTGTGATTAGATTTTCCATTGTTGTTTTTTTTTCCAGTTGTCCAAATGTGTTCCCTGTTGAATTCATCTGGGAATGACATGTACAGGTAGGTCAAAAAGCTTGCAGGGTTTTTCGTCTTTGTCATTTGTGTTTCTATAGTCGTATTCTCCAAGCTTAAGTCTAATAAAGACTATGGGTTTAACATATTCCGATTATCAGGAGGGATGAACCTGTAGTGAGGAGACATGTCCTTATTCTTGTTTCCTTTATAGCTTCAGAAACCCTCATCATCTACCAAACGTAATCTGATTAAAATCAGACAAGTCTGTATCTACTATACCAATGCAAAACACGGATGCTTTGTGTATAATCTTGAGTCCCTGCGGCCTAAATCAAGAAGTCATAATCCCTAATCCAGAGATCGCTTTCTGCCAGCTATATGGGCAAACAATTTATTCACATATAATAGCAGCGCAAGAGGGAAGAGGTTTGATGACTCATGTGGTCTGAATGTGTTTGTAGAAATAGGCACAGAGGACAAACACTAAATACACATCACATGCACTATGTTTAGCACTTCAAAGTGAAATTGAGTCTTGTATGGGTTTTTGTTTGCACATCATGTTTTGTCTGTTAGGGTCTGTTCAAACAGCTAGTTCTTTGCTGTCTAAAAAACAGCACGCGGTGCAATCAGGACGATGAAAAAACACCATCAAAGGCATCGGTTTTGCATGTTTACATGCACCGTCATTTAAAGAAATGCAAAGAATGCATCCTTTGTGAACGACACTTTCTTTTTGTTTTAAATATATTGTTGTGTCTGTGATGCACTGAGTGTTTTGAAACACCAAAGAACTGAAGTTTGAACACAGATGCTCAGTTCCAGCTCTGTTTATTTTTCATTTTTTGTTTTTAAACCAAGAGTCTCTTGGGATTTAGGTGCGTATTTCTTTTTGAAACGGCATCATAATATTTGTCTACTAAATGTGTTGTCTTGAGTAAAATATTTGCATGCAGATTTGCAGGCGCAAGCTCACGTCAAATTGGGTTTGTCTGACGAACGCTTAGTGACCCATTTCGCTTAGTGACCCATTTCTGTTTTAGTGCTGTTCAATTGACAGATGATGTGGGGAGGGGTGTGAAATATAAAAACAAGCATTTTTAGGATAACTGTTGTGGTAAATCCTCTCTCTTTCCAGCTCTTTACTGAGCTAGTCCAGTGGCTGCTGTGAGCTTCCGTAACAAGCTTTTAGTGGCAGGGTGGTCTCACACAATGACCTTTGACAAGTGGGAAAAGGTGGTAGAAATCAGCTACCGTGACAATATTTCCAGACCTGGGGGTTGTTAAGCTGAATAGGCTTTTTTAGGATACTTATGGAACATTACAGAATTTAAAAAAAATTAGAATTTTCTCTGAATTGTTCTGCGAGAGCTATATTTGCAATTCTTAGAAAAATGTCTGATTTGCTGGATATAAATTCAGACTTTCTTGCAATTCAGAGTTAGCATCTCACAGTTGTTGTTTTTTTAACAACAAATAAAAAATTAAACTTTATTCCAATTCTTATGCATTTGTAAGTGTATATCTCACAATTTAGACTTTTTGGCAGAATTGCAATTTCATATCTTCAAATTCTGTTATTATATTTTGCAATGCTGGGATTTATCATTAATGCAAGATAAAAGTCTTGATTGCAAGATGAAAAAAATCCCTTTTACCATTATTCTTTTATTACAGAAGCAGGTTTCAATGTCCTGCTTTCACTGTTATTTTATTTGATTACAATCAATTTCGTTTGTTTGTTTTTCAACCCCTAGTTCACACAATTTCCTTGATAATTCTCTAAAATATTTCCATATTTCAATTTCCAGATTAATTAAACTCGTTTCATAAACTGCAATAGTAATTGACCAGCACTAAATAGTTTTACTGTTTGCTTGTCTGTATTTGCGTTGTTCCAGAATATGTTTTATGATTTTTTTTAGTTTATTTATGACTCTCTGTGATTATGTGCGTTTTCATTAATGGAGAAAAAAATAAGCGAATTTGGTTTGACAATATCAGTTGTCACCGCAGACATTTTTCAAATAAAGAAAGTCACTTGAACAATGCAGTTTAGTTAAATACAACACAAGGAAATATTGTGCGTCCATGTTTAACAAAGCTTTTCTTCTATATATTAGTTGCATCATATGATTATGACAGCCTTTGCTCCTAGGCTAAAGGTTGTTGAATTTTAATGAGAATTAATGTCAGATTAAGCAGGGTGTTAAAGTGGGTGTTTTGCACCCTGTTTAAACCTTTCAACACCGTGGCGAGTCTCCGGCAGGCGCGAGCTCGCGACGGGATTTGATCTAATGACAGTAAACAGTGGAGCATTACAAAACACACTGGTGTGAAATTCTATGTGGCAGCCAGTCAAGGCGACGTAAACCACCACCTCTTCTTTTAAGTCTAAATTACTTTGGGATTTGCAGGCAGTGGACAGAGAGTCTGTGCAATGTGACTAACCAGATTACTGCTGCACTTTACGGGGGAAGATGGAGCCTCTGGTATTGCTGGAGAAAGCACTAAGTGAAAGTCGGTGTTGAGAGTTGGGTCATAATGAGGCAGGAAGAGAATTTATGTTTACTTTTGGGAAAGAAACCAAGCTTCATTAGGCATTCCTGGGACTGATTAGTCCACTCAGTCAGTGAATCCTTGAAGCCAAGGATGAGATTTGTGAAAGATGTGAAAACATACCGAGCCGTGACACCACTGTATCGTATCGAACCGAACCGTGATTTTTGTGAACCCCTAGTGTGTACTGTATATATCATGTATATATAAAAACAGACATGTGCATGTACATATTTAAGACAAATATGTTGTATGTTACACACACATTTTTATTCATAAATGGGGTCAGTAAGATATTTAATGGTTTTTAAAGCTGTTTCTTCTGCTCATCAAGGCTGCATTTATTAGATTAAAAATCCAGAAAAAAACTGTAATATTATTTCAATTTAAAATAACTATTTTTTTGTGTGAATAGATTTTAAAATGTAATTTATTCTTTTGATACAAGCATAATTACTCCAGTCTTCAGTGTCACATGATCCTTTCAGAAATCATTCTAATGTGACAGTATTGAAATTCTGTTATTTTGTTTCAATAAAAAACTATAAATACACAATTTAAGCGGGACAATACAGAGAGAGCGAGAAATAAAATGGAAAAACTGAATCAGTAATAGTTGCAGATTTTATCCTGCCTCACCTTTCTATTAAAAATATTTCACACTGGCATGGTGACTTATAGTCATGCTGTCTTCCTTCAAACGCTTGCTTTTGAACCTTAAATATGAAAATGAGGAACTTTTATAAGTAGATACACACTTAAAATCAAGAGTTTTAATAGGTAGTGCAGGTAGAAAGCAGTGGGGTCGTTTAGAAGGACTCTCTGACAAGGGTGACACATTTATTGATGAAGATGATCAATAAGCAGAGATGGCCGCAGCAGGATCACAACAATTGCCATCAAATATCTCACACTCAGTGTCAGATTTCTCCAAAGAGCTCCTTCGCAGCCTGAGCACTGTGTTCTTAATCTCTTGGATGAAAATCATGAAGTTCAGCGACTGAAACGGTCACTATTTGAGAGTTGAGGCTGATTCTCATAATTACCATGACAGCGTAATGATCCCTCATCTATGCTCAATTTATAATATATTCCTATATACTATAATCAGCCTGAGTCGCAGTGCTGAAACGCGCACCCATTATGATGAAAATTCAGATATTATCAATTAAAACCCTTTATAATACACACTACTGCTCTTGTGCAAACACGCATCTCATTTCTAGATGGCACACGCTCTAGAGTAGTGAGAGTGCACGAACTCTTGCTGTGCCATTAGAGATAATGCCAGCCATAAGAGCACTGTTTGCTTTATTTACATTTATAGCATCAATGAACTTCGGCACTCAAAAGCATTTTTAGTAACCTTGGTGATGGTGCACTGAATACTTAATGTGTTTTTACAAGGCCATTTCAGATTTTTTTGAACCGTTAAATAGAAATAAGAACTAGATTTTTATTTTGTGAAAAAAAAAAAAACATATGTGGTGCTCTTACCAACCTGAGATATTTTGGTATGGTCTGGATCCTGTTAAATTTTTTTCACTTGCCCGCCATGCAATTTCACTTGCATAAAACATTTACATGCAGCATAGTTAACTAAACAAAAAAAAATCACATTTGATCAAATAAACGTTAACTCAAAAAATAAAATAAAGTGAAAAAAGCTACTTTTTTTGAACTACTTGCAAAGCTAAAAAAATTTAATTTTCATAAATTTTTATTTTGATGTACTACTAAAATAACCAAAACTTATTGTATTTTTATTACTATAGTTCTTATTATTAAAATAGACGACTTATAAAGGATAACAACAACGAAAAACACACACAAAAACAATACAAAAAATATAACTTGACACTACAGTTATATATTTATATGATTCATTCATTATAATATATATATATATATATATATTTATTATGCATGATATAAATAATAATTTATGTTATTAATAATTTGAAGATTATTTATTTATTTTTTCTTTAAGTATACAATAGATATAATTATTTCTTTATTTTAATTGACCTTTTTAAGCATAAATACAGTGTGGGTTAAAAAATACCAAACTGCATGATTTCAAAAACACACATAGAGATATATTAGGAGATGTTTATGAATAAAACCCATGGAAAATGCTGGTAACTGATTGATAATAGTGTTGTTTAAGATACATTTTTATTTAGCAGTATATAGTATTTCTTCCATGTATTGTTTGAGGGAACTTTATTTCAAATTTCTTATTACAAATTACTTATTACACAAATTACTTAATAACTTATTACAAATCAGGATAGATACTAATAATATTTAATAACTTTACATACCGTGACTAGTAGCACCACAGTTCATGCAAGAAGATTTCAAATAAAGCATTAAAGTTGATTAATGACATCTATAAAATGGCATTAGTATTCGGTGGCCTGCAGACATCTCTGTGCTGTGTGTTGTTTGGTGAGTACAGTAATGTTTGTATATCTTCTCTCTCTCTCCCTTCAGTGCTTTAAGAGAACTAGCAGTGTGGGGGTTGCTGAGCCAACACATGGCACACCTCCAGCTCCCTTCTCTTACTCAGACAGTTTCAGGCAATGTGTATATACACACGCACGCACACACACACATGCTGCTTTCTCGTCCTGCATGTCCCAGGAACATTCAAATCTGTATGCTGTTTTCTTACTAAGGAACTTGTGCAGCTCTGAAAAATTCACCTCATTTTTCCATTTTTAAACTCAATTAACGCGACGCGTCAAAATAAATAGGAGCACTCTTGATGGATTTCACATCTGGGATGGAGTTATGTAGCGGTCTGGTTCTCTCGGGAGGGTAGAAGGCTCTATTATGTGTCACATGTAATGGATCTTGATTTATCCTGCTCATCTTCATGTTTTAACACAACCTTCTGTGTGTCAGACCTAGGCTTGATCAATGCCAGGCTCCAAGGTGACTAAGGACATGATTCTGGATTCATGATTCTTTAAACCACCTGATTTGTTTGCATTAAATAGTCTGTTTAAACTCCAGAAGCAGCAAATGTTAAAAGGACGATTGTGCTGTTGCTTATGTTCTCAAAATAATTTGATCCCCATGATTATATTTACTATATTAACTTATTGCTATTTATTTATTTTATGCATATATGCATTATGTTATGAAGTAATCTGATGGTTATTTATTTATATTCTATAAAAATAAATATCATTTGTATTTCCTTTTTATACTTGGAGTGTAATTATGAATACAAAAAAAAAAAAAAAAAAAAGATAATTATTTTATTGTATATTAATAAATATCCTTTCTTTTTTTCTTTCTTTCTTAATTTTAGACTTATTATTTCACAATTATTATAAATCTAATATTTGGGAAAGAAATATACTTTTTACATGTATACAGTGTAATTTATTTTCTAATTGTTATGCATTTTAATGCTTATATTTTAGAGTTATTAATTTCTTTATAAATTAATTAATAAAAAAATTAAATAAATTAATTACAAATTACAAATAATAAATTATTATAATTATTACTAAATAATGTGATAAACTTTTTATTTAGTTAGCTAGTAAATATATATATATTTTTTTATACACTATAATTATATAATTCCTTCATTTTATTTCATTTATTTTATGCATACATTCAATGTAATTCCTTAAATTGTAGTAATATTTTGTTATTAGATGTATTATTAATAAGTTAATGATATTTGTTTTCTTTTTTACATATATATATATATATATATATATAAATACAGTGTAGTTTAAAAGGCCAAACCACGTGATTTTAAAAACAAATTTACCCCTGCAGATATTTTAGAAATGATATATGTAAAATATAGAAAAATATAGAAAGAAACGCCTTTCCAAATACTAAATTAATACAATCTACATTTCATTTTTCTTCATCTTTTCACTCAAACCTTTATTTGATATTATAAGGCTAATGTTAGTGTAATTCCTTAATACAGGCATCACAAACACTTTTTAGGCAAGTACCAAATATGTGATCACATTTTAATAAACACCTAATAAATAAACAGCAAATAAATTGTACATGGAGAAAATGCAAACAGATCCATTTTCACTAGCTGTCTTTGACATTTGGACCCTTCTATGGCATGCTCAGCTCTGAATTATTAATTTAGGTGACTGAGAGCCCTATAGTTACTTACTCATGCTTACTAATGTGTTGATTGTGACAGACAGAGTTGCTCCAGGGAGAACAGCTTTTACTTTAATGCAGCTCTGTAAGCCATTGTGAGTTTGCCTGGCAAAATAGGGGTCGAAATGTAATTCTAATGTCGGAATGTACGGCTTTCCAAGGAACTGTGTGCAACAGGGATCTGTAAAGATTGGATTCTAGGGCTAGTTAGTCATCATCCTCACTGCATGCTGGGAGAAATGTAGTTGGTTTCTTGCTCAGTCCCTCCGAGGCAAAGCTGAAGAGAATGAAGCTATTTTTGAGGCGGAGAGGAACGTTCATGCATAGCAGAAAGACGGATTATCCATACAGACAAATATAGAGATGTATCAGGTGGATTAACGACAGTGATTATGCTGAAAAAGCACTGCCAAGCACGCTGATTTGCTGAAACACGTTTTTCAATCACTGCTTTCTGTTTAACAACCAGCTCTCTTTTAGTCTTTTGAATGTTCTGTATTTTCAGCCACTTTGTTTGTTTACTTGATGTATTTGGTCCTTGGAGGGAAAATGGCTACAAAAATGAGAAGGAAGTAACTGAAAAGAAACTGTCAAGAGCATATTTCGCTACAAAATCAATATTAATAGTGCATTTTTTAATGAAAGCAACCATTAAGCTTTTTTTATGCATTGTGATTAGTTTTTGTAATGAAAATAAGGCATTAAATAGTTAGACCTACTTTTTTTGATCATTCAGTAATTGAAAAAAACGGGAATTAGAGTTTACAGTAATATTACGGTAATATTTTTATTACACTAAAAATTGTATGTAATGCAAATTTGGAAGGAAAATGTGCTAC
Organism: Enteromius treurensis; assembly: GCA_032275025.1. Taxonomy (NCBI): domain Eukaryota; kingdom Metazoa; phylum Chordata; class Actinopteri; order Cypriniformes; family Cyprinidae; genus Enteromius; species Enteromius treurensis. The sequence goes on along the minus strand of JAUCMU010000080.1, from coordinate 5,740,316 downwards.
ATTGTCATGAAATGTCATGCAAAACTAATCTAAAAAGTTCAATCTGTACAGGAATAAAAATGCGATCATTAATGTGTGGTTAAAATTAAAGCAAAAGCTGAAAAAATGATGAAATACATTTTTCATTTTTCTGAAACTGGAAAGTCCTCTTTTCACAAGACTCAAAAATCTTAACTACTTTTAGCAAAATGCCATGTGCTCAATTTCAAAGTACAACAATATGCCAAGAAATTTGGAAAACAATGCTGAAAGATGTGAATGGGTTTTATTCAAGCCATTAACGCTGTGTACGAGCACACCTATTTTTAGGTCAGACTTCAAGGGAGAAAATATTCTCTTAGGCTTCCGAAGTGCTCGATACATCCCTTGCTTTCCACTGCGTCAGTTATAGAAGCACCATTAGAGCGTTCGTCATTAAACTTCTCCCACTGAAGCGCTTAATGAACTGAGAGCCGAAAGCTTCAGTCCAGCAGTTCAACTAATCCAGGAGAGTCTCTGTGGATGCCATCAACTACAGCAACAAAGCCAGAGGCTGTTCTCTTGTGGGACAGAGCACGCATATTCATGCTCGGTTATAATGTCCTCACCCATCCCTCCCCTTTTTTAATTGGCTACGGTCCTCTGTTCTCCTGTCCGTGCTAATCTAGAGGACAGGAAGTTGTCCCAATAGAACGAGGGGGATTCAAAGACGCTTCCTGGATCAGTTGAGGAAATCGTCACCAGATGTAGAGCCAGTAGAGTTTAACAGTGATCACCCAATTTACAGAGGTAAATTCATGCTTTTCATTCCACTAGAAGTAAAACAGCCAGACCAACCAGCTGTGAGATGTATTACAGCAATATCACAGCATTTAATTTAAAGCAAAGTTAAAAGTTTTTCCAAATGCTATTATGAGCTAATGATTTCAAATGAAAACGTTGATTTTGTAGTCATTTGTATATATGCAGTATTTTTCTGGATTTATATAATATGTGAGTTTTTTTGAGAGGGTGGTAAATGCATTTGATTGGTTGATTATTTTATATTTTTATTTAGTCTATGTTAAATCATTAGAATCTACGAAAACAAACCAGTCTGTCAGGGCTTTATGGCAGAGTGGCTCGATGGAAGCCTCTCCTCAATGAAAGACACATTAAAAAGCACGCATGGAGTTTGCTAAAAAACACCTGAAGGACTCCAAGATGCTGAGAAAAAGGATTCTCTGGTCCGATGAGACCAAGATAGAACTTTTTGGCCTTAATTCTGATTCAGCCAGAGCCTTGACTTAAACCCAATTGAGCATCTCTAGAGAGACCTAAAAATGGCTGTCCACCAACGTTTACCATTCAACGTGACAGAACTGGAGAGGATGTGCAAGGAGGAATGGCAGAGGATCCCCAAATCCAGGAGTGAAAAACTTGTTGCGTCTTTCCCAAAAAGAGACATGGCTGTATTCGATCAAAAGAGTGCTTCTACTAAATACTGAGCAAAGGGTCTGAATACTTAGGACCATGTGATATTTCAGTTTTTCATTTTTAATAAATCTGCAAAAATTTTAACAATTCTGTGTTTTTCTGTCATTATGGGGTGCTGTGTGTACATTAATGAGGAAAAAAATAGACTTAAATGATTTACGCGAATGACTGCACTATAAAAAAAGAGTGAAAAAGTTAAGGGGGGTCTGAATACTTTTTGTACCCAATGTACATATACATAGCATACAGTATACTATATCTAGTTTTACATATTCTTGTTAAAATCATTTTCTTTATCTAGACCACTACTGCAACCCCATCAAGGGGCTATGTTGTTGAAGGAATGAGAAACTCAAGGATACAGCTTTTGTTTGCATTCCAGTTAAAAAAGCATGATGTTGCAAGCTAAAGAAACACACAGACACCATGCAGGTTCAAATTCTTGACCTTGACAGCCCCATCTGCAGAAGAGAAACAGGCCTGTAGTGTGACCATGTTTTTATCTCATCACGTTTTTTGTGCCAAAGGCCTTCGTGATGAATTCATGGCCTAATTTAATCTGCAAGTACTAAACGCTACAGCTTAGAGCAGCCAGAGAGTGATTCAGTGGCTTCTGTACAACTGAAGGGGAGGAAAAAAAGAGCTCGATTTATTTGAAAACACTGTAATCTGGCCAACATTTTTCACTGAAATAGACAGTAGCTTTGTGTGTCTGGAACATCCAAGCACTGTATACGTTATGCAAGCTTAGTGCATGCAGAGATTAATAGTAAAGTGTGCTAATATTATATATATTATTATAATATATTATATATATTATTACCCATACCAGAGTATGGAGAGATTATTCTCTGCTTTTAAACCATGTTATTGATGTGATTTAGCGCCATATTTTGGCACAGCGAGTGTAAACAGCACTTGCAATAGTATGGCAGTTTTCTCTCCATCCGAGCTCTGAGATCAAAGTAAGCCGCTGATTCGTGGCCACTGGGCAACTTCCACTTGGCCATCCGCAGACTAATCACTAGGCAGCCGTCTGACAGATTACAGCCCTTCTGGACAACACAGCCAAACCCACAGGGAACTCTGGCTAATCTGAAATACCCCGTGAGCATATGTGTAAAGTCCATCGATCTAGAGCTCTAAGCTTTGCTCTTTTTTTTATTTTATATTTTCCTATTCATTGTTAGTCTGTTGTATTACCCATCAATCATCCAGAAACGGGGTGTTGATGCGGGGCGCTTTCTGTCATTCAGTTGTCTGTTGAGGATGTGGTGCTTGAGTGTGAATAATTGCGAGTCAAAATGGTGAAATCTATAAACTGCCGGGACAAAGAACTCGCAGTTTGTAATTAATAGCAAAGGGATTAGCAAACTCGTGCTACATAAATGGGCATGTGGAATTCTCAGCTGAAATGTTAATTTTTAGGAGGCCGTTTTGTCTTGTTGGTGATAAAAATAAACTGCATTGTTCAGGTTTCTATAAACAACTTAAATGACCAAGGTCTTCATCCATGTTTATGCAGACAAGGTTATCTGGTACAGAGAGGATTATGGTTGTAAATAAGGATTTGAATAATGTGAATAGTACGAAGGGATGTTTGGTGCCTGATAATGCAACATTTATTTACCGCTCTGGTTTTCATCCATTTAACAAGTCTTCAAGTTTGCAAGGTGACATTTGCACTACTAATGGACTTATTATTCTCATTAGCTTAGGATTTAGGTATTATTTTGTTTTAGGCTCGCTGGAAATATGTGCATCTACTTACGTTTTTGCAAACTTTAGATACATAGCTATACATTCTGTACCATTCACTGGAGTTTCCAGCTCAAATGAACTCTAGAGACAGTAAAACTGCAAAATTTTTCATTCCTTTTCACACAAATTCTGGGCAATTTAGGGCATATTATCAATGAAGAAAGACTTTTTTTTTCCCACATGGGTCCTGACCTTTACATAGCGCATGATTTTTAATCTAATGAATTCTGAGGTTTGCATCACATAACCAGTTTCATTTGTATGGCTTCTCTAACTTAGTAAACTTGCTCAGTAGGGTTAGCAATGTATAGCACAAAGTCACAATAAAAGAGCTCAAAGACTTGCTCAAAAACTTAGCAAATGCATTTTTAACTCACTTATTAACACTATTGATTAGGATTACAGTAGGGTTTAGTAGTGTGGGTGGTATGGTATTTTTAAATGCAAACTTTTAGCACCACTCACCAGACATTTAATTGCAAACTGCCACAATGTGTACAACTTCCATTTCCTTAACTTTTCACTTTATTTGCAAATCATGCAAAAAGCGCTGTAATAGTATACATTTTAAAAAAATGTCTCCATAGGTACATATTTCCATGAAAATTGACCCTATTTGGTTTGGGGTACATGCTCGTGGTCTTAAAATTGTCTCAAACGCTCTTGCATCTTGAGACCGTTTCATCTTAATTCTAAATGCACAAAAAAATCCTGTCCCTCATTTCTTCCACTGAATATCTTGTTTATAACACATTACAGAAGTGAAAAATGTCATAAATTCTGTTTTATGTTGACTTCACCCTCTGCTCTGTCAACATGCAATTACATATACTGTCATGTGGTGTATCTCAGCTCCTTGACTGCTGAATGAAAGAGGTCAACAAAAGATCAGAGTCTCTAACTGTCAGAACGGCTGTTGATGGCTCACCTACCATGGAGGAAAAGGTCTTTCAGCTTTTGAAAGAAAATATAATGATCGTGGATGTCAAAATGCCAAATCGCAGTCGAGAGATTTCTCAACTGCTCCCTCTGCTCCTGTAATGGCATACTTGTTCATGTCAGGCCCAGATGGTTCGCATGATGACACCATTTCCAATTTCCATTTATTATTGCCTAGACTCATGGAAATGTCTTATCTAGAGTTTCCATCAGTAGTGTACGGAAAGCGAACTCTGTGTTGCGGTCACATTCGAAGTCCACTTAGTACAATAAACAAAACGAAGGTTAATGCTAAAGCAATTCAAATGTAAGTACAGAGAAGATACCAACTGCTCCATCCCACCTTAATAGTGTCTGATTACTGATGTGACAGTTAATTACTCTTAACAATTAATTTCCTCTGCGTATCCCACTCTGGGTGAAGACTAAATTACAGCTTAGGATGTTAGTATGTCATTACAGGTCCTGTTTTTAGCAGGGTCCCAAGACAACAATCATCAAGCTATCAAACTAACGTTTTGCATAAGAAGTAGCTTCAGTAAAAGATGTAGCTTTAAAGGGATAAAATGTCATTAATTATTCACCCTCATGACATTCTGAAGTCGAAAGACCTTTGTTCATCTTTGGTACACAAATTAAGATGTTTTTGATGGACTATTTTAACAATGCACTACCAACTTCCTGCGATGAATTTAAGACAGAATTTGAACCACCCCCTAAAAATAATATGAGCTGTCAAGTTTCAAGACACTTTTGTCTGCCACTATAATATAATGTGATTTTTTTAAAATCTCCATTTGAGGCTTTTCTCAGCTACTGATACCAATATATGTGATTTTTGATCAATTATTAGGCTATTTATCAAATGAACTGCAATATCAATATATTAACTGCATATCATTTAACAAATTCGATATTTAAAAAATGTAAGTTATTTAAATAAAATGCAATTCGATCTGATTTCTGTGATTATTTATGTTATATGTGACTTAAGTTTGAATTAATTAAATTGCATGGAATTAATTAAGTTAAGACAATATATTGATTATTGTTTACACGTTTTAATTTTTACATATAAAATTGATGTGATTAATTGAATTGTTATGTAAATGTATAAAATACATTTCACAATTTACTCAGGTAATTAAAAATCTATTTCATTTGTGATTAATTGCATGGCGTGTTATGTGCAATTAATTGAAGCATATCATATTAAGTACATCATGTACTTAAAACTTTAAGTACGCAGTTGATTTAATTACATGAATACATTTTTAATTGATTGACCCTAATAATAGTAGACTTGCTTTTTATAAAATCCTTTTGATTTCAGTTTCTTCTTCTTTTCTTTTGCTTTTTAAATCCAATGCTTGACTCTCTTTGGTCTCTGAAGCACTAAGCAGTTTCTGAGTTGAGCGCACCGAGATCTGGAGGATTTGGAAACCAAGATCATAATTCGCCTCTTTGGGCACCTTTACGCATCACGGCAGATTATTTCCTGTCATGTTCATTGACAGCTTCCTGCTGCTCATTTTTGGTGCTTCCTTTTGATCTTACAAAATCCCTAAGCTGCTGAAGTTACCGAACCAGGCCGTCTTCATCCAAAGCCGAAACGCGTTTTCAGTTTTGAGCTGAATATTGCCTACCATCGCTATAAACAAGTGATTCTGGCTTCGGTGGAGTCTCATCTTTTACTTTCATATACTGTATAATAGAAGTTTCGTTGTCTTTTGTGCCTTTCTTGCTGGTATAGTCGGTTTCCTGGTGTGTTGATTGACAAGTACAAATGAGTGTTGTGTATATCCCACAGCTTTCTGAAGTTTTGCTGATGTCACTCGCGAGCAGATAAGCATTATGAGAGCGCAGGAAATGTTCTAACCCTTCCTTTGTTCAATTTCACACACTTTATGAAATGTCAGGTCTCGGTTCTCAACCGAGCGAGACGCAAGCAAAAACAACACAAGCTGCCGTGACGCTTGAGCGTTACCTGTTCTGTTGATTCTAGACATCACAACAAAACACCAGCCTTGATCTCGTGGCCGGTTGAGACATCTAGGGATTCTTTTTGGCAGTGTTACCCAGATTCAGACACATTTTCCAGACAGTACTAGAGTAATTTACTTCTCAATGTCCACTAATGGAGAGTTCCTGATCTCCTGACCTCTCTTGGCATGCCCAAAATCAATATGGCACTCAATGGAGTCAAAGCCTTAAAGGCCATGTCTTCTGTAAATTCTTTTTTTTTTTTTTCTGTTTTACATTTATGGTTCGCTCACCACAGGAAAGGATTTCATCGGACTGTTTGATTTGTTGGAGCTGCTGTGTAAGCCGTAATAAGAACATTAAACATCTCAGCCTGACCTTAACCGGGAAATTGACCCTTCCATGTCTTTCTTTACAGTATAGGTCAGAAAGCTTGGATCAAATGACAGAAACACAGGGAGAACATGTTGTAATTAAAGCTCAAGTGTGCATGAGAAGTATTTTAACTAGAGATACACAATATATCAGCATCGTATTGGTTGTCAGTCGATATTAGGTGTCTCTTTATTGGATGTTTAATTGTGCATGCTTATTTCTTTTATTTTTAACATTGATTAATTATGTATTATTATATAATATACAAGGTGCATAAAAGTTTTTTACGTTTTGAAAGAAATCAATACTTTTATTCAGCAAGGATGCATTAAATTTAACAACAATTAAAGAAAAGAAATGCATAATATTACATGATTTATTTTATTTCTTAAGAATCCTAAAAAAAAGTTTCCTGAAATTTACAAAAAACAATATTAAGCGGTTTTCAAATTAAATAATAATAGGAAATGTCTCTTGAGCACCAAATCAGCATATTAGATATATAATATGATATATAATTTCTGAAACAACATGGGATTATCACGGTGGTAAATGATGTTTAATAAAAAAAAAATTTAAATAGAGAACAAAGCATAAAAATACTTCACAGAGTAAATGTGTTTGCTTTAATTTTGATCAAGTAAATGCTGCCACAATGAGCCAAAGAGACTTCATTAAAATAAATCAATTAATTAAAATAAAAATCTAACCATCCGCAAACTGAACTGTAGTGTACAGTATATTAATCATTCATTTAAAATGAAAACAATTAAGTATTAACTGTTTTATTTTTTAGTTCATTTTGAGAAAATAAAATATAATTTTAAAATCAGCCGGTAATTAGTTACATTACGGCTCATAACTGTTAAATGGCTCATATAATATTCTACTGGCTCAGATTTCCACTTTTGACAAACGCTAACTCCATCTACATTCTTCTAACTGGGGTCTGGGATCAGTTTTTGATATCAAAAACTAAATGTACTGGATTACAGGTTCACGTGAACCTGATACCGTGCACAAAATAGAAACCGTAAGAAATGTTGGGTTCCATCGAGATCGTTCATCTGTTGCACTCGACTGCACTGAGAGCTGTCTCTTTCCTGATGTGTCATTTATGCATCTCCGCTTTCATAACCCTCCATGTTGAAGCTTTGGAAAATGACGGAAAAGAGAGATGAAGGTGTAGATACTGGTGGGTTGTGGGGTTAAAGGAGAGGTATCTCTTCAGTCACCTGACAGAGGCTGATCTCTGCAGCGCATTGGAGTGTGACCACATGACAGTTTGAGGGCATGCTGTATCCTGCTCTTTCTTCTGTCTGTGATACACAGCAGCAGTTACAAACCACAATATCATCCCTTAAGAGGGTTTCAAATAAGCTAATGCCCTCCAAGAAGAAGTGCAGATTTACACGCTCCCCAATCAGTGTAAATTTTGTAAACTGTAGTGAAAACCAGTGTCACAACTGTGTACGTCAGCCAGAACGAAGAAGCTCTGTTGTTGTGAGCTTCACACAGAAGAGCCATGTTTAGACAACCTTGTTGTATTGTATGCTTCCTCAGTCCTGTTTTTAATTAAAATTTGATCCCCAAGCTAAACTGTAATTGGCTTTTATTCAGCAATCACACATTAAATGTATCAAAAGTGACAGTAAAGACATTACAATGTTACAAAATATCTATATTTTAAATTCATGCCATTCTCTTATACTTTCTGCTTTTGAAGCATCATTAGACACGGAAGACCGGAGCAAACCAACTCCATCTGGCATGATATATGTTAAATAAAACTTAATGTTAAAATCTTTTTACTATGCATTTAATGCATGTAACAAGTAAATAATATTTTATATATGCTCAATTTATTTTATTTTAACAGGCTAAATGGACTTATAAATAGTAGATATAGCATACAGTATATTTAATAAACAGAGTGGGAAAATGTGTGTATAATGGGCTTTACAGTTTTGCTTTTCTGTATTTGTGCATTTTTTTCCACCACTTCTCTATAAGCATCTTCATAATATCCTTTTTATATGGGGAAGGCGGGAACCAAGCAAAAGTGGGTCAACGAGGTGCATCTGACTTTGAGATATGTACCCTACTTCCTCCTTCCACAAACCAGCAACAAATCACCTCATCTTTACGTCTACTCAGTGCTTGCCCAAAATAAATGAATGAAATTACAAGACGTTCCACTACCACTTCCATATCTGGCTTTGACTTAAATGAAGTAAATGAGATCACTAGGTCAGGGATGATTACTGTTTGCACGCTTTACAAAGTGCTTGTCTCAGCACTAACGGTTCAAATATACACTGATTTGTACTATAAATGTAACTTACTCAAGCTGTAGCAGTTGTTTAAAGCAAGGAACCTTGAGGTCCCACTTTATTATTACAAATGAAAGTTACTCACGCAGAGAGTGCCACTCATCCTGACGAATGGTCTTGGTGATGTTGTAAGAGAGATTCTTGGGTATTGTGGCCGAGGAGTAGTGGTACTTGATATAGGAGCATCTTGCAATGGACCCTGCAAGTAGGGAAGGAAAAAGGTTTATGTAGTAGTACAACCAGAAATTGTGTTAAATGTGTTTTCATACCCTCATATCATACCATCATTTAGCGTTATATCACTGGCTAACCAAAGGATCTAGAGATTTTCACTCTATTTTGTACGATCAGAATACAAATCATCATTTTTCTTCTTTCCTTCTCTTTGAGAAAGTACAGATCCCAATTTTTAAGCATCCCCGGGAGGCTTTTCCAACATTTACAAAGTATTGTGATCGTGTTTCTCTTTGTTTCTAATCAAACAGGTTTCCTGTGGCTTGTGTCACATTTGAAATCCTTTTTCTGCAGTGTACTTTGAGGATTTCTAGTTTACTTGTACAGCGTGTCTCCGGAGCTTTGGAGAATGAGATATGTCACATAGTATCCGAAATGATTTAATTTGGGAACACTGTGGAGTGCGTTTGTGAATGATATGGCCTTTAGAATGAGGCCTGCACACGTCCTCCCCTTTAGACAGGGATGATGTGCTCATGTGTCTTCAGAGCTCACTGATCAGCAATGAAAAAGGGCTGACAAAGATAATGATACATATTTCTGTGTCCTAACGGTACATGCCAGCAATCATTCCAGCTTGCACTATTGTCCAGGATATCATTTCCTGTTGATTATGAAACTCTGCAGATAGGAAATGGCAGCCTATATCATCCAGAAAAGAGAATTATAGTCCCAATGCTCGCCTCTGTCTTCCATTATCTCTTTCTTCCAGGAACCGCTAGACCAGCGAAAATCTATGTTGTGTTACCAGGGGAAGGTCTAGAGTCACATTGATTATCAAATCATTAGTGGCACAAGCTGAAAATGGATATGATAGCAGTGAATCTCTACTAGTGCAACTGTAACCAGATTTTAAACTTGTTTAAGCTTGGGGAACTAGTTGCTTATTAGCAAGCATATTACTAGGATTTTTAGCACTTACATAGTACATATTAATAACTTATTCTGCTTGATTTTAGATCCATTAAACCTACACTATTCCTAAATGCTAACTTAACATATTAACAACTATTAATTATATATATTACACTTTTATAATATATATATACTACATATAGATTGATAGTGTAGTGTAAACTTACATTAGATTATACTTTTTAAGTTATTGATACCACATAATACAATATTATATTCTACTAATTAGGGCCTAAGTCACTAGGGGCATACAGCCCTACTGTTTTCCTGAGGATTTTTTTTTTCTCAACTAGCCGGTGCTTTTTGGGACCCTTAACTTGCTTTTGTGAAAAACAGATGCGGCGGAGTTTACGATACTCCTCCTAGGGTTTTCATTCAATGGCCACCAAACTCGGTCAACATGATCACTAGATATAGAGCACGCTAAATTGCAATGGGTCTTTTAAAATCTTGGATGGTTTAGCTGTGGCGAGGTTATGCATTTATGAGAAAAAAAAAAAAAGAAAAAAAGGAAGTGCCTAATAACTTTTGCATACATTGCCTTGTTTTTGATCAAACTTAATTTTGTCTGATGTGCACCGTTTTCCAAATGTCACCACATTGGTGACCGCTGATGGCTTGGGCCCCATCATCACTGCTTGCAGCTCTACTGATACGTACTTTAATTTGAAATAAATTATGGCAACATTTTATGTGTGTGGTGCCACAATACTGTATTTAAACACCTGCTATTCAGTTGCCTTCGACTGCTGTATAGACTCTTCATGTCAAGCTGCTATGGAATATTGCTGTTGTTTCAACATCAAAATAAAATAGCAAATTTCATCATCAAGCATGGCTTATGCTGAGTTTAACAAACAACTCTGCAAGCATCTCCCGTTACACACTTGTAAGACGGATTGCTCTTGGCTTGTTTCCCTGAGGAGCAGAAGCTGATCGGGTCAGCGACCGAGTGTAAACTTAAACCATCTTTCTTCCAGGCTGACCAGACAGCAGTGTTCCTGGGTATAGATTTTTTATGCCTGTAAGAGTTGAATAGATTTTAAATACGGCGAAGAAAGCTAAAGTCATCACAGATTTTAAAGTGTCACTGGAACCATGGCGCTTACTTTTAGTTTGAATGTGTGACTCAAATACAGAGCTGTTCGGTTCAGTTAGGGCCATTGACTTTCAAATCGCAATGCTTGTGTCAAGTTGTTTTTATACGGCTTAACTGGCATAAAAATAGCTATTTACAAAACAATCTGCATTAATGATGCCAAGCTACACTCCCAGCTTTCTCTGCAGTCCTGCTACGAGCCAGTCAATGAAAGGTCACTTGGCTTCCCTTGATGCATTGCGCTGCACAGGGACTGTTTTTGATCATTTTTGAGTTATTTTTTATTTGTTTTCAGTTTTTGACAGCCTGCCTGATTTAATTTTTCCTTCTTGCTTATCAAAGAGTACTTGCTGTCTCTTTTCCTCTTTGTAATATTGGGGCTGTCAATCAATCATTTAAATAAATAATTAAAGTGACTGCATAATATGCAGAATAATTAGTCTGTTTAATTTAAAATCATCATTCAAATTGTTTTACAAAAAGTGACTTCAGTGTTTGTGTGTGTGTGTGTGTATATATATCTATATGCATAAGCCAAATTAATTGAAAAATTAATAATAATAAATAATAGCATATATTTTATTAGCATGTGTTGTACAAATGAATTCTCCTAATGTAATATTAAATGCTGTAATATGTATTTGTTTATACACTCACCAGCTACTTTATTAGGTACGCCTGTTGAACTGCTTGTTAAAGCAAATATCTAATCAGCCAATCACTTGGCAGCAACTCAATGCATTTAGGCATGTCAAGACAATCTGCTAAAGTTCACACCCTGCATCAGAATGTAAGAAGAAAGCTGATTAAATGATTTTAAACGTGTTGAGCTGGTCTGAGCATTTCAGAAACTGCTGATATGCTGCATTTTTTTTGTGTGCAACCATCTCTAGGAAAAAGAGAAAATTATCCAGTGAGTGGCAGTTCTGTGGGTGAAAAGGCACTGTTGATGCCAGAGGTCAGAGGAGAATTGACAGACTAGTTCAAACTGAAAGAAAGACGAGAGTAACTCAACCACCACTTGTTACAACCAAGGCATGCAGAAGAGCATCTCTGACACGTCAAACCTCGAAACCCAGAATGCTACAGCAACAGAAGACCACACCAGGCGCCACTCCAGTCAGCTAAGAGCGGAAAACCGAGGCTATTTAAATGATTTTAAATCAATCAATCACTTTTATTTTTATATAGTGCTTTTAACATTTCATCTTTCATGTTAATATGGACCAAAATCTCTAAATAGGGCAGTCCTGAAGGCAAAAGGTGTGTGTGTATATATATATATATATATATATATATAAAGAGTGAAACTCAGCAAGTACTATTTCTTTGTCAGACTCTCCGATGCTGTCTGCTCATTGTACTAATCTAAAGTCTGCAGACAGGGATTTGGCAGACTGGAAGAGTCTTTTACTTATTTATGAATCTCCAGCCTGTCTTACTTTGCTTTAACTATCACAGAGTGAGAAAGGACTATATATATATATAATTATATTATCATTTTTTTCACACTGAAGGTTGAATTTGATGATTCTTTTTCCTGCAAGGGCATTTTCAGCTGTTTACTCCAGGATTAATCACTGCCATTATCTGCAGCTAATGTGTCTGCTCAGCCAAATTTCAAAATAAATAAACAAGTGCATTTTATATAATCCATTGGCGACACATTCCACACATTGCCAACCGAGCTATGAAGACACTGCCACAAAATTAATCACCCTTGAACCTCATCTTTGAATTTCTGGATTCTCTGGAATGTCTCTTTACTATTTTTCCAATGTCAATAATTCATAAGCTTCACTTTTCCCCTCCTCTGACCTAGTAATGAGTGAAACCTTTCTAAGAAAACCCTATATCGACAACAACAGCGCTGCTCAACTTGAGAAAGGACTGCATGTCAATAAGGTAACAGATTACAAATACAGCCTAATCTTTGACTTGGCCTGGATCAATAGCTGCTTTTCCATTACAGAGTTGCGCAAAACTTTTGTGATATTTGATAAATGTTGAAAAAATAATAATAATATTGCAAAATGATGGCATTTCCATTAACCAACGTAAACTTTTGCCTCTCGCGATAAGTCATAGCAACGAATTTTGGGTGCAGTTTAAACTGTCTAAACATTAATGGCAGGGAATGCCCCTTACACTCGAGCATGACACGTATTAAGTGTTTCTTGAAAGTAAGGAAACATTTAAGAATGATCATATGAATGTTTTTACACTTGCCATGTGGCCTGTAAATTCAAAAACCTGTTTCAATTGCAGTTTGGTTTTTTTTTTGCGAAATTGAGGATTAACTTTATCTCCTCTTCTCTCAAAATATACCAATTTGAAAGTGGCGCAGAGAGATTAATGTAACACATTAATTCTGAGGTATTATTATAAGAGAAGTTTATCCTTTAACAGGTCATTTCAAAATAATAATCACAACAGTAAACAACACAACCGTGTCTCATAATTAGCACAATTGTTTATATATTTAATAACTCTGGATCCTTGCAGATATCCCCTTCGGAAGCTAGAAAATTAACCAAATTGTTTATTTAGAAACATTAAAGGCTGTTTTGTTTCATTTTATTTGCACCAATGGCTGGCTATTTAACTAATAACTGAAAGAAATTATTATTTGTTAAGAAAGGGACTGTGTGCTTGAGAACCAGAACCATTCATGTATTTTTTTCACCAATTTCAAGACTGTTTAAAATCATTTTTCATTATATTATAATGTATTATATTTTAAAACATCTAAATTAATTATAAAAATAATAATATACTATAATATATAAATCAATAATATATTTTCTGGGGGTTATTTTGTCTCTGTTTGTTAATCTTTACTCTAATTACATGGTGTCTTTGATATAGCAGTTTTTGATTTATTTTATATTTTATAATAGTAATTATATCAGATTCTGTAAATATTTAAACAATTTGACACAGTTTGATTTCCTCACCTCTAATTACATGGTGTATTAGAATTTTTTTTTTATTTTATTGTTTTATTTTATGTGATTTTATTTCATTTGATTTACAAACCATTTATTTTATTTGAACAATAGTGATTGGCAACTTGCCAGTTAGTAAATACATGTTCATTAAATTTTACATGAGAAAAAAGAGACATCAGCAATCACAAAAAAAAAGTCATCAGAAAACCACATTTGACCGGTCAGAATCAAGTATTCTGCATATCTGTGTAATAAATTTATATAAACTTTTGACATACTTCAAGAAATCATTTATCCTCGTAACATGTAGGGCAGTGCAAGAATTACTTAAAGAGCACTTTATCAGAGGTCAGGCCGTCAGAGAGTACAAATGTTTTATACAAAGCAAAAAAAAGAAAAAAACGGCATGTCAAAATGTAGAGCTGGATTAATGCTGACCTCTCTGTCAGGAGATATTTGGCGTCATTGCCACAGACTACAGCAGGAGTGTATCGCGCACACTGTACTGAACCAAGGGCTGTATCTGTTCTAGTGATGTAGTTGTTTGCTAAGCAGTAACGCAGTTGTGGAGGCGAGAATGATCAGGTGCCGGGGCTGATGTGAAGCTTTTCATATTTATTTCCATTAATCATAAACCCACCCCCCCACCCGTGCTACAGGCCTTGCCATGTGCTGCAATTCCCTTGTTCAGTGGCGAGCATTAGTCATCATTACGCGTTTCCTGTTGCCTTAGTCTTCCAGTCAAATACACTGCTGAAGCTGCTTCACAGAAGAATGACAGATAGATTTGGTGCTTCTTTCTAATCACAGCCTATGTGATAATCCCTCGTTTGATGATACGCTAAACAAAGGCTTTTCAAACTTCACAATGCTTCATAAAACCTCATTGTGTGGGATCCCCTGCCTTAAAAATGAAGGGAGATGTATTTCATGTACAAACTCTATTTATGCAAACTATTAATTTATTGTATTTTGTACTGTCAGTGTAGTAAAGCTAAAAATATGCTAGAATATAATGCTAGATGCATTAACCGGAAGAGGAACATAAATTTATAAACATATATATACAATTCAATTCAATTCAATTCAAATTTATTTGTATAGCGCTTTTCATGATACATATCATTGCAAAGCAGCTTTACACC
>JAUCMU010000080.1:5693121-5709904 GCA_032275025.1 Enteromius treurensis | reverse complement strand
TGTGTGTATATATATATATATATATATATATATATATATATATATATAATTATTATTATTATTATCATTATTAATTCTTTTTAAAATAATGTTTTACTTTAATATTCATTCATTTATTCATTCATTCTGTGCTGATGCATTCACAATGAAGATCCTCATTTTGTACTTGATTAATAGTGTATATAAATTACTTTAATATTTAGTAATTTAATAAATTATTACTGAAAAATAAAATTCATATTCATGAGTGTACATACACATTAACTTTATTTATTGATTATTTTCGCCCTAAATTTGATATCCTCTCAAAAATAGCTTGAATGTAGTTAGCTAGTTCTATCTAATTAATGGTATGTTAAATTATAGGGCACTTTGAAAGTGACTTCTTCAGTGCCGAGGGCTTGATTTGTGTGCATCAGGTGGCCATTCAAAGCACGTCCAGCTCCTGCTGGCAAAAGAGAAATGAGTTGAAAAAAAAAAAATTTCAATGGACTGCGTCCATCAGGGGCTGTCATCAAAATTTTGATCAACTCTCAAGTCCTTCCTCCTCAGACCTGGAGATAATTGTGTCCCCTGTCTTCCTTCGTCCAAAGTCAATGTGACTTTAATAGCGTTAATTAGGTTTGTAATGTATTATTAGCAGAGTGAGGGACCTTGTCTGGTTTAAAGCCCAATCGCTGATTGACTGAACAGACAAAAACCCAAACTGTCATCAACAATTGCCAATTACATGTGAAGTTTATGCCGCAAAACTCTTAATGGCCATCCATAAATAATATCCAGATTAGATGGGCAATTGTAATCTTTGATTGTTGATAATTATGGGCCTGGCACTCAGAGGGAGAGTTCGCTCGTAATACGCGAGAGCTTTCCTAATGTGTTTGTGTTTAGAGTGCCTTTGCAAAATGCACTCGATGAAAGCAAAACACACAATCAGACCAAATTAGCCGAGCGCTGGCAGTCTGTCGTTTCCGGCCGGCTCCACCTTAGCCCGAGCCGAGCGTGTGAATTTTTTGCAGATTGGATCCAAATCCATCCTATTGAAAACAACCTGTGGGCTGCTTTCCGATTTCATCTGCGCTTTGATTTTACTGGGTTTCCGCCTACGCTGTCTCTAAATTGAATTGTCTGATTTTTCAAGTTTCCGACAGGGTTTTGTAAGCTGTAATTCTTGCTGTGAACCTCATTAACATTGCGCCTATCACCCAGCCTTTGTTGGTTTTAGTTACTTGTCCTTGATCTGCTCTGTATTATATTAAAACTGTGAATAATGCTGCCGTTACAAGTGGCTGTGAGTATGTTTATGCAAGTGTGTTTCTGCACACGTATATATATAATATATATATATATGCATGGAGAGCCGCAGAGCCATTATAGAGAGCCCAGGGGAAAGGCAATTACCCAGAGGGCACCCTGCTGCAGCCAGTCTCAGAGCGATACAAGCATTCAGACAGTTTCCAGTTTCTCCCCTCAAACCGCCAGCAAAACTTCTCTCTCTTCTTTGCACTCCCTGATTTCACAGTTAGATTTACAGCTGTCACAGCGGAGGTCAAAGAGAGACGACATAAAAATCAGTTTCTGTATCCGCCGCTCCCGCTTGATCTCACTGGCGGTGTAATGACAGAGTGAAAGCTGCTGGTTTATCGGCGCAGTGCTGATGCTGTAGATGGCGGTGGGGGGAATGGTTTAATTACTAAAGCTGAGAGCCAATGGCGCTGGCAGACTTGACACATTAACATAGCATAACAGTTTTTTTGTATGTGTGTGCTTTTTTTTTTTGCCGTTGCAAAACTTCAGTGCAAAAAATACAGTCAAAAAATGTGTTATAGCATACTACAAACACAGTTTTTTTATTTTAAAAAATACTGTCTATATAAATAATGATATGCTCTTATGATTATTATCATATTAATGGAGTGTATATGTAATTTATATGTAAAATATGTAGTTATAATTTATTTATCTATGTACATTGTTATTTTATTAATGCGTGTCTTGTATTTAATCCTTACAGATTAAACAATTAAAGAGCAATGGCTGATCAATATTCAGCTTTGCCACCACTGGAATTAATGTTATTTTAAAGTATATTTAAATAGAAAAATAATTCGTAATAATATTTCAGAATATTTATGTTTTTTGTTGTTGTTGTTTTGTTTTTTTGGGGGGCATCAAATAAAGGCAGCCATGGTGAACATAAGAGACATCTTTAAAAACACATAAAAAACATTTTAATTGTTTATGCTAACAAATTGTAATTGGTATGGTATTGGTTGTTAAAAATGGAACAGATGTGTTTATGTGATGTGTTTACAGCAGCAAACAGAAGTAACATCCCTAAGGTGTTTTATATATAAACAGTAAAGACAATAACATTGTAAAATATTATTATAAATTAAAACAACAGCATTTTCAATATAAAATATATTTTGGCCCGGTTTCACAGACAACACTAAGACTGAGCGTGGATTAAGCCATAATTAATTTAGGACATTTAAGAAATTTTTATATACAAGCTTAGAAAAAATATTACTGGGGTGCATTTTGCAACAAAACAAAGACACTGATATAATTTAAGACCAGTCAGTACAAGTTTATTTCAGTTGAAACAGCTCCGACTTACATTTAAAGGACTAGATCTAGGACTAGGCTTAAGCCATGTCTGTGATACTGGGGGTTTATTTCTTTGGTGATGAAGCTGAATATTCATTAGCCATTAAATTTAGATTTTTAGATTAGATTTCTGTTTTGAAAAAATACAGTTCTTCTTAACTTTTTTATGCATCAAGGTATACTGAAAAAAGAATCATATGTATACTGTATATTAGGTGGCCCTTGTTTATGTCAACAAATTTTGGTATTTGGTGAAACCTGATATTTGTTGTTAAAAGGTAATGTAACAGATCTTTTAGTTTATGTGTTTATGTGATGTGCTCATAGCAGCAAACAGCAGTAATATCCCTAAGGTGTTCACTGCAGGTTGACTGGCAGCCTTTAAATAAGCAGGGATGAGGAGACTGCCGGCCCTCTGAGACTTCAGTTTTGGGTGTGTGGATGTCACTGTGTGCCCTTCTCACGAACTTCGTTATCGTATATTCAATTATGTGTCAACTGGGGACCCGCAGAGCAATTGCGAAAGCGAGAGAGGGCACCATTTTCACTCGTAATGAGGCAACAGGAAAGGCTTGTGTGCATGTGTGCAGAAACATTTCAGCAATATTTTGCCAATCTATGGAAATGCATCACTTTGCATTTAGATTACATGCTGAGAGACAATGAGCATCTTACAAGATGTTTTTTTTTTAGCTATTCAAACACTGTCACATAATGTACATTTATTTCAACTACATTCTTTAACCATTTCGTCTATATATCTTTAAATTGTTTCATTTATAAAAACTGCATTTACATTTTTTTTATAAATGACATAACACCTCCAAGTCCAAAAAATCTAATATTCCTAAAAGCCAGTCAGATGCATTGTTCTGGACCTCATTGACTTTCATTGTATGGAAAAAGTAACTAAAACATTTTTTAAAGCCTGGTCTCGTAAAAATCTGTACCTCTGTGCACTTTTTGTGCAACACAATTTTTACGTGCCTTCTGCGACAGTTTCAAAGAGGAATGTCCACTGAGTGATGCTAAAACACAGGTTTGAACCCTGGCATATTTTATTACGTTAATATAGGTACATATTACTGGATTACTAGAGTACTAGAATATGATTTTACCCTATTTGTGGATTTTAGTGGACAGATGGAGCCGGGGTTTGCTCTCTCAAACTGAGAAGAAGTGAGCACCTAGCAACAGCAGCATGACCGCCTGCCTATTACAGCCCAGCGAGTTAATGGCAGTTCCCTGAGGCGAGAGAGAATTCCATCTCCCTTCTCTGCGTGAGTATTCTCCTTTTCCTCCTCCGTCTCTCCAGGTAAAAATGGCAACATGATGCTGTGCTCTTGATTTTTATTTAGTCCACACCTTCTATGATCCTCAACCTCTTCGCAGACATCTATCCCTCGCCGCATACGCAATGGCGTTATTTGTGATGCCGATATCGATCCTCTGCTGTTTTCTTGTTCTCTGCTTGTCAGTTTGCCCTCTGGACAGCAGACCTTTGGGAATATGAAAAAAAGAGCTGGATGCTGAGAGTTTCACATCCTTCTGTCCTCTGCTCATCTGAGTGGTCCGCTCATCGCCTGAGGCTGTCCGTCTGATAAAGGTGTGCCCAGACATCAACTCTCCACCGACTGTCTCCGTGTTCCAGAAGTTCTTCACATATTTGTCGCAACCCTCGTTTCTCTGACTGGACACACTGATATTTTCAGAAATCCCAAAATAATTATATAACGGTCCTACAACAAGATTTGTCACTAGATATAAATCATCACATTATTATAATAAAATGAAAATTTAATAAAAAATATATAAAAAAAACAAAACAAATGTATATTTGTATAATAATAATAAGGATGAAATTAAATTAAATATAAAAGCTCACAAAGGCTGCAATTATTTGATTAAAAAGTATTTTTTATAGTATATAATATGTACTAAATATGTAACAGTAAAATTGTAAAATATTATTACAATATAAAAGATATGAAAGTTTTGGAAAATAAAAAATACAGATAATACAAATGTATTATTTTATTATTTTGAAAATGGCAATTATTTTAAATTCTATTTTATAAGAATTCCGAATGGTTGTCAATGGAGACAAAAGATTTTTTGCCCCCAGCATCTATTAGCAGAGGCTAACTAGGTCATGCTACCAAGCTAAACCTTGACCCCTTTTTGAAAGGTTTAAGTGAATTCTCTGCACATATGTCGATTTGAGGCCGTACTAGAGAATAATCAAGGTGCTTCATTTAGACACGAGCATTAAATTACACCACTACTGCAGTCAATCAATATCATTTCTTGCACATTTTCTCTTTCAAGCAGTCAGTTAGCACTGTTGATAATGTCTAATTCATGACAGTCACTTCTGGCCTTGGATATGAGAGGCTGACAACAAGCTGAATTATAGCTTATTTAGGTTACAGTAGCAGAAAGGGTTTGAGACTGGATTTTGGGCGCTCTATAGCTTTAGCTTAGAAGATCAAAGCCCCTCTGATCCTTAATAGGTAGCTATCAGGCTCGCGTTTAAAGGGGATGCGTTGCGCGTTCTTGGCCACATTCTTCTATAAGGAAGCTTGAAATGCTAATGCTGCTATCGCTAATGCAGCAAAAAGAAACGGTAAAAAGCTGGCTTTACTTATCCAGCTTCCTGGTGTTGATTACACGGGCCTTTTCAGAGAGTGAGGAGCTTAAATGCACCCAAGTGAATAACGAAGAGCGGTTTGTTGGCAAACTTGACCTCTGTTGACTCTTTCACGCTTTGACATTGACCTAAAAGGTCACAAATTCCAGGCTTAAAGTAGAAAACAGATGAATCCTTATGATTGCAACTGGCTAACAGTGTTTCGATCTCAAAGTTGTTAATTTACGATTACAAAGACTCTTTTTTTTCTTTGGAAGAACGTCAACTGATGAATTGTACACTCTATTCACAGGAACGTGTATTAAGAAAGTAAATAGAGTCAATTTTGATTTCCTGTTGACTTCAAAGTGAGAGCCGATAATTAGAAAACTCAAAGTTGTATGGATGCATTTATCAAATGCCGAACTACAGCACCAGATGCTGCCGTGGCTGAAAGAGCATGAAAATTTGCTTACAAAGTCAAAATGAAAGTAAATGAAGTATAAAGGAGTGTTTAAACAGTGACATGGGTGGAAAAGCTTTGGAGCACTATTTTGTCAACACAGCATATTAATTTGTCTGGGGCGATTTCCCACATCACTTCATTTCAGTACCTCTTGAGCATGTGGTAACCCAATAACTGTAAAGAAGCGGTCGTGGATGGAGGGTGTGTATGAATAGCTAATGTAGATTGTTCAGTTTCACATCATAGGACTGTAGGGATAATTGTTAACGACTGTAATCAACTATCAATTGATTATTTAAGCAGTGTGTTGTGCAATAGCTAGCATATATAGAGAGAGAGAGAGAGAGAAAGAGGGAGATTTTTTTTATGGTTTGTCATGGCTTTTAAAGTTTATTCACGCATATTCAAACATTCAAGCACAAGTGAAACTTTAAAAAACATGTCCTGGTCACATTTAACCCAAAAATATTTTACTATAAAAAATAAATAAATAAATGAAGACACTTTTTTTGTAAAAAAAAAAAAGTTTCATACCAATTCATAACACATTCTCTTCACAAATTCTCATTACTGTATTTGTTTTTATAATGTGTCGTTCTTAAAGTCCACGTAAAGTCAATATTAAATGTGTGTTACCATCTAGTCGTATTTGAATGATAACAAAAAAAGTATGCTGGGGGCGTGTCTGCATGCTGAAACCACGCCCACTCACGGCAAAGCTGCCGTCTCTCTCAACCGTCTTCCGCAAGAAGCTTGATTTAAATAAGGAGACCAGGCTCAGTTGATTTTGTAAATCCATAGCAGTTACGTAACGTGATGAAGGCATAGCTAAATAGCAAACTGTAGGCCGTAGAATCTAACGGTAATAACAGTAACTCATGATTAAACGGATGAATCACTGATGCGTTCTAGTTATTATGTATGTGTTCGATTTTAAGCAGCACTGAGCAGAACTATCAGTGTGATTCATAGATTCAAAGATGATTCAAAGCATAGTGAGCGTCTCTGTCATACCGCGATCAGTCTGTGCAGTCAGTGCTGCTTCAAGTCCAACACAGCTCTTATAGTTTCGCCGGAGGGGAAGTGCTCGGTAGCTCCATTGCATCACTGAGCTTCCGATTTAGACCCGCCCCAAAAAAATCCTGCTCACGAAAATGGTGAAAAACTGTTTGACAGTATAACTCCACCATTAAGTATAATATAGTTCACAGTCTTTGTAAAATGTTTCAGCAATGCATTTCTTACATTTATAATGGGTTTACAAACAATTATCAAAATTGACTTTAATAGTGATTATGTCTGCTTTAATATTAAATTACTTTAACAGAGGCCATTGGACACTCATTTTTGTTGATTTGATTCTTTAGGGTCTTAATGAAAAGACTCTCAATAGTAGTTTAAAGAACACCTTCTTTACACTGTCAAATTCAGCTCTGTTTTTATCAAGCCATTCTAGTCCATGTTGCTTTAAATGCTAATGACCTCAGCTGACCCCGCCCCTCTCTTCCGTGGAGTGACGAGCAGACTTTAAGCTGCGAAACCGGCTAACTAGCACATTATTAGGAAAGCCGATTTGCTAGTATTCATAAAAGCCTTCATTAGCGGAGCTAAGGTTAGACAGCCTTGTCAACTATTGTGGGAGGGGCCTGACAGGAATCTGACAGGAATCTCACAACAGCCTGATTTTAAAAAATTTGTGGACACATACTTCCAACACACATTTATGTTCAAACAACCGGTAAAGTAATTGTTTTTATCCGATGACCCCTTTATTAAAACAGATTTATCAATTAAGTTGCATTACAGCAAAATACTGTAATATATTCATATTTTTATTTACATAAGCATTAAATATAATGAAACCAATATTCTTTTGTATAAATACATTTTTTATGCTTCTGAAATAAGTCCCTTATGCTCTATAAGCAGAATTTATTTTATTTAGTTTGAGAAATATAAAATAAAATAAGAGTTTTCTATTTTAATATATTTTAAATTGTAATGTATTCATTTGATGCAAAGATGACTGATGATTTGATGATTATTCTTTAAAAAACATTGTAATATTAAATTCTAATATTTAATTCTATCAGGGTTAAAATCTTAATTGTAAAAAATAAAAGTAAAATAAAATTTATTTTAATCTACTAAATTAGTATTTTTTTCTGTTTTTCTATATAATGAGAATGCATTTTTTTTGCATTTTAGTAATAAGAGTTTTCCAAAGAAATTTACTTTATCATCATAAAAATAATGCAAAAATCTCACAATGGTCCTAAAATAGGCTTCATTTTCTTTTAATATGACCCAGACATGTTCTTGACAGGTTTCATGAGATTCACCCACACAGTGAAAACATAGTAGGCGGTGTGTATAATCTTGTAAGAATGTTGGACAGTAGTTGGGCGGTATGACTTCCCATTTCTGATGTAATGCCCTGATAGTGCAACAATCAAAGTCCTGCATTCAGGAAGATATTTGCCCTTTCATGAGAAAATTAAACACACACACATCTCTTTTCAATCCAGGCCCATTCTGTAAATACCAAAGCAATTAGAAAGGAGGAAAGGGAGAGAAAAAAACCCCCAAACGCTTGCATCAGAGAGCAGAATAGCATTTGTCAGGTGTCTTCATGTTGCCACGACGACAGAGGCAAGACAATTATTCCACACATCCTGACAGATGACGTCACTCAACCTTCTGCCAGTGCCTTATCTCAGCGAAGAAAGAAAAACAAACAACTGCTTCGGGCCGTCACTCACAACGTAAAATACCTGAGCAAAGAGACCTCACACGCCCTTCACACGCTCGACCCGAGAGGCAGAAGCAGCTGTGCGATTCCTCCCTGTGCCATAATTCTTGCTTTGTGGGCTCCCTGAAAGCTCTCATTCAGGCCGGCAGCTGCGGTGGACGTGGTTCTCATTAGAATCTGCCCAATCTCTCCGATAGAGCTTTTAACAAGCGCCTTGTCTTTCTCAGGCCTGAATGGATTGCTGATTGGTGTCATTGCACTGTGAGCTGAACCCCACTGAAGTCCAGCCCTTCTGATGAACCATTGATCAAACGAGAGGATGTGAGGAAGAGGGATGAGAAAGAGGAAGGGTGTCCACCAGCAGGAGGAGGGAGAGCTTATACATCAGAGATCGGGTCTGGATTCCAGCTTGCGCTCAATCGACCCTATTGAGACTAATAGCCAATAGCAGGAAGTTAAGACTGAGCGCTGCAAAAACACTGCGAACAGTTACTGAAGAATTAAAACTGCATGAGATATTAAGCTCAGTTTATTTTTCTTGCCCCTGTTTTTAGCATATTGTAACAAGATTTACTGAAAATACTTTGCCAGCAGGGTACGAAAAATACAATCAAGATCCTTTGAAAACAAACAAGTCTTATTATCCTATTATTTTCAAAAGTTTTGCTTCTAGAGTAAATCTGTCTTGTTTTAATAATGTTTTAAGGACAGTTTTACTGGTAAATAACAAAATGCTTAAGAAAATGATGTTGATGATGATAAATTGTGTTTGCGTAGAGATTATCTCATGATAATTACACTGTAGTTGTCTCTGAATATTAAGTTAGGGGGAAAAACACAATTAACCTTTAACTGACTGCTTAGTGACATTCTAGAGATGTACTGCACTAGTCGAATTATTAATTTTTTTATGACTTGCTATACTTCTTAATCAAATAAATGCAGCCTTTATGATCTTATACGTAAAATAGAATATAATATAATTTTTTGGATATTTTTAGAAATATATTGCTAGTGTATTTGTAATTGTGAAATTTATACTAAATTTTCTATTTATCTGTGAGAAAATTGAAATTGTTTTCTAATGGTTATTCTACTAGTTACTTGGAAAAACCTTCTGCAAAATATGAATATAGTATTAAATGTTATATATATTTGAATCTAAATATTTTAATAGAGTGTGTTCAATGGCTTTGTTTTTTTTTCAATATAGTTTGTTTTTGGTGTGTTTTTAAAATTCATAGAATTCAAAAAAATTGAGCATCAACATCAACATTATTTGAAAATACAGCTACAAAAATGTCTTTACCAAACAGCATGATTCTTTACCCTTAAAAACTCATAAAAGCATAGCATTTCACTATTAGGGGCTGAAATGTAATGATAAGTTATAGTGTGGATTACCACAGCTGTGTTAATCATATTCGAGCGAGCTATTTTGCATTGCCACGGCAGGTACACTGAGAACAGCCAAACAGGCAAAACTGTATTTGCATTATACTTTTTATATCACATATCCCAATGCAGGAGATTAGCCTAGACTGTTTCAGGCCTTAAAATGCGCTTTTGGCTTTGGCATTGACCCACTCGTATTGAGTGAAGATCATCCGGTGTTTATCACACTCTCCCAAATTCAATGGCAAACTAATGAGCAACCGAAGGATCAATGTCTGTCTCGGCATTTCAAATGCATTACTTGTCTTATAGCTCAGCTTACAAAGATTCCCGATGATTGATCTGCTTCAAAAAACCATTTCCCACGGACACCAAAACTAGCAACTAAACGCCACAGAGATGCTACGGGGAGAAATAGCAGGGGGAAAAGTGTTTGGAAAAATTGAGCCGTTCTTGATGACTTCTGTGAAAGGAAACTCCAAATAATGAGGAGGGAGTAAAACACAATCTTCCCGCTCGTTCTTTTACCTCCTTCTATCCTTCACTTCGCTGCAATGTGCAGTCCTTCGGTGGTGAAATCATCAGCACTCCATTTTCAGGAGACTAATATGCGTGCCAGAATATAAATTGGGCTGCGAGAAGGAGGGAGACGAATCGAGCGAAGGGGGAGGGGCGAGGGAAGACAGAGTGTCATTTCCTCTTGACTAACAGCCCTCGCCGTCTATTCTTTATCCCTCCACTTCTGCTTGTAATTGCACAAAGCAGCCGCATTCATCTGACTGGACGTTTTACCCACAGTTCTCTCACAGCTGTTCTCTGTCTTTCAGGTGCAGCACTACTACCGTTATTTCTTTAGATGCCTCCAACCATCCTCCTCCACTTCCATGCGCGGCAACCCCCACGCCTCCGTTTTGTTCACCTCGCAGGGCTGATTGCGAGCAGAGACCTCTGCCAGGTTTCATCAGGGAACACAGAAAGACAAACAACGAGGCTCACAATGACTGCGGGTCGCACAACATTCTCCCATTTCAATTCTGCGGCGTAGCGCCACGTGAAATGCCGACATTTATCAGTCCCGCAGAAACACAGACGGCTGTCAGCTGAATGTTAGAAGCCGGGCTTGTGCTTTCTAGCATTCAGGGACAAATTATAACAGCCCTACAGCAGTGCGACAGGAAAATAATTATACGTTTTAATTAGGGAGAAGTATTCCGGTGGCTTATTTTCAGAGCGATTTCCTGGCATGCTTCGGAAAGTACAGATTTATCAAGGAATTGTTTTTAAGTCAGGCTGAAATGACATGCCTAGCTCTATTTATTTCCCCAATGTGGCATTTTCGAGTGAGCTGAAGTCGTTTTTTTGACGTAATTGTTGCCATTAAGTACTAGAAAGGTGTCAGGTCTTTGGATGCGAAGACGAAAGGGTTTGGCGACATCACCTCAAGAAAAAAAGTGGTGTTTTGATAAAAGACAAACATTATTTTATATAAAATATTGATAAAGTTCAATTTCAGTCTGAATTTTGATTGTGAAATGATAAGGGAAAACTATTTACTATGAGGTAGTTGCTTATTAGCATGCATATTAATAGCATGTTGACTGTTTATTAGTATTTATAACACATATATTAAAGGGGTCATACGGTGACACAAGCACTTTTACAAGCTTTTTGGACTGAAATGTGTGTTGGGAGTGTGTGTACACAACCACCCTACAATGATAAAGATCCACCAGAAGTTTTGTTTTAAATTAATAAAAAGTAGTTGCCCCTCACACCGGCAGAGGCCACTCCCACAATAGATGATTGACAGCAGCGTGTCACACAGACTGAACTGGTGTCTTACCTCAGACCGAGACGCAGAGACAAGCAAGACTCCTAAGAGATTGAGGTGTAATTGTTTTGCTCACAAATAGTGATTTCTACAAAATATTTTGGTGCTGGACAAAATGTATATAAACATGTAAATTAAAAAAAATAATATACAATCACTTCAGATTTTAAGCATTTTTCATCCCAGATCTACAAGATTTATAGGAACCCTGGTTATTAAGTTAAAATATGAAGAAATATGATTTCAGTTTATTTTATATGCTTTCGCCATTTAGGCTTTTATTTCCCCTTTCTTTAGGAAACAGAAACCATCTTATAGCCCACTTGGAAGTGTGCTGAGGTCCCCTACTCCTGTTTGAAATAAACTGATCTTGCAGCTCTCAAAACAAGAACAAACTCAGCCCCTTTTTGCTTTCATCAGAAAAAAAGGACGTTCTGAACGATTGATGTCATCTTCGGGGCGTGGCTTGAAGAGGCAGCTGTCCATTGACATTTATGAATCGCACTGAGAAATTCCAAAAAATGAGACTTAATCCGAGTCATCAGGAAGACTGAAGGTTATTTCGATCAGGATTTAGGACACGGCTAGATGGATTTACACCTATCTCGGGCGACACTGCCAAATGAATGAACCTGACATACATATTATACAAACATGAAGAGAAACCCAGGCCTGATCCCACGTGTACTGGGTTACTTGCATTTGTTCAAAGGGTTTTTATTTGACTAAAGTGTTGCCGCTCAAAGCAGCGTTCAAAAGGGCGCCGATGTTTTGTTTTAATGTTTGGAAAGTTAGCTAATAGTGCCTAAGGCTTGTGCTTAACCTTTAAAAGTAGCGTGTGAGAAAGCCATTTCAGCTGGTGGTGAGAAGCTTCACATACTGGGTGAGCCTGCAGATGCCGCATCTGGTTTCATTAATGAAAAAAGTCACGAGTGTGAGGTGTGCTTGTGCGACTGAATTGAGGTTGTGTGTGTGTGTGTGTGTGTGTGTGTGTTCGAGATGATGCTCTGACCAGGTGGATGGGGGGGAAAATGGGTCAGAAACTGGATGAGTGGCCAGTCTCCACAGTCATAATGAACGGCAAATAGAGAGAGGAAATATAAAGAGAAATGCCTAGTTTTGTAAGGTCTGCGTGTGTGGGTGTGTGTCAGAGAGTTTACTCAATACTCTAGTTCCTCTTAAGAAATCACTGCAAGCAAAAATGCTCAAACTTCCTCTAAACACATCAATGCAAGTCATTAACAAATCCACAGAACACACAGGCATATCAAAAACGAATCTGACAATGCACGTCTGGAGGAAAGTATTAAGACAGACCACTGTTCAAAAGTGTGGTTTCAGTATGACAAGATTGGAGTAAAAACTATATTCAAATATAAAGCAGATTGGTGTGTTTGCATATATATATATATATATATAACATACACACACTTTCATGTGTTTTATTTTATAAAATTATATACAGCCTTGGTGAGTATGAGAGATTTTTTTTCTCATCTCAACATGACAATTATTTTTTGTAGTGTACAAACTATAACTCATTACACATTAACTTTCTATATCACCTTTTATAAATAATATTTACATGTGGCATACCAAATTACGCCCCTTTGGCCATGATATCACAATACAGCATGGCCTTGAGTGTCTTATCACGTTTATAAAATGGTTACTGCTTAGTTTAAAAAAATTTTTACAACATTTTATGAAGCTGAGATAAAAAGCTAAAGTTAAAATATAATTAGATGTATATAGATTGTGTATACAGAGAAAAGTATAAAGAGTACTACTGTACTGTAGACTACACTTTTGTTTTAATATATAAAATGAAACAATGACTTTTCACACTGGCAAACCAGCCGACAGGAAATGCCACAAGCATAAACAATAACATGTGGCATGAAGTTATGATCTAAATCGAGACAAGACCTGTGGTATATCAGGGACTGTGGAAACAAAGGTGAAACGAATAGAGAGAACAGGAAAGAAAAAAAAAGAAAGACAAAAACAAGAGTGTGTGGGTAAACATACTCTGAGTGTGAGAAAGGAGAGAAAAAAAACGAAACAAAAAAAAAATAAAATATATATATATATATATAGTAAAGTGAGTGAGAAGAATGAGGTAGAAGAGAGAGAGAGAGACAAACGGACCCACCCTGTGCTGGAATGTGTTTATCCAGTAACTGACCCCTCCATAAAACTAACAGGGAAGTGTTTTTGGGTAGCTTCACTTCACCCAGTCTCTACTCCGGTAACGCTCCTCTTTCTCAGGCCAAAGATCTGTGCTCCTGCTAACAGATTCATGGAGGGGAACCACAGTTGACATCAGTGGTCAGCTGATAGGGCAACTCCTAATAATATCTTATAAGAAATGTAATCAACGGCCCATATTCCACTGATAACATACAATATTCAGGTAAATTAGGTCTAATATGGACACGTGATTTCATCCATCCAATGAAGTGAATGTGTGAAAAGTGTGAGTGTAGCAGTGGCCTTTCACACAAACACAAAGTGAGAGGACAATGTGCACTTCCTGTCCTACTGTTTTCACTTCCAGTGCACGTGCAGACCACATGCTGCTGATGATGCAAATACTTGACATACACTTCCTGTTCAAGAAACAAACATATTCACTGATGGTCAAATGTACAAGCCGGAGAATGATCAGAGTGATTTTAAATTCCTAGATCAGTGTGTGTGAGTAAAGTTCAGATCAGGTGAAAGGAAATGAAGCAAAATCACTACAGGATATTAGTCACACTAACACACAACTGAAGAAATCGAAGCAATTTAATAAAGTCCTGAGGCAGAGGATGTAGAATATTCTATATCGGATGAATCTGATATGAATGAAATAGTAGAATATAAATATTAAATTATATATAATTCTTATATTATTATAATAATATAACAGATAAATGGCTTGTATTAAAAAAATATATGCAGATAGATAGATATATAGATAGATAAGATAGATAAGATAGATAGAAAAACACTAAAATTAATCCCTTTAAAATGTAAAATTATGAAAAATAAATAGCAAATCTAAATTTCTTAAACCGTTTTTACATTATACATAAAAGATTTATTAAATTAAGCGCTAGATGAACTAAACAAATTAAATAAACGATTAAAATTAAATATTAATGGATTTTTTTTTTTTTTTAAATCAGCAGTGTGAAAGCAATATATTACATTCATGATTTCTGACAAAATTCAGTCAAAAATGCTGAATCTAATTCATTGAAACTCATTTCAGCCCGTAACTGAATAGACTGTGTAAAACACTGTGTACATGGCAAAAACACTGCATTCAGTTCTTCAGGATCACTGGCACACTTATAAATCCACCAAAGCAAGAAGATCATCTCCCCATGCAAATGTCCTAATTAAAACCCAACACCTAATAGCTCATACATTAATAGCTTAGCACATTAATCATTCACTTTTCCATAACCCACAGAGAAAAGCGCATACATTACGCTTTTGACTACCATGTCCTTTTAGCTAGGTGGAATAAGGTTAAAACAGCGAAATGCAAATGAAAAAAAGTTACTATTTGCAGACTGCTTGTAAGGAGACTCCCATGCTTTGGCTGTCTCGCATCTGGTGCATACACTTCAGTGTTCAGTGCAGTGAGCAGATGTCTCTCTGGTGATATCAAGTCATTTTAGAAGCTGGCGCTTAGAAAAGAACCCAATTATCTCTCATGATGGGGGTTTACTAGGACGGTCATCGTTCGCAGACACCGTCAGCAATGGAAAGACAACTATAGAAATTTAGAATACTTACAAACACATAGCAAGAAAACTACAGGATTGAGGCTTAAACTAGAAACAGGCATGTTTGCACTTCCGGTTCCTTCGCCCTGAAGTCAATGGGTTTTTGTTTCAATGCCTGAAATGAGGTCTGTCATCAACACAAGATCAACATATTTTCACGTAACCCCCCACTCATGAATTTTTATTTTTTTTTAAACTTACATGATGTGAAAAAAGTGGCTTAATAAGTGGTTGTCAGGTATATTAAGAGTTTTCAAAAGCTTAACGTCGTGTTGTTGAAGCCACGCAACCAATTGAAGTTAAAAGTCATACAGCCTCCCTTTAGCTTTTTTCTATACAAAATATGATTGTATAGGCTTCAAATTCATTTGTATTCATTTGGGAAGATTATCCAAACGAACAAAGCGTTTAAGAAGCATAAACTTGTATTGGTCACATTCTGCAACAATCCACCTCCAACCCAACCCCCCAAAAAATCTTAATGGTTTTTTGTTGACTAAACCATGTGTCAATGTCACCTCTTATTAACTTTTAGTTAAAGTTTTAGGTCTATACAAGACTGATCCACCTAGACAACCAACTATGACCCCTCACAGCTAGGCCCGGGCTTGTTCAAACACACCTGACACCACTTCCAAATGAACCAACATGCTCCTCACCCCTCGCCTCACTCCAGGACTCCAGAAGAGTTTAGCTAGAACAACAAACTCATATTTCTTTTATTTGCTCAATCGATCGCACCCATCTCACAGTCTTTTGGAGAATTATTGACCATTTCTTTGTAATTTTGTAGAGAGGTCACTCAGAATGACATCCCAGAGATCTTTTCTCAGAAACAGAGACATCATATCAGACTATTTGTTGCATTTCTCTCTGAAGTTCTTACAGGGAAGGCAGAGAGATAATTTTCAAACATCTCGTTGACTTGTAAAGAGTAGCTCATATGTAACAGTTTGGAGTGGACTCGATGCAACTTAGAGATTTGAAAAGAAGCTAGCCTCCAACCCATGAGACCTACCTAATCATGTGTCAAACATGACTAGTTCAGGCTCTTTGAGACAATTCATTGTCAGAAACACGGATTTAAAGAACTAACACAACCAATTCAGATTTTTCCATCAAGTCTTTCAGGCAATGAATGTGTGCATGTTAACAGTATGAATGGAAAATGCTTTAAAGTTGACTATTCCGTTCAGACCGTCCATTTCAAATTCTGACATTAAAGGGGTCAGATGGTGGTACATGCACTTTTACAAGCTGTTTGGACTGAAATGTGTGTTGGGAGTGTGTGTACACAACCACCCTACAATGA
>JAUCMU010000080.1:5671583-5693021 GCA_032275025.1 Enteromius treurensis | reverse complement strand
CCAGCCTCACCTACAGAAGCAGTGAGTATAATGTCTTTTAATGAATCTTTGCAAATCGCCTTTCCTAATAATGTGCTTATTAGCAAGTTTCACTATGAATACGGCTAAAAAAAGATCCTCCGGGAGCGCCTCGGAAAAGAGGGACGGGGTCAGCGGTGAAGATTTAAAGGGGAAGTACACCGAACAGAGTGATTTCTAAAGAGCTGTTTATGACAGGGTAAAATTAGCATTTTTTACACTATCTTCGAGAAATTTTAAAACAAACTATATTACAAACTTTCCATTAAGAATCATATTAGCTAGTTGAAAACTGGGTTTGTTTGACCCCTTTACAGCATTATACTGCATGACTATATTCTAGATCCCTTAATCCTACCCAGTACCTAAACCTTACTACTACAACTGCCTACTTACTATCAATAAGCAGCAAATTAGAAGTTTTTTAAGGGAAAACGCTTAGTTAGTGAATATGCTCTCTAACGTAAAGGGTAACCAAAAGAGTGCGCATTTTATATTTTATATAAGTTGTTTTTGACTGAAAAAAATATTCAATTTGTGGCACATTTTCAGCAACAGTTTGTTTCAATTAAAATTATTAAATGAATGCCCTGACATGCATTTTTTGCCTCATCATTATCACTGACATAATTTGCAAAAAATATATACTAATATATCAACTATATATATATATATATATAAAATTATCTCTGCTCCTTGGAATTATATTTTTTACAGCTAATTTTAAGTCACAATTTTACACTAAAATCTGATTTCAGTGAACAAAAATTATTATTATTATTATTTTTAACAAAATATTTTAGCTGCAATATTCAGACATTTGTTTGTATTCATTTCAAATTATCCTTCAGCTAGTTATCTTTGCTCTTTGCATATTAAACTATAAAAACATATTAACTATTACCTTGATACTTAAATTACTTTCTTGATGCCACTGATCTCTGTCAAGTCCTTAATGTTTTTCTGATCTTATTTCAAGAAGTTAATAATTTTGTTGCCGTTATAACATATATCAATCAATTTAGATGTGATTTCACAGTACATTACCCAGAATGTTGCAGTTTGGATTGTTAAAAAATGTTTTAAAAATAGAACAAGTTGAACTTTTAAAGCATATTTATTCCAAAAAATCCCCATATTAAAACCACAAAAAGGCTCAGATTACAGCATACACTCCACACAAA
This sequence comes from Enteromius treurensis, assembly GCA_032275025.1. NCBI lineage: Eukaryota > Metazoa > Chordata > Actinopteri > Cypriniformes > Cyprinidae > Enteromius > Enteromius treurensis. The sequence continues at coordinate 5,691,819 of JAUCMU010000080.1, read as the reverse complement.
ACACCAGGAGAAGCACATGTTAAATGCACTGAAGACCATGTGACCTCCCCAGCGGCCCAGCCGTAGAGAGCTTTCATGGTGTGATGAAAATGTCGATATCTTCCCACATAGTAGCCAATGATCATATTAGCATAATTTTCCAACAGGAGGGGAAAAGTGATATAACTCAAGCTGTTATCAAGCAGGGTGCTAATTTCAAGTCTGTCATATTCTTAAATGCACAATTGGACGTCTTATTCGAACCAAGCGAGAAATATTCTTCCTGCACTAATGAGGGTGCTTTACACACTCTGAGGCCAAATCATAATCTGCTGGTCGTGGGCTGAGTCCAGGCACTCTGTCAAGTCACATTTCGCTATATGGATATTTGTTGGAAATGAAAGGCGTAACAGAAAATGAAAAGGGAGGTTATTGGATACCTCATTTATTTCGGCATCGTTCCTCCAAGGATCTTAAATGCCTCCTGGCCTTGAAAATTACTGATCGCTTTTCCCTTTCTCTACACTTCACAGAAAGTCACACCCAATTTCTGTGATATAATATGCCTTGGAATAAAATCATTGTAAGAGGAAATTCAAAGCAATAAAACCTCTACTACAAAGTCTATTCCTTGTTCCCAAGAGATGTACCCAGCTTCCCACCTCAACACCTGTGTATTTGATTAGTGCCAGCGCCCGAGTCCCAGCACGGCTTTCTTTTTGAACCATGAAGGTGTGGCTTCTTCCTCCCATGGCATCCAGATTAAACACTGAAAACAAGGAAGCCACATCCTTTGAGATCCCAAGTACAATTCGATCCTTGTCTTCACTCATTTGGAGTGCCCTTCTTGGAATAAGTTGAGATTTAACGTCCAAATAACCTTGAATTGAGATCCAAAAGTCCCAATGAAATCTAAACACTGCATGCATGTTGTGGTTTCTCTCAGTTCCCTTTTGTATTTGCCCTCTTTATCTCCCTCACATCACTAAAGCCAAGGTAACCTCCTAACGTTAGGTTTGCCTGTTTTGATGGTGCGGAGGTAGAGTATCTCTCTCGTCCCTATTATTGTGTTCTAGGTCTAAAATGTCTTCATCATCCCTGATGGGTGTCCCGCTGGGAGGCAGGGACAGATGGTGGACAATGAGATGGGTTGGCTGTTTCTGCATGATCTCACCCTCCTCTCACACTCTCACTCGGATAGACTTTCTCAATTTTCCACAAACTCCAGATGCCGCCATCTTTCGCATCATTTCCTATTTCTGGTCGCCCTTTTCGCTGTGCAGATATTTGTCTTTCTGCAAACTACTAGCATAAATCATTTCCTCCACGCTGCAATACGTTGCTATATAGTGGAACCTTTAAGAATGATATCACTGAAAGGAATAGTAGTCAACCGGTCAAGTCAACAAATTGACACAAATTGCACATATCTGGAGGTCTTGCAACAACTAAGCAACTGCTATTGAGCTGCTGTGAAAATAGAAATTGACACAATTTTTGTCTATTAAAAAATAGCCTTATTTTGCATGTCACATCCTTTTATTTTTAATCATTTTTATGCAATTTGATCTAATTTCAGTTGTCAGAAATTACATTTTGTACGTTATTTAAACTCATATATATATGTTTACAGCTAATTTTAAGTCACAGTTTTACACTAAAATCTGATTTCAGTGAACATAAATTATTATTATTATTATTTTTAACAAAATATTTTAGCTGACCAAATATTCAGACATTTGTTTGTATTAATTTCAAATGGAAAAAATGCAACAATATATGTAAAAACGGTTTTTAAAACATGTGTCAAGTGTCTAGTTGTGCATTTTTCTTCTTGACTTTTTCATTTAATTTTAATTTTTTTTTACAAAATGAATCATCCTTCGAATGGCTTATTTATAGTTATCACTGCTCATTAAGCTGTAGTCAAAGAAAGTATTTTAATTTAAATTCCAAAAGATATAGTGGGATGAAATGGAGCAAGTTTCATTTCCACTCAATGACTTCTCCCATCTTTAAGCCCTTAAGTTTTGACCCCTTATCTGTGCACGACTGTTTTGCACTCTCATACATCATTCTATTCCTCCCTCTCTCTCTCAAGAGAGGATCCTGGGAAGAGACAGAGAATAAGCTCCCTCTGAGAGATGGGCGATGCCATTATAAGCACAGTCAGCACATTTCATAAAACGACGTGCTTTGCTACCCACATAATGATATGAATAATCATTAAAAAAAACATATGTATCAGTAGGATTCACACATTTATTTATAAGGACGCACGACTATTGACTAACATCTACCAAACAAAGCATGCGCAGATAAAGAAACAGCTGTTTATCTGAGCAGCACAGGTTGGCTAATAACAAATTGTTCTTTACGTTTCATTATATCTAAGACACACATGCAAAATGCGACTTGCATCATCGCCCCCAGCCCAAGGTGAATGGCAGAGATGGTGTAGAATAACACTGCATTATTCTATCAATGCAACCCCCATCCCAAATCAGCACACAGTATGTGGCTGGCAGGTGCCCCAGAGAGTTAAATGAGCTTTTGCTGATGGTGCAACACACATTCGGCTGTTCATGTAACACACAGCACTACAGGGGCGCCTCTTCACCACAAAATCCCTCTTACGTAACGGCACACACATTAGGCACAGGTACCAGAGGAGGTGACACGATTCAAATAAGCTTGTTTTTATTTTCAGAGGGCATTTTGTGCTGTTGCTTTTCCAGAACATGCACACATTTGCAGACAGAGGTTTTGCGTGTAACCGGAGAGTGTGCGGGTCTCAGCAGCTCTGGGCCAATTGGTGTACCTTGACTGAAACACAGCCTTCTGTGTTTGGGCTAGCACAGTTTGGGGCTCAGGAACTATTTATAGACACCCCTGTGTGTGTGTGTGTTTGTGTAGCTATTAATATATTCATCGCATATGCCTCTAACCAGTGAGGAGTAAATTAACCTAGTTTGGTGGAAGATAATAAGGCCCAGAGTGTGAGATTAGCCATAGGGCTTCGCACCTTTACATGCAGGGGATTCGGCACTCCTGCTAACACATGAGTGTTGAACTTGCCATTTTATTTATTGTATGTCTGGAGTTTATGCATGAAAATGTTTCAGTGGTTTTCTAAATACTGCACTGGATTTGCTGTTCCTGAAGGTAATACAAGTGCTTGATGGGTTGCAGAAGAATAGTGCTAAGGTTTCAGACTTTCAGGCTCCCAGTTTATAATTGTTGGCTCTAGATGGTTAAAAATCTGTAAGAATCAAAGCACCACTGTTCCTGCTGCAGTTTGAATACTGAATATATATATATATATATATATATATATACTAAATAATATACTGAATCAGTTATATTTCATTAACTTGATATACATTTTACACAGATTTTTTATTTTATTTTATAAGTGACCATTAAGCAATCATCAAAACCAATTTAATTGGTAATGTTTCTGATTTTAAATAAATAACAATAATATGTATTTTTAGACTTTAGTGGAATATCATAACAATAACAATGTAGGGTCTTCGGGTGAAGCGCTAATTAATAAACAACATTTTTATGTAACAGGTATGCTTTCTTTGAAGATTTCTTCTCATGTTTATTGCTTTAGACGTTAGTTTACGTACCCTTCATAAAAAAACAGTGTATTACCCCATATGATTTTCATCCAATAAAATTAAGAAAACAAAAACAGTTCGTAGGTATTTGCTGTTTTGTAGATATCTCAGCACAAATATTTACGTGAAGGGAATATAAAATATATATTTACAACTATTATTGTTGTAGTGCCATTAAATGTTGTTGTTAACAGCTCAAGTATGAATGACTGTTATACAAAATGTCAATTTAAATAAATGTGAAATCTGAAATAGCCTATGTAGAAAATTGTCTCTGAAAAAATATTGGTGATATGGCCTACCTATATTTACAGTTTATGAATAAATAGATAATATGACTAAGCTAGATTAAATAGTTGTTTGGGCTAAATTAATTGCGAAAGCTTAAAGTTGAGACTCCCCAGATGTTTGAGAAATACCAATACTCTTCTGCCATGAAAGCACTATGCATTGCACAATGATAGACACAAGACGTCACTGTCTTACCTTTTCGAATGAAGTCCTCGATATCTTGATCAAATCCAAGCCGATGGCATTTGCTCCAAAGCCCCATGTTGGTGGAGTTATACTGCCTGCTGCACTCATCGGCGGCGCTCATGGCGAACAGCTGCCGTCTGTTTCGCGCCAGCAGCAGCTTTTCCTCCCAGCGGTCCAGTCGCGAGCGGCTCGCCCGCAGAGGGAGGCTGTTGTTGGGGATGTAAATAAAGCCCGGGTCCTTACGGCGGCTGGAGAAACTTCGGCACCGCTCCCGGTACCTCCGGGCGTCTGTCTCGTACCAGTGGTCGGAGCAGATAGCCACGGCCAGCATCCCGAGCGCGCAGAGGGACAGAGACAGACCGGCGTAGAGCAGCAACTTCCCCGCAGCCATGCTCGCGTCGCGTTCGCTCAGAGCCGCGTCAGCACCACAACAGCTTGGAGAGCTCCTCGACGCGCAGCCGCATCCCGCCGGGCGCGCGAACAGAGAGAACGGGTGTCAGTCGGTGCAGTGGAAATAGTTTTGGAGAGCTCGAGCGAAAATATTTAAGCCTTTATTTAACGTCCATCCGTAGCCCTTCCCATCCAATACCAGTGAATGAAACCAGACGAGACGATTCAGTCCAGTCCTCGAACCAAGCCTTTCAAAAGAAGGCAGAGGAAGAATTTTTTTAAATCATTTTCATATTAAAGCTGATACAACACCCCCTAAATGGTTAAAAAAAAAATAGCCCAAGCGTACCATTGCGTCACCTAGATGTCGTATGCTGTAGGCTTTTAAGGACAGGACGCGATTCACGGGGGATTATTAATGTTTGAATCTACCAGAAAATTGATGTGGGGGTACAAACTACGTAGCCTACGTTTTAATAACCAAAAGTTACACTGTAAAAAATGGCCGTGAATTTAACGGTAAAAAACAGTGAAAATGCTACGGTAAAAACCCTCTAAATGGTAAATGGTAAATTCCTGTTCAATTTTGCATTTTTAATTTTGTTTGAATTGGATGTTTTTTCTTTGAAATAACTATGTTTTGTATCAGTTATGTTTATTAGGGTTGTATGTTACATGTAATGTTGTTAAATGAATGTTTATTGCGCATTTTAGTTTAATAATTCTTACCATGATGGTGTTTAGTGCTTGTGTGAATGACACTGAGCACCTGTGTCACCTTTTACTTTTGATGAGCTTTGGATCATCATGTGACTTGTTCATCACTACCTGCATTTGGAAGTTATCAGTTATCTACAACATAGATTTCACTACTTTATATCACTTGTTAAGGTTTCTTATTAGACAATACAGTATTTAACTGTAAATTTAAAATAAAACTGTAAAACTATTGACAAAACAAAAATGTTGATACCATATTTTACACTGTTTTATACTGGCAACCACAGCTGCCGTTTTTTTACCGTAAATTTACAGTGTAGTTTACAAGTTGAGGCCTATTCACAACAAGGAGGAAATCGTAGGCTATAAATGATATAGGCCACTACTACTATGTTATTACTATAAAGATAACAATAAATAGATAGTTCTAAAAATGTCCTCATTATTAAAGAGCCCACGCCACAACTATTACGATACACAGAATCACTTTCAGAACGATTTTTTTCCAACTAATGAACGATAATATATACATACTAAGTAGTATTGCATCAATTTTACAGTCAAACCAGGTACAAAATCACATTACAACAACCAACAATGGAATTAAAGCGTAAACCAAACTAATCCAGAAAGAATAATACAAAGAAAAGAAATGCATGTATATAATGAGTTTTACCTAATTATAGACTATAGAATAAAATTGGGTTTAGATTTAAACACTTGTGAATAAAAATGTAAAAAAAAAAAAAAAACATCCCAAAATAAAACAAATTCAAAAGCGATAAAAAGAAAACATTGACAGCCAATCAGAATCAACTCTGCTTACTCGACTATTTAAAGCGGCTGCTGTGGACGCTATATCGTTATCTTAGGCCTAGTTATCTTTATAGTTATCTTGGTGTGAATGGTGCGATTTTTTTCCCTATAGCCAAACCATAACAACAGTTTGAGCTTTCCGTTGCTACATTCATAAAAAAAATACTAGGCCAGTATTTATAGTCGTTATAAATTCACAACACACAACAAAACGTAACGTTAATAGTTTTCGTATTTCGTTACATAATTAATGATTGACTGCCATTGGCTAAATAACTGTAATAGTCTGTCTTGCTTAAAGGTAACCTTCAAAAATAGAAGCCGAACAATTATTCTGAACGGTTTTTGATTCATTTAAGAAGAACCGAGTAAATTGATCGGGAATCGGGCTAGACTGACAAAAAGATCCGGCTCATAAGAGTCATTTGCTGATGGTACTGAATGTGTTTCATTCATTTAAAAGAACCGGCTCCCGAGAGTCGTTCTCGGACTACGTTGGTCGAGCTATAGATTCGTTAAACATAACTAGTTATGATGGAAACTGTCGGAGTAGGCTGTTTCATTTCTGTTCACGTTAGCGGTAGGATAATTAATGATCAGATAATGTAATGGCGTCCGAACAGAACCGGCAAATGACTCGGTTTTGGCATTGAATCAATGAAACCGGTTCCTTCCCATCACATTTAGCTTGGCGCTGGCAGACTAAGCTATAGATTTTCGCTTTCCGGTTTATGTTACATATCTGTTTCATAGAAATGCATCGCAGTCGGGTTTATTTTCTCATACATTTCTTCAGAATATGCATGAACATTTATGAAACTGCTCGCTGTTCAAGAGAAAATGTATTAAGATGACTCGACAGTCAGTTCAGTCAAACAATTCAATTTAAATCACATTAGCCTATGATGAAATTCACTAAATCATTTCTGTTAAGGAATGTTAAAAATAATAATGTACAGCTATGCTCTTATTGCATCCATTGTTGGAAAACCCACGGGCCCCGTTTTTAGGTCTGATAAAGTAAATGCAATTCTGTACTCACCCCAATTAAAGCCAATAAAACGGGTTCACTCCACTCCAATAACGCACATCCAGCCGATTTTGCGTTTGCAGTCACTGTGCGTTCGGCTATACAGGATATGCACTCCCAAATAATCCTATTTAACACACAGCGACACACATTTATGAACGGTCTGCGCTGGAAATATCAACCCCTTCAACGACGCCGCGGTTCTAACGCTTCACGTTTAAATGAGTGCATCGCTATTAGAACATTTGGCGGATGGTGCATCCTCCTCCTCGGACAATATGGTCCCAACATCCTCCGTGCATGTTGCCTCTGTCTGGGAAAACAGCGGTGATGTCATGCTGTCAATATGAGATGTTCATTGTTTATTAAAGCGGCTTCTTAAAGGAGTAGCACTACTGTTCTTGGTTCCGTGGCGAACTGTAACTGGAGTTGCCTTGCTGGCGTTGTCTCTTAGATTTACACATAGGCTACTGAAGGAAACCGGTGTCTTTCATGAATAAATAATCAAAGCTTTCAGAATCCTTCAATTTGTCATACTGCATTATCAAAACTATAAAATGATACTAGCCTACACCAGACCCCAAAAACCCTTCTTACTCATAAAGGTTTGTTATTTGAAACCACTATACTCTTTCCAGAACCAACAGCAGTCAGGTACATTGCTGAATAATAAATGAGAGCCTTGGCATCTGTGTGAGTGCGGCCATTGTAAATTTTTTTTTGTTTGTTTTATTGGTTTGCCCACACAGCCTTCAGAGGATTCTCATGTGCTTCACATATTTGTGTGTAGGTGTATGTATGTGTATGTGTATGAGATTGATACAAATGAGGCTACACGTTATTAAACATTCAGCTGTGTATAACAGCAACCATCAGCAGCTCATTCGTAATTGACTTTTCTTACTAAATAAGAAAAATCCAATAAACAATAGGGAACATAGCATTATTTGCACTTCAGGGTGACCAACAATATTTTAGACGTTTTGTATTTAAAGGTCAGTATACCTGTGAAAATAATGCCAGGTATTTGTCTCAGAAGAGAACACAATTGAGGAAAACTGGAAATAAAGTGGATCTTTATGCCATATTTTAGGCAAAGGCTACTACTACTACTGACAGAATGAAATATTGAATGTGACATAATTTGCTAAATGGGTCTGAAACCACATAATATTGACTTGGATGCATTGGATTGACTCTTATTACACATTCCGAGATGTCTTTACTTTATTGAATTTTGTTGGGCTGTAATTGTCTCTAGGACAGTATGAATGACAGCTTGACAGCTACATTTTAATTACATTTTAAAGGGGGGCAAAGTTTGTTTGGAACTTATTTGCAGCTAACAGTGAAAACTGAACAATGTAATCTAAAAAATGCAGCCGATATACACAAGGCAATTTGTCTTGTGCTTTTTGAGGATGTGTTATCTTGTTCCTTTTTGTACTCAGAATTGTGTTAATAGATACATCCTCTGGAAGGAGAAGAAAAACGTGATTGTCATGCTAATCGAGAGAGCTGTCCATCAATTTATTTATTTATATCACTGACTATGTGGATCTCGTTTTTTAAAAATGTCTTTAATGCATATATCGCCATCTAGTGCATAAATATATTAGAGCAAATCTATTGTTAGTCATGCAGTCCTTATAGGGTGGTTTAAAACGTTTCAAATTGGAAAAACAGATCTCATTACATAAAGAAAGGGTATCTTAACTAATTCAGTATGCAATGGAGGCAGTTTTACAGTTTTAAAGAATAGGTGGATAAGCATTACTTTCGGTATAAGATCTAATCTAATCTTTGAAAAAAAAGCAAAAATTGGTAGATAATGGAATTAAATTTGTTAAACAGTTATTTAATGAAAATGGGCACCTGTATACCTATGTAGAATTTCTTCAAAAGTATAATATTCCAATAATCCCGAAAGAGTATTGTCTTGTGTTCGATGCTATACCATCTGGTTTAAAATGTCTTTTTAAAGGAAATGTGAATAACAACAATGTGAGTCTTAGATCTGATCTTGCAATTGAAGGAGTTACTATACTTAAAAGATGAAAAAATTACTTTGTTAGAAAGTTACTTACAGAATATAGCTTGATATCTTCTAAAACATTTTTGGCATTGAAAAATTTAGTATATTGATTAGAAACACGCATGGTTGCTACCTAATAAATATTGTGTATTTTAATAAATATAAGTACATTTTAAAATTCTTCATTTAGTGTACCCTGTTAAAACACTTTTTTTTTTTTTGATTTTATACCGATGTGAATGTTGAATGTGACTTCTGTGGAGCAGAAAAGAAAGATGCTGTCCACTTATTTTTTAAATTGCATTTATAGCAAAAAAGTTTTTGGATAGATTTAGTAGCCCTCCCTTGTAAAGAATAAATGTTTATTTTTTTCTATTTTGATAGAGAAAGATTACCTCCAAATGTGATCTTCATTGTTAATTTTTGTTTGATTAAGTGGCATATACACAAACAGGAATGAGCTATAAAATACAGTGGCATATACACAAACAGGAATGAGCTATAATATATGTATATAATTTTTTATTTGTATCAACATTTATTGTATATTCTTCTTTTATATATTGCAGTATATGTTCAATACTTTGTTGTACAATGAAAAAAACTTTTATATGCGAATAATAATAAGATATTAAAAAAGAATAAGAACAGAGCTCAGAAAGTCTTTTTTTTTTAAACTGTCAAATTGTCACATGTTCAATCCTTGAGTATTTGTTCAATGGAAAAACTGTCAGAATTTATTAACATTAATGTTACATTGAAAGAAATATTGATCAAAGTTATTCTAACGATTAAATAATTACATCACACAAGGACTTGGGATGATTAAGTAGAATATAAAGCAGCTATCAAGACAGAACTCTTATTTTGGCAAATATGCGCACACGGAATGATAACACAGGCGTACGACTTCGTGTGACGCACAAGACGTTTTCTACAGTGAAGAGGGCAAGACATTCAAGCAAAAAAGTATTTAAAATGTATTACATGAATAATTAAACTCTTTAATGCGCAGATCACGAGTAATTCACCGCCTACACGGAATCGTTTTTATTTTATAATTGAGTAGGCTATAGTCTATAGACAGGTCCTTTAAGCAGTAGTATTTACAAATAAAATAAAGAAATCTGTAGCATAAGTAAGCCACAGTATAGCCTAGGGCTCTCCTCATTGATTTTTATAAAAAAATTAACCTGGGGACATTGGAAGAGTGAAAAGCGAGGACAGTACTTGACCTATTAAACCCACTGATCAGTGATTAAACCACATTTTACTGTTATTTTAAGGACCTAAAAGGCGGAAGTGCTTGACCTGCTACGCGCATGCGCGTTATTCACGCTCCACAGTGTGCGTTTGAGCGTATGAAGGTTGAACTGTCAACTACCCATAAACGAATATTCCACATAGATACTGACTATTTTTTGTCAGTACTTCTAGTCTGTCCACATGCCTTTATAATAAAGCATATATTTTTGGTCCTCGGCTGCTGCTTTCAGGATTTTTGAAGGGTGAGAATACTAATTTTAGACCTGTTATCTGCTAACGTATACACCCATATATATATATAATTTAAGTAACTGCTGACTCTTTGATAAAATGCACAACTGTGTATTTAAGATATTAAAATAGTATTTTATATTAAAGCATGCACAGAAGTGATAAGACATTGTCATTCCATGCCTTCAACTGCATTGATCTGTATATACTCTCTCTGTTAGGTGAAGATGGCTGGTCTGTCTAGCTATGCCCTGCGCATGGCGCGTCTGAGTGCCCGGATATTTGGAGATGTGTCTCGTCAAACAGATTCCAAATCGATGAAAGTGGTACAGTTGTTTAAAGAACCCCCGCTGGTCCAGAGAAAAGAAGTGTATGACTGGTACCCCCCACACAAGATCTATTATTCAATGACCCAGAAGCTCAGATTCATGGGGCTTTTCAGGTAAACTTATTCACAGTGCACCTATGAACTTTTGATCTTCAAATTCTTGTTTTTGCAGTTAATGTTTCTTTGGTATTGTTTTAGGGATGAGCACCAGGATTTCAAGGAAGAAATGAGTCGCTTGAGGAAACTGAGGGGTAAAGGAAACCCTAAGAAGGGAGAAGGGAAGAGGGCCACAAAGAAGAAGTAGACCAGCGCATTTCATCTACTATTTCTGAAAGGATATCGTGAATATGATGAAAAAGCTGAAACTGTATGGGCAGCAGAACATGATTATGACTGTGGTGACATGATCCATTAGCAAAGATGATGGTGAAACAAAAACACAAATGCTGAATTCAACTTTGGGGTCTGTGATGGAAATTAAATGTTCATTTTTGTATACATTTTGCATCTTCATTTATGAATACCTTGTGATGCTTTTTTGAAGTGTTTTGCCAGTTTACAGTTTACATCCTCACCAACACCTCTTAGGTTTGTTTTCCTAAGAATACAGTGAAGGAGCCCATAAACTCTTAGGCCAAACCTTGGAATACATACGAGAAATAATTCATATTAAATTGTCACACTTGTGCTAACAAATGAATACACCACATATTGCATTGGACATATGTCAGTCAGGAACATGTTAGAAATTATGCATTTGTGTATCAGTAGTTGGGATTTTGGGACCCATATCTAGTCATTTATTACCAAACATGATTAAAAGGCATCTCAAAACTGTTGCAATGATAACAGGGTCATCAATTTATTGTGCACCAGATTGGGTTGAAAAACAGACATCTGTAAAGTACTTGAATAATTGTACTGGATTACTAAAGTATTATTTGAGGAAATTTCTGCTTAATTCTAGCAATATTGAAGGTGAACACACTCTTTTTTCTTAGTTTTGTAGTACAATTGGAAGTCATCGTGACTTGCATCTTTTCTCTCTTGTTTTACCAATCAAATAACACTCCTGGACCCTTTAAAGCCAAATCCTCTTCGGATTCATGTTCATGGTTTTTTATTTTAAAGAAATAGATTTGCATGCTCCACAGCTATTGAAATAATTCTGTGCATGTGCCTTTTCTGCCTAATGCAGGTATGTGCCAGATGCTCTATTCAGAGTCCTATCCGCATTTGGGCAAAAATCCGAATATGCATATGTATCTTGAAGAAAACGATAGAAAGAAACATTTACTTTGTTTTTGAGAAGATACTTTAAAAAGTGCTTTGTTATCATATTTGATACATCTGGATTTTATGGTCCATATAGTATTGCATAGCGAGAATAAAGAGCATATAAGAATATATATATTCTATTTATAAAAAAAAAGAATGCAAGCAAAAGTTTTATAATGCTTATAATTAGGGGCCTTAGAAATTTAGATGAAATATATGATACAGTAGACTTTATAGGGTTTATTATTTCTTCAGAAAATTGTACATCTGGCCACCTGAGAGTGATGTGAGATCATGTTGGATTATAAATAAATATTAATGTTCATGTGCAGAGCTTTTGGTTAAATTCATGCTTTTAGGAGTTCTTAGAAGAAAAAAAAACATTTACCTTTACGGTCAACCTGATAAACTATTAATATAAGAAGGGATAATGTGAGTTGCATGAACGACGTGGCCGAAACAGATTTATGACTTATTCGTTTTTATCAGTTACACTTTAATATCAGTGCACTGGCCGCTGTCCAGTATCTACGGGTTTACATTTGGTGAATCTGTCTCCCCCTCCTGTCTCGTTCTCTGTTTCTTTCCTCTATTATTTTCCACTCAGTTTCTCGTGGTTTAAAATGGCGGCGTTGAGCAGCGCCGAGTCCCCACCGCCCGTCTTCAACGGAGACACCATGAACCGCGATCCGGAGCGGGACCAGGGACTGGACGAGCTGGGCGCGGGGCTCGAACCCGCCTGTCCCGGAGGAGCGCCGATCCCCGAATGTCAACAGGACATTCCCGAGGAGGTACAATGGGGGAGTCAGGGTTGAAGGAGAGCTCGGGTGTTGAGCGGAGCTGGGCTGGATGGAGATGTTCAGGAAACACCGGCTGTAATACGGATCGTGTTGGGATGCAATGCATTGCAGGGGGCGAGATGATGCACGAACGTACACATATATGTAGCCGAGGAAATCTTATGTCGTGCGCTTATGCATTTTCGCAAGGTGCATTTCCGAATGACGCCATTTATAATTCTCTCATTGCAGTTCTCTGAGCCAATGTTTATCAGAAGGCCTGTTCGTGTTTCATTGGCTTTATTCCCCCCCCCCCCCGACCCCGCTGCATAGCATGCATGCTTGCTACATATCTCACCTTGCGATGCATCTTATTAAACCGCAGATGCATCGGGTAATATGAACGGCTCGCGTGCATTGTTTTGTCTCCTTTGTGTCACCAGCTGGCGCGAGCTGCGAGTCTGCGTTCGAATGCATTTACATTTAAATTTTAAATCTGCAGTGATGTCATTGTGCTCGTGCATTGGGCCCGGGCTAACGTTCTACATTTTATTCTGATCCCGTGCGAATGTATTGCATTGTGCATCTTTCTTGTAAGCTGTCAGCTGACTGTCTGCACAAATCACCTCTGCTGCTATAAGGGGCCTTTGCTGTTCTATGTACACACACTAGGGTATTTCGTGGTACATTATGCACCTTGCAGGAACTGTATTTAGGAGCCTGGTTGACCAGGTTGGAGCATCTCTACAATGTTCCAGAAACCAGCTAATTAGCTGAGCTTAAAACCAGCTACAGTGATCCAAAAACAGTCTTACCAATGGGTAGCTATGTTATTTTTTTTTTTAACATTACAGCTGGTTTCTTTTTCCTCAAGCTGTCTTGAAACCATGTTTCAAAACTCTCTTGCTGACTTAACGTGGATTTTCCTGCAGAGCACCCAACCTTTACGTGTCATTTGGAAAGTACAGAAAGTTTATACCGTCATGGAACAAGTCACAATCCTGATTATTCAGGAAACGGCTTACCTGTTTTGTTGCTGGACTAGTTGGATTAAAGAGCAGCTTGTCTAAGTTAACATTTTAGGAGTGCTTAGTGGTAATTAGATTAATTTTACTGCTGGCTGCTGTAACAAGGTTATACTGTCTGATTATACACTGGCCTTGTCTTATAATATATATAAATATATATTTAGTTTATTAGCTTTTTTTAATCACACTTGAAGTGAAAATGCGATAGTGATCAAGAATGTAGCGTGATTTCATCCGATTGAACAGTCCAATGAACTGCCATAACGACAGTAGACTGAATATTTTGATGCAATTACACGGGAGCTTTTATGGTGGAAAAAGAGTTTCAAAAGCATCATAGAAGTATCATTTTATTTGATGTGCTATTATATTCCAATGGGTTAAAAACAGGATCGAATTGAGCTTGGGAATCAGTTCATTCCAATAAATTAACAAATCATTCAAACTATTTGTAGTTTGTTTTTTATATTGTGGTATCATTTGACTTCACAAGTCAATGCATATTTTTTTCAAGTGTAAAAGTTCCAGTTCCCTTTTTATTCTTTAAAATGTCTGTTGCTGTGTTTTACATATAAAAAACAACAACAACAACCATAAGCTTTAGAATGGCATGAGGATGAGTAAATGATGGCAGAATTTTCATTGTTGGACCTCTTTGTAGAGATGGCTGCTATTATTTTATATTGAGCTATTTTAAACCGTCTTGGTTATGTTGCATCATGTTGCAAACGCGCAGTCTATTACAGCATGGGGTTTGCTTTAAAAGAAAGGCTTGTAACAAATGTCTGTTTAAGAAACTGTCAGCAATCTTTGTCTGTCAGGAGTTTGTACTGGCAAGTCTACTGAGGAAGTCCCTTGTCACTGATGCCTTTCAGCCTTTTTTGCACTAATTTGACTTGTAGAGCCAGTTTATCTGCACCCTTGATTAGGAATCAAGTGGTGGCTTGACTTTCGGAATGCAGGGTTTTTAATCAGAGCTTAAGTTAGATGCACTTAAATGTGCTATTTCAAGGGGGCATAGAGGCATTCCAAGGTTCTTGACAGTCTGCTGGAAAACTGTTTCTCCAAATGGTGAACATAATAAAGTTTACTTGTAAAGCTTTGTAGCATTGTCGGTTGGGACATTTTCCAGTGAACCTGGAGTGTTTTATGATGCTGCTTGTATTGCTTGGCAAAATTGAAAAATGTTTATTGGCTATTTGGAACAAGTGCGTTGCTTGAGCAAAGGCTTAGCTGTAATTTTGCAGTACTTTAAATTAGGAGAGAAAAGTTTATAGTATTGGATGTGGTAGTGCTTTTCTCCAAATTGCAGTTGCCGATGGTCATGACCTCAGGCACACCAAGGTTTTTTTTTTTAAATGGGCTGTAATTAAAATCTTAAAACAAAAACAATTTTTTAGATCCAACATCTCTGAGTAAATGGCATCAGATGTTTAAAAATATTACTATTAGGGCTGTGAATATCAGATTTTTGTACATTTAAAGTAGAGCCCGACCGATAAAGGATTTTGAAGGCAGAGACAATTTTTTGTTGGTTTTAAAATCCGATACTCCCGATATATCGGCCGATATTTATTTTAAATTTTATTTGATTTTAGTTATTATTTAGTTATTTTTTCCATTTCAGAACCTGCGCAAAAAAAAACATTAATAGATTTCCCTAACATTAGTTATTTGTGGTTATTTATGAGTTTTAACTAAGATAATATGATAATACATTTTAAAAAGAAATTAGTTTCTTTTATTGTCACAACAGAAAGGAGGAACATCAAAATATATTAAAGATCTGATAAATAAAATGTATAAAAATAGAACCTTTTTTTTATTTTTGAAATATTCATTTATCGGCCATTATAAATGCCCGATAAATAAATAGGGCTGGGCGATAAATTACATTCGTAATTACAAATTACATCACCTGCTTTCAGATGGAGATGCATTTATTACAGCCGTAGTTCACATAATAATATCACTATTATGAAATCATTTGCGGAGCTTCTTTGTGAACTACGGCTCTGTGTAGTAAACACTGCTCCTTCTGAAAGTACGTGAAAAGACCATCTTTAATAAAATGCTTTTACTCCAAACTCAATTCATAATTAATAATAATGCATGCAACATATTTCATTGGCTAGTATTCTAAGCGGTGATAAAGACATTGGATGATTATTCATTTTATTTTTAAAATTTAAAAACTCCGATAAACCATATGTTGTAGTCGTGTGTTTATTAGTCATGTTAAATCAATGGACGCAGATACATCTTCTGTTTATTCAGCTATGGCTATGGGGATTCCCTGGTTTCCTTCATGAGTTTGGAGTTTCTTTGCCAGAGCGCCCTCTGTCCTTCAGATGGAGGTTAACTACTGATCACAGAACCCCAGGCTTCACTGAAAGGTGTGCATGGACTTATCCCAGCTTTTGCAATTCGATTTATCGCCCAGCCCTACCTTCTGATGTTCATTTGTGTTTATTTTGCCAAGATTTGTGAAAAATGGTTTCCTGAAGATCTCTTCTTTCTATTGGTCTGACACAAGGATAGCCCTGCCAGCAAGACACACACCATTGGTTGAGACAATATTGCTGTTTCAGGTTTTTCAGGTTGTCTAGGCAATTTAAGTTTGAAACTGGACAATGCAAGAAAAAAACCACACTTGAGTTTAATTTGCAGCATTTTGCAGTGGTTTCTGTGCTAATGCTCACTGTCTGTTTACTTCACACCTCAGATTTTTCACTATATCACAGTTTCTGTGGGCCGTCAGTGTCAGTTTTTACAGCTTAGTGAAGACAAGCAAATAATTCAGTTTATTAGATTTAGCCTGGACATGAAGTACACGTGTATGGTGAAGTTCAAAGATCTATGTTCTTTGTAAGAAAGGAAGCTGGGGAAATTGGTTTGCTAACTTTTAATTTTCTTTGCAGATATGGAACATCAAACAAATGATTAAGTTAACCCAAGAGCACCTAGAAGCGCTTTTAGACAAGTTTGGCGGAGAACACAATCCTCCGTCTATATATCTGGAGGTGAGTTAGCCCGACAAAGAATTGCGGTCATAAATATGATGTGAAAGTAATATGAAGTAAATAAATTTACAAGATACATGATGTTATAAATGAAGAATATCATGAACTTTTAGGCTTTGTTTCAAAATCTAGTAAGCTGCCTACGTAGGTGGCATTTTAAGACAAACACAGCAAGTTAAGTCATTCTATGGGGGCATCCTTAGTATTAATCCCATAATGCATTGCAACAAGCATAGTGCAGAAATCCATAAGCCGGTTTCATGTAATATTTATGTAATGTATTCATGTATGTATTCATGTAATACAAATTTACTTACAATGTACTACTTTTTGTAAATATGTAAACCTAATGATGCATGACCTCAGATCTTTATCATTTAACAGGTTCAAGACATGAGCATTTGTGTGAAACATGTTCATGAAGTATTAATGATTTTTTCCCCTCCATGCCACAGGCCTATGAAGAGTACACTAGTAAGCTGGATGCATTACAGCAGCGGGAACAGCAGCTTTTGGAGGCCATTGGGAACGGAACAGAGTTCTGCTCCTCGCCCATACCTACTCTGCTGGATGTGAAGGGGCCGGGCGTCCAGAGTGCCCCTGCCGCCCCAAACACCTTGGCTGTCCTGCAGACCCCCACAGACGCGACACGAGGGAATCCCCGCTCACCCCAGAAACCCATCGTAAGGGTTTTCCTGCCCAACAAACAGAGGACAGTGGTGAGTTGGTTTTGGTCATTGCTTGTTGTTTCCTACTGTTTCACTTTTATATGTAGATAATTTAGTGTAAATGATTAACATAATAATATTTTGCATTTGCATGCAAGAAATTACTTGCATTACTCTCGATACAGTTACAGTCCTAGTAAAAACCTAAAAGAAGAGGGGAAAAAGGAGTTATTCTTCAGAATGTTCAGGCTTCTCTCTGCCATACAAAACTAAAAAGTAGGATGTAAACAGTCCATACAACTATAAAATGTATTTTCTGAGCTAGCTTTATGTGATGTACAGATTAACATTTAGTTGTTTGTCACTATAATATGTCTAATAAAGTGTTGTTTTGTTAACTAAAACAAAAGCAAGAAAACTGAAGAAATCTTTAAAAAAAAAACTAAACCAATAGAAATGACAAAAAACAGGTTAAAATAAATTAAAAACACATTTAAAAAGCATTTAAAATATATTTTAAAAGAAATAAAAAAAGCTCACTTAAATATTTCTAAATACTATGTAAATAATACTAATATAATAGAAATATAAAAAAATAAAAACTATAGAAAGCTTTAAAAACTAAAAATAATGAATGACAAAAAGTATACAGCAAAACTAAATGAAAAGGAAAGCTAGAAATATAAAAAATAAAAGCTAAATAAATATATACTCATATAAAATAATCTAAACATAAACATCAACAGTAATAAAAAATTAGAAAAGTGACAAATAAAAATAATAGTGTGTAAATAATACTAATATAATAAAAAAATGTTTTAAAACAATGTGAATCTATAGCTAAACCCTATTTTAAAATAATATAACTGTAAAAATAACTATTAAAATATATGCAAAAATAAATTGTACTAAAAATAAAGTTTATAAAATTTATAAAAATTAATAAACTTAATAAACTTATAAAAACGTGACAAAATTAAATTGAAAATGTAAAATAATAGAATTCAAAATATTACAACTAAATACTGTAATGTAACTGCTGCATGGTACTAATATAATACTGGCCTAATGACAGAACATTAGGTAAGGGATTTGATTTATAAAAAAAAAAATAAAGGATTCTGTCTGTAATGTTTTGCATTTCTGCACATTCAGTGTCTGCATTTGAGAAGTTTTGTCATTGAAGGTAGATGGTAGGGTTTCGACGATACTTCACAGTAAGGTTATAGACTGGGTTTAGAAAGGAAGGGCTTCTGGAAGGAATTTCCACTCCAGCCAGATAGTAGAGCGGTGGGAGTCCATGGGAAATGAGTGAATGTAGGTGACCCCCTTTATTTTGATTGTGTGCTCAGCTTGTCTCTGTTGGTTAAGCAAAGAGAAGAAGCAGAATGAGTTAGAGCCAGGAAATCAAACACATCCAGACACAAGGAGATAAAAGTGACTCGAGTAAGTGGTTTACGTGTGTGTTTCAGGTTCCAGCTCGCTGTGGGATGACAGTGAGAGACTCCTTAAAGAAAGCTCTGATGATGCGAGGCCTGATCCCAGAATGCTGTGCAGTTTACAGGGTTCAGGATGGGTAAGAACTGTATTCTGAGCACACACATAACCATCATTACTCCATAGGCTATGTCAAACTTCATATTTAATGACTGCCCCCCCCCCAATTAGGGAGAAGAAGCCCATTGGCTGGGACACAGACATTTCCTGGTTGACGGGGGAAGAGCTTCACGTTGAGGTTTTAGAGAATGTGCCACTGACGACCCATAATTTTGTGAGTATGACATGTCATTGGTGTGGTCATTTCTATTTTGATTGTAGTTTTATATATATATAGCTAAACCATTCAGATTCTTGCTAATGACTGCGAGTGTTATTTGGTGATTCGACAGGTGCGAAAGACCTTCTTCACGCTGGCCTTCTGCGACTTCTGCCGGAAGCTGCTGTTTCAGGGCTTCCGCTGTCAAACGTGCGGCTACAAGTTCCATCAGCGCTGCAGCACAGAGGTCCCGCTCATGTGTGTCAACTACGATCAGCTGGAGTGAGTGTTCATGACAGATTTTTTTCACTTCTGCATTATGCATTAAAAAGGGTAAAATTTGCTCCATTCATGATGCACAGTAAAATAAAGCATGTTAATAATATGTCAAATTAAATAATAAAATAATGTTTTAATAGTTTATTTCTTACTAATGCTGTTAAATGATTACTCGCGATTAATCTCATCCAAAGTAAGTGTTAGTTTACATAATGTGTGTGTGTTTGTGTACTGTGTATATTCCAGTATATACATATAAACGTGCACACGCGCATGCGTGTATAATATATATTTAAGAAAAATATGCAATGTTTATATATAAATGTTAAATATACTTTCTAAATATATACATGTTAATATTTTCAAAATGTATGCTGTATATGTGTGCATTTTTATATATATATATATATATATATATATATATATATATATATATATATACACATAACAAATATACACTATATTATATTATATATATATATATATAAAGACATAGATACATACAAACATACACACACACACAC
>JAUCMU010000080.1:5630438-5661414 GCA_032275025.1 Enteromius treurensis | reverse complement strand
TAAATTTAAATCTACAGTAAGTTACTGGCAAACAGCTGCCAGTAATACTGTATTTTCTACAGATTTTTTTAACAGTGCTGTCACATTTACCACTGATTTTGATGCTGTGTTTTATCGTTACGCTATTTTTCTGGCTTGCATTCTTTTGTTAAGTTACAGAGGAGTTGCCTTTCTCTCACTAGGTCTGCCCCCTCTTTTCTTACTTGGCCCCTCCAAATGCTTTGTCTCCAGAGACGCTGTCACTTTCTAAAAGTTAGGTTACCTAACAGACTTTCTCGATTTCAGAAGCCTTTTTTTTCTCCTATCTTCAGATTGAAAAAGAGAGGAAAAGGTTGTGTATTCACAAAAATCATCTTGGTGCGATATTATATTTGGATGCTTTTAGACCGTAAATGCTTGTCCATCTATGGGTGAGTAAATGTATTAATGTATTGTTTACTTATTAACAACTCTCCAATTTCAACAAGTAGTGTTTGATATATTTGTGATTTGCATATGTAAAACTAAAAATATATAACTATAGTGTTTGCAAAAGTTGTGAATTTAATGTTCACTTTATATAAAAGATAACATGATATATGAGCTCTCAACTTTTCAGGATTTGTCACTGGATCCTGCATATCTTCATGTCTTCCGGATGAGCGTGGCATGTCCAATTGTTCTCCGTCAAGAAGGAAAAGACACAATGAACGAGGTATCAGTAAAACGTAATACTGTATCGCTGTATTGTTTTCAATTTCCAGTGAGCTAGTTCATTTAGATCTTTTTGATCTTAGAGCGTTCCCTGGCTAATGCTCAGAGGCGTCAGAGCCTGCAGCTTGAGCGGACCCTACATGCGCTGGATGTTCAGTATCAGAGGGAGCTAGCTGGGGTTCAAGGTGCGCAGCAAGAGTTGAAAAGATCTCTGTATCGCCTCGGAGAGCGAAGTGCCATCAAAAGACCTGCTTTGGCTCTGCCTCCAACCTCCAAAAATCATTCCTCTTCAAATCAACTCAAGCAGACTCCCTCCCAGTCCTGCTGTCCAAACCACATTGTGTGTTCGCGCTGCAACCTGCGCTTAAGACTGGCCGATACACTGACCCGTCGCTTCACCCCCAGCCTGTGGACCATGTACACCTGCCCCTTGACCTCCTCCCACTCAGGAGAAATCTATTATATGCCTAGATTTGTACAGCAACGTAATCTCTCAATATCAGACAACTCTCTCAGATATCTGCCATTTATGTAGACCATACAATTTTGTATTACATGAAAATCTTGTACAGTATACAATCAGGTAAGTTGTGTAAATATTAGCCTGCCATCCAGATGCTTTTAAAGTCTTGACAGCAGGACTGACAAATGGTGCACACATACAAAAAGACTGAGGGAACTTTTCCAGAGGGTGATTTTATAACCCTTGAAGACGTGTATTGTTCCAGCCGAAAGCTTTTCTTACACTTTTAGTGCAGCACACATTCCAGTGCACTAGAAAGTGTTTCTACAGTCTCGGCTGTGCTGTACTTACCAGATACTTTGTTTTTAGTAAAGGTCACGATCAAACTGCATTTTGCAAACCAGAGAAGCACATCTTTGTTGTATATGTTAATTAAATCTGACACACATTCATGTTTCTGACCTGTCACAACAGCAGGTTCAAAGGCTCCTCCCACTTGCAAGACATGCCGATTTAACATGCCACCTGCCTGTACAGCCTATGAATTACATACTGTTAAATAAGCATGATTGATTTATAAAAAATTTTTTTTTCTGTCTCAAAAAACAGCAGATAGATTAAGCAACAAAATGTTTACAAGAAACTGAAGTTACTGTATTAACTTTTATGTAATTGATTTGCATTGTGATATTTTGCATGTAAATTAAAAAACAAACTGTGTTTGATTGATTTTCAAGACCTTTTTCTCTGTTGTACAAATTAAAATACATTGAGATCTCAAGGTTGTGTCATTCATATTAATTAAGAGACTTTTATTTTGGTATAAGTATGATTTTATAAACTGATTAGAATAATACTTTTATCTCTTGAGCCATAACGTCTTATTTGGTACAATATACCACTCATGACTAATTGACATCAGCATCTTGCCCTGAAAAATCTCAAAAAAAGCACATCTATAAAGTTGAGATTAGCATTGATGAATCCTGTGGGATCCTCCAGCCCAGCTGTAAATAAGTAACTTTTTTTTTTAGCATTTTAGGATGCAAATTTAGAATGTAACAATCATGAGCGCATGCATTAGCTGTGATTATCTTTAATACACATAAGAGCTATTGCCTCATGGAGATAGGTTAGAGACCATTGCTTTTCAGATTTTTCGCTTTTAACTCTGGGATCAAATGACACATTTCTTACTGTTTCCATGTAACAAATATTAAAACAACAAATCACACTGTTTTACATGCCAGCCATGATGCTGTTTCTAAATGCAGGTCTTAAGGGAACAAATCTATAGAAGAGATTGGTTCAAATCAGAAAAACAAGCTCTAAAACACGGTTGTCAAACTCAGTTCCTGGAGGGCCTGAACAGTTCAGTTGCAACCCTAATTAAACCTGATCCAACTAATCAGGTCATTAAGGCTTTTTTGAACACTGCATATATGTATGTTGGAGCAGGGTTGGAATGAAACTGCCGCTTGAGTTTGACACCGCTATGCTGTACATTTTGCATGTCTCCTTTATTTAGCACACCTGAATGAGATGATCAGATCCTTAGTTCAGTTCTCTCTTAACGAGCTGATGATTAGAGAGACATGCAAAATGTGCAGAATAGGGAATTAGGAACCACTGCTCTAAAAAAAGCCTTACTTCATCACCAAGTGAAAAATCTGGGTTCAAATCCCACAATTGCTCAAGTTTCCCACACTCCTGAAGCTCAGTAGTGCAAGTGGTTGAACACATGTTTGTTGTGGAGGAGGTTGTGCAAAAGTTGAGGGTTTGAACCCCCCAGCAACATGTGGGGATGATGATTCATTTTCTGGTTGAATCCCATACAGATGAACAGTGAAATATAAGTTCGAAAACACCTTGAGTCAAGAGATCTGAGGCTCACAGGTAAGAGCACTGCCTCAAGGTTCAGAGGTTGCTGGTTCGATCCCAGCCAGATCTCTGTGATGTGAACGATTCAGGAGAGGCAAAGCTTCAAGTAACTTATTGTAAAATCACATACAGGTGAACAGTGAAATATAAGTTCCAGCACATCTTGAGACAAGAGATCTGTGGCTCACAGGTAAGAGCACCGCCTCACGGTTCAGAGGTTGCTGGTTCAATTCCGGCCAGATCTCTGCGTAATGTGTGAGTGTTGTGTGAATGAAGGGATGGGGATGAGTTGGGTCCCCCCCCGAGCCCCGGAACAATCTCCAGCAGGGGTTATGCTTCTTGATATAATAAAAAAATGAATTTTGCTGTATAAAAATTTTGGACCGCCGTCCCTTCCCCACCCGTTTAGGTTACCATCACTTCCTTTCTAGAGGAGTCACCCCCCAGAAAGGAAGTGATGGTAACCTACTCATCAAAACACAAACACACATTGTAAATCTCACCTGTCCACGAGATGTCCATCCACATGTTTCAGAGCTCTGTTTGGTCCAAACACATCCGTCTTCTGTAGGGGAAACACATATATAAATATACATTAACCCCTTAGCATTCTAATGGGAAGATCCTGAGGTACAAAAAGAGACTTCAGAAATGCTAAGAAGTTAATCCATAAAGTATATCTAAAATATTACAATTGAAAACTATCTGAGAGAGGGTTTAGCAAGAAAGCAAAATGTAACCAAAGTCTGTGATTAAGCTTCATGGAGGATGTATCCACCTTCATACATAGTAAGTTGCCAAAAACAGATTAACTTTAACAACAGTTTAAAGAAAAATTATATTCCAGTACAAATACTCTATCTAGAGATGTGAAATCAGATATACCTTTATTATTTATTATGTCTCTAATGTGAAGTGCCAGAAGAGCCTTGTGCACGACAACTGTAGCCAAATTCTGCTGTAAAAGGTAAAGAGTGTTAAGTTAGAAAATGCAGCCTCATTCAAATAATTTTATTAAATAAATTTGGTGAGGTCAGTGTGAGGTGAAAATTGACCTCTTCGAGGAGTTTAAAAAGGTTTTCAAAGAAAAGCAAAATGACGCGTGACACATTGTGTCATTATTTTTATCAATGTTCTATTTTATTTTATTATAAGCGTTTGAAGTACCATCAGAGCATTGAGTCGATGATACATACCAAGTGAAAGGTGCAGTATGTGAGATTGACAGTTAGCGTTTGAAATGGGTACTGCAAAAGCAAAGGAATTCCAAACCGGAACGCACATTTTCAAGTAGAATTAAAGCCCTTTCACACGGGACGCGGCAAGCGGTTGAATCGGAAGTGTTCTGTGCATTTGAGGCGGTGCTCACGCCGGGTCTCGAGGTGCACGTTACCATAGTTACAAAAAACAAATAATATTTATAAATAAAATGAACTAGACATTTACAAAACATCATCTTAACAACAATTGGGACATTTTTTATGAAATTGGAGAGCTATTAGACCCTCCATAGGCAGCAACACAGCTGAAATGAACCCAGCTCCAAAAACGTTTTAAATACATGGGTAAAACAGTCCATGTGACATTAGTGGCTCAACTTTAGTTTTGAGATTAATTTACTCATTCTTCTACCCTGAATTATGTTTTCTATGCTTTTCTGTATTAGTTATGGAAGCGTTTTGCTTTGCATAAGTGTCTGCTAAAATCATACAAATTTCTTCTTCTCTTTATTTACATTTTTGCATTTGGCAGATACTTTTATCCAGAATGACCAGATTGCATACAAACACTACATTTGACCAGTTCTTGGTTTTCCTGGAAATCAAACCTACCACCTTGGTATTGCTAGTGTCGTGCTCTACTGATTGAGCTACAGAGCTTAATCTTCTTCATTAAAGCATCATACATCAACCAGCTACCAGAGTAATTCACAACAACATCAACTTTTTCAGGCCAAAACGGATAAAAAATAATTTTAAAAAAATTGCACAAAAAGACAAAGATACAAGACTGTGTCCTTAATAGATTATAATGAATGAAAGAACTATGACATAATCAAATTGATTAAAATGGCATCACGTGGAAACACAAAAAACAACTGTGATTACATTAATATAAACAATATATTTTAGGTTTTACCCCAAATATGCATGTATTTTTAGAGCACAATGAGATGTGTGCTCTTAATTATGTCTTTCATGGTGCTTTCACGGAATGTTCACAGTAAATTATGCTTTCAAACATGATAAAAAATGTACAAATAATTATAAAAGGTGCAAACAGATGGCTTAACAAAAGCATAACGTTATACTGTACCATCTATTAATAACCTCAGAGCTAAGAAGGGTTCAATTCCTCAATTCTGGTGAAGGATTTTCTAATGGTTTTGAAATAAGGCTCTGATACACACTAAGGCTACATTTATTTGATTAAAGATATTTTTCGAAACATATATCCTGACGTGCACTTTTGAACAACATTTGAGTGACAGCACTAGGAACGCCCACGAGCGCATGCAGCAATGTCAGATTTATCAACAAAATCAACAGAAGCAGCTTTTGCATTGCAATATTTAAGCACGCAAGTTCAAACGATGTAAAAGTTCACTGGATACCGGCTAACATTTATTCAAATCAGTAAATAAACCATTTACCGATTATTGTTTACATTTTTATTAACAACTTACCATGTGCTGGCCACTGTTATTCCTCCCCGCTATAAGCTCCGCCCTAACTTCCGGTCGAAGACTACTACTGGACTGGACTGGCGTGGCTCAGAAAGTCGTAATATGTAAATATTAATAATACAAATTTACAAACTCACAAACATTTTGTGAAGCGTCTATCTAGTGTGTGTTAATTTTACATTATTATTGCTGTTTGTAACGTTACTTTATCTCGCATTTCTCTTTTTGAATAGGCCTATGTTGTTCAACTAAATGCAAAAAATGAAACAATGCGTAATTACTTAATAATTTAATCGTTGCATTACAATTAAATCGTGTTAGAAATTGTGAAATGGTGCTTTATGTCTAAACAGTCATGGCACACAATGCAAACACACGGACTACTGGGATGATTCAGTTAATGTAATTAATGACTGAAATGCCTTACATTGTGTTAAAAATGCACCTATTACATTTGAAACTGCAGGTATATAAGGTTCTTTATCCCTGAACAGTCAGTCGTGTCACATTTTTGCAATGTAATCTACAATACCTACCACACAGTCATCTCAAAGTACATTTAGGTTAATTTTACAGTAATAATTCCTCTAAAATCATAATCATTATGCTGGATTCATCAATCTGTTATGTGTATTTTTAGATGCCAAAAAGATTAAGGGAAGAATAGAAAAAAAGAAAGTATCGATAGTAAGTAGAAATGTAATCGACATAATAATGGATGGCAATTCAAGTGACTTAGAGCAGTAAGAGGAAGAGGAGGATGATGAGGAATGGATTCCTCAGGCCGTGCATGATGATGGAAGTTCAGATAGCAGTGGTGAGGAAGATTATCAAGAAGAAAGTCTAGTCCAGAGCATAGAAGTTAAGGTCCCAACAACACAGGACACAATCAAAAAGCAGTCAGTGAAGGAGAATGAAAAAAAGAAATAATACAGATGGAGAGAAAAAACAGTTTCAACCTCCATCTGTCGATTTCATTGCATCTGATGAGGAAGGGACAGAAGACAGGTTAACTGGACTCAATACATGTATTTC
Source organism: Enteromius treurensis (assembly GCA_032275025.1). Taxonomy (NCBI): domain Eukaryota; kingdom Metazoa; phylum Chordata; class Actinopteri; order Cypriniformes; family Cyprinidae; genus Enteromius; species Enteromius treurensis. Next base: position 5,654,656 of record JAUCMU010000080.1, on the reverse strand, counting down.
AAAAAGTCTCTCACTGATGAAATGCTACAGGAAATGGCAGAACAAACAAATCTGTACAGCGTACAAAAAGAGGGCAAGTCAGTAAACACAACCGCCAAAGAGATCAGAAAGTTCTAGGCATGTACATCTGTGTGAGAGCATAGTGGGAGATGAAGCTTCCTGCTGTTTGTGATGTAATGTCTCGAGATCAGTTTGCTCACACTGATTGACTTTCAGGACAATTTCAGTGTTTCTGACGATGCAAAGAAAGATAAACTGTGGAAGCTTAGGCCATGGTTACAAACCCTGCGAGAACAGTTTCTTCGAATACCTCCGGAAGAAGGTCATGTGGTAGATTCAGTTATACTGCCATTCAAGGGAAAATCTCATCTACGTGTCTACGTGCCCGCAAAACCTCACAAATGGGATTTTAAGATGTGGGGATGTGCTGGACAAGTGGCTTCCTTTATGACTGTTTGTCAAGGTGCAAAACATCAAGACAGAAAAATCTGAAGTAGGTGTTATGCAAAGATGCAAGCATTGCACCAGCAATCACTTCTCACATGTGTACTGCGAGAACTGTAAGGTGCATCTTTGCTTGAACAATTTAAAAAACGGCTTTCGTGACTACCACAAAGTGAAATAAAAAAGACATTTTGTTTAAAGGCTTAATAAACATCTAATTAAAAAAAAATGATATATCATTTTTTGCAGTTTTTTTTTAAAGGGTTAACTGGCATCAGGCATCATTTCTCTAATTGCGATTTCAAGCCACTGAAATTCTCCGATACCAGGTTGTCTAGGTGAAGGCCAAAGACACACTGTTTTCATGGTAATCAGATCAACATTGTAAACAAAATTCTCCAAAATGTAAGAGGAAACAAATCTAATTATCATGTGATGTGAAAAAATAGCTTCTCTTCCCTGCAAATGATACAATGAAGAATGTTTAGCTTAAAGGCAAATATAAAACAAAATATTAGCAGTAAAGAAATATGAGAGGTAACCATGACAACAAATCTGGGATGTCTAGAATATTGCAGCTTCACTATGATACCATTCATTTAGGGCTATGATTCATTGCAGTGCCCCCATCACAATTATTATATAGCTTTGAGTAGGACTTTTATCTTATCAAAGTTTTTGATGCAGTGAAATCTCAGAATTATTGTTACCAGCTTCGATATCACACACACACACGAAACTAGCCTAAGTAAAAACAAGCTTAGCCTACTAAAGACAAGTAAACAGTCATGAACATCTGTTCATGGTGTGAAAAATCTGTGCACAAATGGTGATATTAAGATAGTTTTACTAATCATTAATTAAATCAAACTTTTTTTTTAAAAAGTGAAGAGACACAAATGATTTATTTACATAAATATTGAATAATGCATCTGATATGGTAAACATGGTAAATTTATTTATTTTATGTTCTGAAGTTGAACAGAAAACACATGAGAATGGAACAACATCCGTGCAAAGTCAGAATGTTCCTTTTTTATTGTGAATTATCCCTTTAAAAATGGCTTACTCAAAATTATTCCAGTCACTTTAGAACACATAATGATTTAATAAGTTATGATAACCATTCATACACATGAAATGAAAATGTGATCATACATATATACGTCAATTAATCATAATAATATATATCCTTATTTTTCCTCAAATAAATATTATTTTATGCGAATAAATATTACAAAACAGATCATTTATGGCTGTGTTTTTTTTTAAATCACATTTTCCAGATATTTACAGCCAGACTGCCTGTCTAACAATGGACACTCCCTAGTTCCTGGATCTCAGATTTTTTTTCCACGCGCTGAACAATACGCCTTAATCCTTTAAGTAAAACAGCCAATCCGGAACGAGAGTCCTACATCGTGCACCACTCTGATTGGTCAGATTCGTCTATCAATCAAAATGTCTGACATCGAGTAAACACACCCATCAAAAGCCAGTTTTCATCGCTTGAGTGAATAACGATAAACGTGCTTCGTTGCCTAGCAAAGTGGATTAACAGTAGAAAATGGCAAGAGGGTGAGAATATTTATGACAACAGATCTAACGGTCTTGCTGTTTTGTGCTTTAAGTTAGATTAGCCGCTTCAGAAAACTTTGTTGACTTGTTTAACTTAACGTACTTAATTGTATTTATTATGCGGTATTAAAGACAAAATGACATAATGTTTTTGCCAAACTGTAACTTTAACTTTATCGTTAACGTTACTGTAAGTGTGATTGAATCAAGATGCAATGTTTTATCGCAAACGGGTATAACATCCGGTGCGTATTATTAATATAACGTTAAATGTGCAGAAGGGTTAATAAACGGACGTGCCCAACTTCGTGTATATACGTTACATTCATGCTTTTTGGCGATTTTATTTTTAGTTGTACAAGCGAGTTTGAAGTAGAAGCGATGTTACTCTGTTAACTCCCTTAAACTGTTTCCAGATGCGATGAATTACGTCCAACCCGTGTTTTGTGAACGGAACTGAACTTGGCAACCAGTTGTTGTTTGTTTTTATGTTAGGGTGATTCACATGGGCATGTGCTGTGTGTCATGTTTTAGCCTACATCTAACTTCAATCTGAATTCTAATTGTGAACAAAAAACACAGGTGAACTGCCAGGTGTTAAATTAATTTCCGTTTTCGAGAGAATAGAAACCTGACGTCAGATGTTTTTAAATATAGCGGCTTAAATATTACACTGCATTTTGAATCACACCCACTGATCTATAACACAGAACATTTATATAGATCGGTGGTGCATAACCTTTGGGCTTTTGTCATTGACTAGACAGGTAAAGATAAACTAAAGTTACACTTAAAAATATCCATCATAACAATTCCAACAGTTACTATAGATATTGTTGTCTTAAGTAGGCATTACAACCAGACTTGACTGATTTTAGACGTTTATTGTTATACTTTCTCTATTGCAGACAAGGCATCAATCGTGAGCTCTCAGATGTGCTGAATGAACTGTGGAAGCTGGATGTGAACCGCATGAAACCTGGAAAAGACTATAAAATCAACTTACAGGTAGGTAGCTGGAAGAAGAGGCATGTTTATGAATGTCATATTTTTTTCTGCATACTTGATTACAGATGACTCTATGACTCGTTGTTTATAGTGCGTTTGTTTTCTCACAGGGGAAGGCTGGCTTTGTAGCTGAAGGCAGTAATAATGCCAAAGACAGTGCTAGAGCACCTCTCTTCGCCTATGTCAATGAAAACAAGCTCAAGAGCATTGATACGTATGCCTGTAAGAAATATATATATATATATATATATATAGTTTTTTTATTAGTCACTGATTCTGATGCAATGTATGGCAGAACAGCTGTTTTAATCACTTGTCTTTTCTCAGACTTCATAAGCCTGCTTGACAATTATGAGATGTCTACAGGAGTGACTGAGCATGTGACAAAAGAGGAGCTCCAGGAAAACCATCTATTTCTGGATGCCATTCTCAAGACAGAAGTCATGAAGGTGTCTTATTTATCTCACTGATAACTGATTTTGTCTGTCTAGTTAGTAATGTCATGTTTGCACATGTAGAAATGAAGCAACTTAAAGAATCTGAAGTATGTCTAGTATTGACTGTAACTGACCAGAGTTGGAGAGTAACTAATGCAAAAACTACAAGAACGATTCCTAGTACTGTGGCCATTTTAAATAACATTTAATATTTGATGAATATTTATATTAAAGTAAACACTTAATTAACACATTTTTCATATTTATTTCTTTACTGACAAAATATGACTATGATTATTATGATTAAGTAACTTGCGGAATGTGCCCTAGTGTGCTTGTCATTGCATTGTGTGTGTGTGTGTGTGTATGTATATATGTATCATTCTGGTTTAATGTGTTGGATGGTAAGTGGATAGTGAATATGTGCATGTAAACTTTGTAGTATAGGGATGTTGGTTCAAGGAGGAGACTATTACAATAAAGTGTAAAGATGACGCCCAGCAAATACATGCAAACACTGTACAAGTGAAGAGAAAGATTATGTTGTTTCAGTCAGAGTTTTTTTCTTTGCAGTGTGCCCACAGGTATTTGGTTCGCAAGGGTCTAGCCCAGTCCGATCTGGCTCAGTTTAAAAGCCAACTCTATGACCTGTGGTTTAAGCTTTATCGCAGGGACAAAAGTGGAGGGTGAGTTATAATACCGGCCTGGCATGCATCACATAACCTGAACTGGGTTTGTTTGATTAGTAACTGACATGTGTGCTGATTTACATGCTCAGCATTTGTACTTTTAAGATGTTTTTATCGATCTGCCATCTCTCTCTTTTCTCTGGGGCAGTGAAGATTCATGTGGATTTGAGCATGTGTTTGTGGGTGAAACCAAACATGGTAAAGAGATCATGGGCCTCCACAACTGGGTCCAGTTTTACCATCAGGAGAAACACAATCACGTGGACTACAAAGGTTACAAGGCCAGAAATAACAAGGACACGGTATTTCATTGTCTTAAATTCATGTGATAAGGGACATTTTGTAGAACCAAATGAATATAGCTTTGTGTGCATTACTTCACAGCCGGATGAGGACGATCACGTCTTGAACCTGCAGTTCAGCTGGAATGGCCTGGTGAAGCCGGTGGGCAGTTGTTTCATTGGTGTTAGCCCAGAGTTCGAGGTGGCTCTCTTCACTATTGTCTTCTTTCTGTCTAATGAGCGTGTGACCAACGTTACAGTGAAGGTTGACGAGTACCTGCTTGAGATTGTGGTTTACAGATTCGGACGCTCCATTGGGACGTCATACCCCAAAATGATCAGCAGCAACAACCGGGATGTCTAGATCCTACTGCAAGGTCATATCTGGTACGATAATGACAAATCATCACTATTGCAGTTTGAGGCTCTTAATTGGTTTATCTCAAGCTGTTAGTGTGTAATATTTGTGACCAGTATGTTTTATAATTTCAGATTACAAATGATCCATTTTTTTTTAAGGAAACTAGTTTGTACTTCTGTGTAATTCTGTATAATTATACAATTATGTGCAAAAAAAACCTCGTCTGTTTGTTGGTTGGGTGAGCCTTAAATTGCTTAGAAATGTGTGTTTAGGCTATAAACTATTTAAACAGCTATTTTGAATTAGATGCACTAAGGTTAATTTCAAAGAACATTACTGTTATGCTTACAGTGATTCATCATAGACCAAATCTAATTGCTGAAAGCTTTAAGCAGTAAATGTTTTATATAAATAAAAGAGTTTTATTTTATGAGGAGCCATACAAACTCACTGTCAATAAAACTCTTAGAATGATTGAGCCCTCAACTGCACTAGATGGAGGGGAATGTGGAAAATGGGAGATTATAGATGAAGAATATCACTTAAACTGTTGTTACATAGCCATCCTCGGAAGTCTATAGTATACAATTATTCTGCACAAAAATCATTTTGCTTTTTTACAATGTAAACTAAAGGTTACTGTACAGTAAAAACAAATATGTGCCTTACGTTTGTTACAGTAAAATATTTCTGTTCATTTAACATCTTGATGTATTTGTTAATATCTTGTATTCCAGTGCATTATATGATTTTTTTATTTGTAATTTCTGCAAGACCTTCTGTCTTGTCAATTAGTAATGGCAGAAAGTAGTCTTGTGACTCAAGTGAAAATGCATGTGCATGTTTTCCAAAATTAAATTACTGCTTTAATTCCATATATCTGGTAACACTGGGGTTAATGAGCAAAAGTAAAAAACATAAAAGGTTTACAGCATGACACTTCAGATTACATGAAACGAAACCGAATAAACGTATAATACAATATTAAATGAATAAAGTGTAATGTAAGGATGGATTAAAATAAATAAATAAAATAAAAACAGAAGTGATATTTTCTTAGGAAGTTTGATGTGGGACTTGAATTCCAACAAACCTTTCTGGCTCTGTTTTGTGTGTCATTGCAATGTGTCAATCAGATGAATTTATTTCCAGGACTTCCTGGTGGTCTTGGTTGTCTTAGCTCCTCTTTGATGGTCACTAACACGGTTCCTCAGAACGTTGATGTCGTACTTCTGCCTCTTTAGCTGCTCTGCCAGCTCAAACTTCTCAGCATGGAGTTGAGTGAGCCACTTCCAAAGATCAAGAGCCTTCTCTCCCAGCTTCTCCTGGTTGAGATGATCGATGTTGAGCGGCTTGCGGCGCTCCATCAGACACTTGGTCTTCTTCTCACGTTCCGTCAACCTCTTGCCCTTCTTCTGATCCACCTTCTGCAGATAGCCACCGTAGCCCTTATTGGAAAGGACCTTCTTTTTCCTAGCGTCCTCCTCGGCTCTCATTTTGGCGGCCTCCTCTTCACGCCGTGCTTTTTCCTCAGCGAGGCGCGCCTGCTTCTCTCGGTCACGCTCTGTTCTGATGCGCTGCTGCTCTGCTCGATCAGCCCGACGGCGCTCAATGCGGTTCTTCAAAGCCACAAGCTCATCCTCTTCCTTCTGCCTGGTGGAGAAATGCAGCTCAATGAGACTCTGCAATTCATTGAAGTCTTTCTCCACACGCTTCCGGTGGAGGTCATCGAAGTCCACCTTCTCTCCATCAGGCAGCTTTGGGGCCATAATGTTGGGAATAAACATCTTGGGCTTGGGTTTGGTGTCCTCCTCTGCCTCTTGTTCATCTTCTTCTTTCTCTTCCTCTTTCACCTCTGTTTCTTCTTCTTCTTCCTCCTCTTCAACCTCTTCTTCAACCTCCTCTTCAGCCTCTTCCTCTTCCTCTTCTTCTTCTTCGTCCTCTTCGTTCACCTCCTCCTGTTCTTCCTCAAACTCCTCCACATACTCCTCTGTGTCACACATGGTGCTACTTAGTGTTTTGAGAAGAGTGGTTCACTGAGGAAGGACCGTAAAGATCCTGAATGGACTGAGATGTTCTTCATAGAGGCCTGGTGGTTTTATAGGGGCCTCCCTTCCTCCCTCCCCATGTGACATTAGCTAAATGGCTCTTGGATAAGCTTTTGGAACAGATGCAACTAGGATCTATTTTTTTCCATGCAGGGCCTTGTCTTGTCCTATACCCAGACCCTGACCTCTAACCTCCCACCCTAAAACCTTTGTGGTGTGAAGAGGAGCCTATTTCAGCCTCAAAACAGATGCATATGCACACTTGTGCATTGGTCGGGATCCTATTTCACACCATGTTTGATCGGATTAACTGAGCACTAATATTTAGAAATTGGTTTTAATTAACCAGCCTTGATAGTTTCATTCCATCTGTTACTCTGAGTAGAAACAACGTTTTTGTATCCGTTTTAGGTTCATGGAACTCTTATTAATTCCATTTCTATTTTAGTATTCCAAAATGAAGAAGAGAATTCTATACCCCACCCATGAGACAATGGATGGAACCGGATGATGGTAGACAAGAGAGATAACAGACAAAGGCGGACATGTGTTCAGTGGCGTCTGTACAACTATTTGTGTATTAACATTTCAGTTGGCTGACTCTGCCATTGGAATCCTATAGAACAACCGCCAGCCATTTGGGAAAATAAACACTGACTCATTCCAGTTTGATGTATACAGTGGGGGAAAGCCTAAGTTTATGTATACTATAGTTCAAAAGATTTTTATTTTATTTTATTATCTTTCAACCTAACTGCATTAAATTATTATCTTTTCAGCGAAGGCTTTCTAAAATGATAAAAATGTACCAAAAGCGATTGTTACAAAAAATATATTTCAAATAAAAGCTGTTCTAATGAACTTACTATTCATCAAAATATCCCAAAAATAGAGAAAGACTATTTTCATTAAAATATTAAGCAGCACAACCATTTTCAGCTGTGATTAATAGGAATTGTTCCCGAAGCACTAAATTACATATTAAAACAAACAAAAAAAGAAAAAAAAGTAGAACATTTATTTTGCAATAACATTTCACAATATGGCTGTACACACACGCACACATATGATTGTTCCAAAAAGTTTCTAAAGAGTGTTTGTCTCTAGTTTATACAGAGAAATAGTGATGGTGGTCTCTCAGCCCCTTGTGATGGTATTTGTTTTAGGATCCGGAAGGAATTTATGGTCCTTCACTGGTCTGGTTCTCCTAAGGCAACAAGATAATAATGTGACATCAGTGTGTCTCCTCTTCTTAATGCTGGTTTTACTGTTACATTGTTGTACGCTAATAAAAAGTGCACATTTTTTCAGTTTATAGGCTACATAATTTTACCTGCTCTTATGTCCTTTTCTTATTTCCTCAATAATAGACCAGACGAGTGATACCTCAAGAATGAAGGGTAATTATGCCCTTCTTCCTGTCTTGTTTGATTATAAATAGTGTTTATGGTCTCAATGTACCCAGGGTGATTATTTCAGCCCTCAGTCTGCCAGCATGTTATTTGTGAGTGACAGGTGAAGGTCTTATTTAAATCAGATTCCTGATTGGACAGACTCAGCAAAGGACAGCTGCATCTATCAATAGGGACCCAGTCTTTGCGACGATGGACAGGATCCCCAAATAACCGATTCACAGTTACAGCAGCAGTTTACGTTTCGCAGTGTATCGATATATATATATTTTTAAAACGATCGAGATTGCAGTTGTGCATGCAGGCTATTAAAACAATTTCTCGCTAGCGTTATTTATAATACATCAATTATGGCTAGGTGTGTGTTTACGTTACATCGACACAATCCTATAGTCGATACGATTCCTTGTGTTTTGTCCGTTTGTATTTACGTTCTCTGGAACCTACAAATTACGTTTTTTAAATAGATGTTTTTAAATTGGAGATAAATGATTTGAAATAACTTTTTAAAAGATGTCATCATCAGACAGGAAGAATCGAAGCACATGTAAAGTTAACGTTAGTCACCTCCCACGGGAGATGCCGTAATAACGTATTATTGTTACTATTGTCAATATTTATTTAGTTTTATTATATTTTCTTTCCGAGACTGTATCCATTACGTCGTATAGCGTGACTGGCGTTATGACGTTTAAGTTCCTGACGTTAGGAAGTGACGTATCCCTTCGATAGCTCAGTTGGTAGAGCGGAGGACTGTAGCGGTTTATCATTGTAATCCTTAGGTCGCTGGTTCGAATCCGGCTCGAAGGAGAAATTTTGCAACATCAAATAGAAGTAGAAATATAGTGCTTTGTATTTTCCTCATTGACAGATATAAAAAAATATGGATAGCTTACGGTTTAACGTTTAACAGACTGCATCAAAATAGTAAAATAGTATTTTTAACATTATCAGACTGAAAAATGTTCATTAAAAAAGGATTGTATAATAAACTATATTATATTGTGTAATAAGTTTCCACTTTTTCATTTTGTTTTCCATTTTGTTGCCACAGGTTACACTTTACTGCAAGCGAATCTCGTGAAACGGAGAAACAGCGCCTACAACACATTATGAATCTGTGACAGCAGATTTTTTAACCTCTTTTTTTTATGAGCGAGTTTAATTACAGCTGACACGTTCAGATGATTCTTCGTAAAGTCAGAGAGAAGATGAAGATGTGGCTGTGCAAGTGGTGAAGTGTACAATTATATAACGTTATGCAATATTCATTTCACAACACGACAGATGTGCCTCGTGCGATCAACTGTTTATGGTTTTCTGCATGTGGAACATTTTAAAACGAAAAAAAAATTTAATCTGTGCAGCCATTAGAGTTCATGGATTAAGCCTACTAACGTAAAGAAATTAATAACTGTGCTGTAGACGTCACGTCTGACGTAACGTGGGGGCGTGACCGAGCAATTCCAATTCGCTAATGCCCTCTCTTGCAGTATAAACAAACAGTGTCCAGTTTCTCTAAACTTTAGTACAATTGTTTTTTTCCTTGGCATACCGATAAGTGACAATGTTTCTAAAAAGCTATCTTTCGCGCGTTTCACTCTGTCTTTGTGTTTTAGGTAAGTAGTCAATATTGCAATGTTTGCAAGTAAGTTAGCATAACATGAGAGAAAGTGTCTCATGATGACTTAAATATAGCCTTCAAAATTTTTAAGGTACACAATTCACCTTAATAATTTTACACAAAACCAAGCAGCATTTATTTTGGTAGCATAAACAAACACACAAGTGTAAAACCAATACATGTATTGCTTAACAGTGTGTTTGATCCATAATTAGTGTTTTGAACTCTTTGTGGTTGAGGATAACGTAAATTTTGTAACTTAACTGAACTTGAAGAGACTTGGCTTCGAAAGGCCTCTTAAAATAACCGTAACACCAAATGGTTACATGTATTTGCAAAATAGTTAAGAAGTTAACGTTACGCAGTTGCTGCTTGATTTGATGCAGTTAGGTTGAAAGCATAGCTCTCTCTCTCTCTCTCTATATATATATTAATTTGTGAATGTAACAGGTCATTGGCTATGCTGTGTAGTGGAATCAGGATTAGTCACCGAATATATTTCAGCAGACTGCGTGAGAGAACAGCTTCCTGTAAGTAAATGTGCGAGAGACAACATTTACATTTACACTTTATTAAACAAGCACAATGTGCGTGGATGAGAAACACGGCGGTGAATTATAGTTTTCATACAGTTTACAGCAATGGAAAGACACCCAGATAGAGAGGAGGAGTAAACAGGGACTGAGAAGGTATTCAAGACCGATGTCAATCTGAAAATAGGGAGATCACAAACATTTGTGATAGAGACAGAGAGAGAACGAGAAAGCAAAGGAGAAATCAAGAAAAATGTAGTGCAAGCAAGCAGCCCAAGGAGAGGTTTAGCAGTGTACTGCATGGACAGTCTACAAATGCTTGAAAATGTTTTCATAAAGCAGAGAGCAAAATTGATCCACAATAATTCTTCATATCAAAAATATATCAATGGGTCTATGACTACATGAAATAGAGAAAGCACATACAATATGAAATATTTACATTTTGTATGTGAGTATTCGTTCAAATCCTTATATACACAAAAATTTAGTCCCAAACAGTACAAACATGAACGCAACGTTGACAGAACATTGCAGCCGTGCAGATCACAGAGCCGCAACGTAATTCCAATGTTGTCAGGATGTTGGTGACCGCTTGGGTGAAGTCCCTGTGATAATGTACAGTCTGATTGTTTCGAAGTGCTATACGCTGATGTGCTTACAGAGAGAATCATGCACTCCCTTCAGACGCTCCCGTCAGCGGGGTTTTGGTTTCCTTTGTAAAAAAACGCAAAATGTAACAACTCGAAAAAGGTGCGAACACAAAAAATAATCAGGCCTCTGCGAAGTCGTTCTGACTGCTTTGCATCGACCATTCTGAAAGACACAAGAAAATGCGAATGATGCTTCATGAAGTATAAGAATATGACAAAGAAAAACGGAAACTAAATAAATTACATTTTTATTTTTGTATTATTTAATTTTTCATAATTTTATAAATTCAGTCCAAAGGTAAAATTCTAGAAAATGTGAAATATAATTGATTTTTGTGAGGCAAAGCTGAATTGTTATCACAACCATTACTATTCTTTTCAGATTGTGACAGAAAACTAGTGACAAACCTGATGCTTAAGAGATGCTCTGTCTCAGGACTTTTGAGCCTGTAGCAGGACCAGACTCTTCGCTGTGTCGCTTTCCAGATGTCTGGAGGCTGCTGCTGTATAGGCCTCGTTCTGATAATGAGATTTAAACGTTATAACACTGACTGTAAAATCTGTAAGACATTAGACTGCCCTCTGCTTAAATGTGGAGGTCATTACCTGGCTGTACAGCAGGACCAGATATCTGCTGTGATTCTTGCCTGTAGCACATTATGCCACTAGTGTTGCCTGCAAAACCTGCAAGATAAACAATTATGACACGTCTTGCATGTAGAAAAATAACAATACTGCTGAAAATTGATGTTGATAGTTGCAGATATAGATATTAATGGATCACTGGGATAGAGTTGGTACCTTGCGGTGGCATGCTGCTGCTTGTTTGGTAGTCTCCTTGTGTGTAAACCATTGTCCTGCCATGCCACTCACTTTGAGAAGTGGGTGGCATCTGATAGCCTGAGAAAAAAAAAAAAAAAAGTATTTTAATTGAAATTAACACTAACAGACATGTCTAAAAAAGCATAGCTTGTATAATATATAGGAAGTGCGCAAACCTGAAGGTGCAGTGACGTCCTTGGTCCCATCTCCTGATTGGAATGCCTTTAAGTTTGTGGAATTCTCACCATTTCCATTAGGGTTGGACGGCACCATTGCCAGCAGTCCTGTAGGGAGAGAGGCATCAGTCAGGGAAGGGCATGCTGCTAATTCAACCATTCATTTATATACAGTATACAGCCCTCAATATTCAGAAACCTATGAGTTCATAAGGATTAATCAATTACTTTGACATTTTCATTTCCTATAGTTTTTGTCTTACCAAGGCCACGGTAGCAGGACAGTTGCTGGTAGATCTGTTTCATACGCTCTATGTTGAGGCGGCTTGCCTCGGCATGATGCACCATGGGTTTGGGGTAGTGTACACCAATTATACATTTGGCTGCTTTCTGGACGCTTTCAGGAGCATTCCAGGGTTCGTAGATATACTTGGCTGGGAAACCCCTTAACACCGGCAAATATCGCCTTCAAGACATAAAAGAGAGTAGATTTTATATAAATGAGCTAAAGACATAATGCTCCATTTTGGTGTCCACATCAAATTACATTCACAAAAGTGATTTTAGACATATAGAAAGCCTATTAAAATATATAAGTAATTTTCCACCTTCATTCAGAAGATACCAGATAGGCTATATTTATGTAAAATCAAACAACAGAATTATTTTAATCTCTACTTAAAATATATAAAGGAAAAGTTAGTTAGCTAGTGTTTTTGTAAATCATGGTAACAGTATATGATAATGATTATTTTTTGTTAGGAAAAAGCAAAAATTAAATAGGATATATTTTAATACATGGGAGAAAAAACAAACAGTATGAAAATTTTTATATTTTTAATCACCATTTAACTTTTTACTGACAAGTTCTAACTCACCGTATGTAGTCTCCATTGGGGTCTGTCCGGCGGCCGAAGCCTACGGGACAGTAGCAGTGGAAGAACTGCTGGAAGAAGGAGCTACAGGACAGCCACATCCAGCTTCCTGCATTCACGCTCCAGTCTGCATCCAGCAACAGCTCCTCGAAAACCTGTGAAGACACATGCCTGTGAGTGCCGCCACTGAAGGTCTGTCATATTAGTAAAATCGCATGGATGAGCTCCTCATACTTTCATGCCTTCCTCCCAGCTGATCCACAGGTCTCCACGGGTGAGGAAACAAGCGACTGCGTGTCGGGCCAGATGATGGATCCAGCCCTCTTGTCTCAGTTGGGTCATGATGGCATCGATCCAGGGGAAACCAGTCCTGCCCTCAGCCCACTTGGCCAGAGCCTCTGGGTTTTTGTCCCACGGGATCTGCACGCAAATAGGATTGCCTTCCATCTTGTCAAAGCGTGGGTTGTTGGTAGCAGTCGTGTAGAAGAACTCACGCCACAGTAATTGGCCATAGAGGGACAGAGGAGGTGAGCTGTTCTTTTTGACCTGTGGAGCATAAGCCATCATTCAGCTAACTGAGTCTGTTTAACATTAGCAACATCATTTGAAGTACAGTGACATACAGAAATGATAAAATGCTGACCTTCCTATAGAGGTCTGTGAGTTTGAAGTAGAAGAGGCGACAGGAGAGGCAGCCGAATCTTAAATATGGACTGAGGCCAGTGGGACTGGCCAACAGCGAATTGGCATTCATTCTTGGACGCTCAAAGTTGGCCACCCAAGCCTAGAACAAAAACGTTGAAAAAAAATCAATTTAAAGCATTTTGGCTAAATAAAAGTATTGATTTCTTTGATCAATAAATAAACGTGAAACCAAACTCTGGATGTTAGTTAGGTGGTGTGGATTTAATTTTATATTCTGTGATTTATGGGGTGTATCTAACCTTCCTCTCCAGGTGCCTCTCCAGACGAGTGAGGGCCTCTGTTTCTCCTCCAGGCCACACAGCTGAGGACAGCCCTTCTGTGTCAAAGCCTGTTTCAGAAAAAAACATCAACAATTACCCTTTTTACAGGGAACCTTCAAACAGTTGACATATTTCGCGTAGGTGAGTAGTTTAGTATGCTACACATATGTGACCCTAAACCAGAAACCAGTCGTAAGGGTAGATTTTTTTAAATTGATTCATACATCATTTGAAAGCTGAATAAAAAAGCTTTCCATTGATGTATGGTTTGATAGGACAATATTTTGCTGAGATACCAATATTTGAAAATCTGAAGGGTGCAAAAAAATTAGCCTTTAAAGCTGTCCAAATGAAGTTCTTAGCAATGCATATTACTAATCAAACTGAAGTTTTAATATATTTATGGTATGATATCTACAAAATATTTAAATCGAACGCAATCTTTACTAAACATCCTAATGATTTTGACGGATGCAGTGTATTTATGGCTGTTGCTACAAAAACACCTGTGCTACTTATTGCTGCTTTTGTTATCAAGGGGGTCACATTTTTTAAAGCTGTTTTTTAAATATAGCAGACTGACCAAGCTCTTCCAAAGAAGGAACACCGAACTTCTCATCGTGGTCCTCAGAGACAGGCGTGGTGCACGCCCCCATGACGTCTGCTGTGATTGTTTCTGCCGGGGTCTCCACCGCCTCCATCCTGCTGATGAGGGTCTGGAAGCGCTTATACGTGAGCGGAGACTGGCCTCCATTCAGCTCGATGATCCTAAGATACAACAGTCCACCAATGAGTAAGAAAAAAGTCTCAATTACAGTAGACAGTACAGTTGCCCTCTACCACATCAAACAAGCTTTTGATCTTTTCATATGTCGGCCTATAGTAGTCCTGTGCATTTGAGTAGTGACATAATATTATAAAGGTTTGATAAAACCTTGCTGCTGAAACAAGATAGACAGAAAGAACACACAAAAAAGTTTAATCCCTTTTTCAAATTGTTCGATTAATCTTTATATTATTATTATTATTAATAAGAAAGAACCTTTGCTCCGAGGTACATTAATGGTTTAAATGTGCATAATGATTTAGGAGAGCGCTCTAAAGCGAGCAATGGCATTCAGATCTTAGCGAAAGGTCAATTACAACAATTATAGACCAAAAGTTTCAGCAAAATTGAATGTATTTAGAAGTACGTACTTGTCCAGATCGTAGAGCGTGTGAGATATGCGAACTATCACCTCCACGCCTGCCTCATTGGCCAGCTTCTTGATGGCTGCGTCTCTCTCCTTTCCAAATGGCTCTGAGTCGTACTCGTAGGACAGACGATTAATGTTCCATTCCTGGAAGCATTACAAAACCATTAGGGGGCGGAAAATATCCACTCATAGAGACACAATAGTGAAAGAGAGAGACATAAAAATGTCACATTTAAAGAGCATTTATTTTTTGCTTCAGTCTTATTCGTTCTAATCCTAGATGTTTCATAATTCAAGGTGTATGATTATTACTATACTATAACCTAACACTTTATTCAACTCAAACCTTAAAGAGCCTGGGGAAGACATCAGTAGGTTGGCCACGGATAACAAAGAGTCGTGAGTTGAGTTTGCGGAGGCTGGCGTCCAAGTCTTCCAAACACTGCAGTAAAAACCTGAGCAACAAGAGACATGACATGTATTTATAGCCACATACTGACAAATAATATCATGCATCTTATAACAAGGCAGTTATACTCACAATAACTATTGCACTGTGGCAAGGAATATAAACAGGCAAACATAGGCAAAACATAGGAAATACAGAACAACTGACTCAGATTTGCATGATTATGACACGATTTATGACAATTACGACATAGCCAGTAGCCTTACAGTAAAATAACTGCTAACTGAACACTGATATGTTTATTATGCACTAAGGTGCCATTAAAACTTTTATAACTGTCATTATGCAAGTACAGACGCTCATTCGTCATTCAAGAGATGCACTCCAATGACCCTTAATTCACTGTTTTGCTGTACACAAAACCGAATACCCTTCAGCGTTTTGAACTTCGGAAAAATCCAGTGATTATTTCATCCTAATCCCTGCAACTTGTAAACAAGACCTTACATTTACAGTTAGTGATCCTTGGCATTTCCTTGCACCATATTCTACCTTTTGAGCTACGGGAACATTTAGGAAATAAACTATGCATGTTGTAGTCCTGTGTAAAAATCACTATCAGAATGCTGTGGGTGGTTGCAGGAGAAATAAATGATACAAGGTTACTTATATAATGAGGGTTTTTTGTGGCTAAAAGAGTGTCTTGTGTGGTTGCTTACTAGTCCAGCCGTGTCTTTCTCAGATATGAATTTGCTCCCTCCTTCAGTCCAAGACTACAGTGTTGCACTATTTTTAATGAATATTTTGTGTCCCATTATTAGTATGGGTGAATTACCTGTCAATAATTTAAATGATTTCTTTTTTTAAAGCATAGCAATTTAATGATGCCAATTTTTGATACATTGATACAAAAATTCTGATACAATGCATATTATGTTGATTCAGTGAAAAATTCAGTTCATGTATTAGATGATTTAGTCTTATTTTACTATTGGTAAATTGGGCCAATTTACCAAAAGAACCACGTCATGTCAGAATATTTTTTCACACAATGTACAGATGGTTTCGTTTCCGGTGTAGTGCTGTTGAAAAGTGGTGCAAGAAACCCAAAGGATCTCTTTAAAATAGCTCGCAAAACACTGAACTGAAGAGCACTTGGACATGATTCAGTGTGTTATTAACCCAGAAACCCAGTTCCTATTGTGTGCAGGATCTCACATAACCTCAAGAGCTGAGTAAGTGAAAAACTCCAGTCTCCAAAGCCTAAACTCTCCTCAGCCCCTAGACAATCCGGGCCATACTATATTTGATCTTAAATGAAAGCTCTCTTAACACTACGGTGTTCCCACTGTAAGACATAAGAATGTTATGTAATATGCATTTCGAGGATTCCTGTCTGGGTCTTAGTGCAGACAATGGCTTGATATGTCTTGGAATGATAGTTTTGCATAATCTTCCATACAAAGCCCTTAATATGTTTGACATTTTTTCCTCTGGACCGCAAAACTAACCATAAGATGCTAAAGATTAACCAATCAAATATTTATATAGTGTCATGATTGCGGTCTGCTTACGGATAATTCATCATGGTTCTCTGATTGAATTTTCAAAATAAAAGCAAGATGGATGAATGTATATAGAAGGAGGGATCTGAGCCATGTTGATTGACCAGCATATCAAACACTCTGGATGGGATGTGTTTTGACTAGGGACAGATATAGGAAACAGATAACCTGGGGCAGAGTCACCCTTAATATCGTGGCAGGTTTGCATGGGTAATATTTCAATAATTTGTCAATGAGAGCTCACTGACATATTCATCAATATTCTAAAGTTACACATCAAAATGACACACTTATTAGTCAGCTAGCAGAGCCAGCAGCTCTTATTGGTTGAGATAACCAAAGTATTGATACTGTAATGCAGCATTATGTAAAGAGGTTTCATCTGTGTGAAGAAAACATAACGTTTTGGAGTAAGACCAGTCAGCCATTTGTGAAGGAAATTGTTAACTTGCTCTCATTCAAAAGTTTGTGTTTTTGGTTGTTTTTAAAATGTATCTTCACCAAGGCTGCATTTATTTGATCAAAATACAGTCAAAACAGTAACATTTTCTTTTAAATATATTTTAAATGTACTTTATTCTTGTAATGCCAAAGTTTAATTTTCAGAAGGCTTTACTCTTGTTTAGTGTCACTTGATACTTTAGAAATAAATTCCATTTTCCTGTTTAGAAATATTATTACTAATATGTAATGTCAATGTTAAAAAATGTGCTTCTTAACCAAGATTTTTTTTTTTCATAAACAGCAAGTTCAAAATAAAAGCAGTAGTTTTAAATCTATGGTAATGTGTAACAGTTTCTTTTAGAAAAAACCCAACTAATCTTACTGTGGTAGAAAATACACCTGATAATAATGGATGCAGCACATCTGCGTTTAGACAGCTGACAAAAAAAACTGTGATTAGCTCAACTAATACGGTGGGCACTAGACACCCAGAAATAGTTTTCGTCTTGTGCCATTCAACAATTTTGTTTCCAAGTTTTCGAAACTGACATGGAAAAAGATCCCACATTGTCAACATGCTCTCAGTTTTGGATCTCGTACTTGTTAAACAAATGATTCATGTTGTTTCCGTACGGTTGTGCGATCCTGTCTGCTCTGCATCTGCTCGTAGGAAACGTTGTCCTCGACACACAGTCAGCGGTAATGTGTAAATCCCTGTCTAAACCATAACCTCCCTCTTTTTGTCATTGACTTACAGCCGTATGATCGGAATCAAAGAGAGTCGTCTGACCCAGTGACACACAAACAGAACCAGGGTCAGACGGAGCACTGCAGTATCATATTATATGACAAGCTGCATCATTGTTGTAATGATACGGTGCATCGAGTTCAAATGTAAAATTGAAGTCTATCAAGTTTAAGGTGTGTGTAAGCAGCCAATTTTATGAATGTGCACTATATAATTTTTTTTTTTTTTTCAAAATTAACCAAAACCACGCATAATTATTCTGATTTAATTTACTTGTGCCTAATGAGAAAGATTTTACATAGCCAATAAAATATAAATAAATCTTCCATAACCAAGCAAGCACGTTAATTTACGCTATTTTAACATCTATTTATCTATTTTGATTCCATGGTGAATAAAGTAGGTCACCACAGCTGAGCACGTTACTAAGCATTTTCTAGTAGTCATTATAATCACCCTCTATAACACACTGACCCGTTTCTGTTCCCAACACAATGGAGACACAAAAGGGCGGATGAAGGCGGGAGACACTAAGCGAGGTTACATCATCACGCAGTGTACTTTCAGATCACCCGTGTCGTCCAGCAATAGGCCTCACTTCAAGTGTGTGCCAAGAAATGGACACACTTTCACACACCACATGCTATAATGATTGGGTATACTGCACAGGATGCAAAAAGCTTTTTTAAATACAAGAACAGTTGTTTATCATTTACTGTTCCACACCCTTACTTTCTAATGTGAATCACAAAAAGAGATATTTATAGAATGTGCAAGCTGGTCTTTTCCATACAGTCAAGGAAGACTTTGAGTGAAAATTCTATTTGAGTCTGTATTTGAGACTTGCATATAGTGATACTTTTCTTGCCTTTTTGCAGCTTACAGCCTTAATTTTCCATCTAATTTTATTTCATGGAAGAAAGGGACATGATGGTGAGTAAATAAGGACATATATTTGTTTATGGATAAACTATCTCTCTAATAGTTTTTAGAGATGTATAACAAGCAAGCATGGGTGTGGAAGACTGATGTAAGGGTCTGTATTATGTAATGCTTCTTGTAGTTAAGAACACAAAACAGAGACTGTAACTCATGCATTTGTGCAGCTTTTTGGAGGTGCAAATGTTATTAATATGTATAGATAGATATAGATATTCTTTAAAAATGTATTCTTATTAATATTACTAAAATACAATTTGAATAGTCTAGTTTTATCTGTAATCCTTTCCTGTGTGTGACCTTACTGAGGTCAGCAAAAGTTTATGAACACATTTTGGATCCTCTTTGAAAACTAAAATAGCCTTACATTTAAACCCTGATTTGGTTTAAGTCAGTGTTTTATCAGTGTGTCATTCAGAAACCTATTCAGAAGTGCCCTTACGCTGATGAACAAGCTGCAATCTGGCAATAGTACCTTGCTCAACCAGTTCCAAAACATACTAGTTTCTCTTTAGTGATTCAGATACTAAGACGTCATTATACATTCTCTGTGGCAAAGAGATGCACTGGTTGCAATCATTAATTTTTTTTATCTATAACCAGACTATAAATCCACTAAATGATAAATTGCTAACACTTGGCATCATTAAAAGAAAGTCTATAAGTCCAATTAGTTTTGTTATTAACTTACTATACTGGCAGTTTAACTTAAGAGTTGTATTATTTGTAACACATGATTAAAAATGCGTATAGAAGTTCATGCAAAAGCATTTTTATCAAACACTTTGATCTCATTGCTACGGATGAATAAAGTAATAGAATAGCCCTATCATAATAGAATGAATAAATTACATTAGAACAGAACAGTAACGCTTAAAAATAAGTTTGCATTTATTAAAATTAGTTTTTAAAATAAAGCTAGTTATTTAGTATTTTAGTTAGTTACTAAATATATGGGTAAAATAAAAACTTAATATTATTTAATGGACCTGAGTTAACATGAACTGACAATGCACTGTTTAAAATGAGTTAAACGCATAATATAAAGCATTTATCAATTTTAGTACATGATTATTTTAACATTTACTAATATATTGTTAAAATAAAATCTTAATGTTTAATTTACCTAACAGTTGTATTATAATTAAATTACATGAATAAAGAGTGATTCATTTGTTACAGTTTGCTTTGTTAATGTTAGTTAATGCGTTACCTAATGGGACCTTAATGTTAAATTTTAACAGTAATTATTTTAAAAACAGATGACAATAACAGTAGAACAGAAAGTAATCCGTGAAATAGATTAGAACAATCATAATATAATGGATAGATTACTGTATATTAACAGTATAATTTTGTTAGAAACAGATGATTATTAGTGGACTAAATAAGATTTTGCAGTGCGTTCCAAACACATATATTTTAATATTTGGCGTCCGATCCGTTACCTCCACCTGCTGATCCCAACGTTGGAGGACCCAGCGAACCAGGGGTCGAGGATGTACACACAGCGGACAGTGTGCGCTCCCTGGATAGAGTCTCTGAGTGAAGGATTGTCGTGGAGCCGCAAGCCCTTCCTGAACCAGTGGACTGTATTTACCACCATTACTCCACTCAAGTCCCTTCGACCGCTTGTAGTATGCTGGGGTGCTTCGATATAGACCTCCTTCGCGTTGCCTTACTAACACACTCCAAAAAAGACACTGCTTTCAAAAGCGCAAAAAACGACAAGTTATCTAATAAAGTCACTATGTATGGTCTTTCAAATGATTCTGGGGTTATATCCAGCAAAAAAAATAAAAAATAAGAATCAGCCTTGCTCTAATAAAACACTTTCCATCTTCGTGTCTAATAATTTGGAACGCGACCACAGTTGAAGCATTGGTGCGCACGCAGGCTATCCGCGCAACAGCCGAATACGCGACAGGCTTTAGGACCGAGACGCAATGCAAAGTACACTTCCCTGTTGTATAACTTGTTTTTCTGAATTATCCAAAATAATCAACAATACTGTACATAATTTATATCTCGCCTGTGACGCAAGTTGATCTATGAGTTGACTTGGCTCTCAGTGCGCGCAGTCTTCTAGTTGATTCGATTCGGAGACGTGCGTGCCCTAAATCAGCGCGATTATGTAAATATTAATATTGGCCCGAGCCCTTCGTAACCACGTTACTGGCAGCTGTCGCAAAATAAAGCAATATCCCGCATGAAGTGAGAACTCATATTAGGTTTTCAGCGTGTCTTGGTTGTTTCCGTCAACGTTGTATCCACTTGTAAATATTTTCCCACGGAGAAGGTTCCATAGACTCTCAGCCATGCAATTCAATCGGCGGACTAAACTCCACCTAGTTGATTGCGCACATGAAATGGCGCGTTCTGTTTGGTCAAGCCCTAGTGTGACGTAGCTGATCCTCAGTCACGTTCCTTTGGTGTGATAACACTCTAACCAGTTATACTTTGTTCAATACTGTTTAAAACATATTGTGCATGAACATTTGTATTAAAATTGTTTATATATTTATGTTTATATATATTGTTTATAATTACAATGTTTTTGTTTATAGAAATATTTGTAGAATTGTAAATAGTAGTAAAAAATGATGTGTGCGCAGACTGCATGCATAAACATCGCAAGGTTTGATTCATACATTGCCACCCCATAAAGACCATCAAGGAGTGTGGTGTTCAGTCCTCGAAGCTGATTGGCTGGATCCGCAGTACCCGGATGAGCACATGAGAAGCGACATGAGCAAACTCGTGTCAGTGCGCTGTGTTTTTCTGAAGTAAGATGGCACTGTTGAGACGTGCTGTTAAAATCGCGTTTTTGTTAAGAATTGTTGGCAGATTTATATTTTGGCGTTGTTTGTATATAAGGCACCGGTTATTTGGTTGTATTCCTTGCATCTCTTATCATGTTTTTAACAAAAATGCATTTTGTTTACCATTTAGTCGTCGATTATGCTATTCAACATAATAGATATTTACTTAAACAGCAAAAGACAAAATAATAATGATCATGTAAATGTGTGCCCAGCATTTGTCTCTGGTTTGTTTACACTTTTCATATAAAAAGCCTCTAGTTGCTAAAATCTTTGCTTTCAAAGCCCGAACTTTATCACTTAGGGCCGTTGAGGTTCTCAACTCCTACTTATTTGCTCGAGTGTTAAGGAAAAGAGAAATATAGCACGAAATGTGAGGAACATTGAGAACCAATGAATTAAAGCAGCCACTGCTGCATGGTTTATATATTATGAGCCAAGGATATGTACAATTTTGAGCAAGACTTTGGATAACTATTTGTTGTTTTCAGAGTAGTTGCCTCTTTTTTTGCCAGAACAGAAAAACATAACATATTTTAACTTTAAACCATCACTGTAAAATTCCATGACCTATTGTCCTCCTTACAACATATTCTGCCATCATATTTGTTTGGATTGCTTTTGATTGTGCAAATGGTTTAATCTATGCATATTTATCTCATAATTCAGAATATACCGTCTTTTCACTGGATAAAGCAATATGATGATGAGAGTAATTGCATTTTAACTGGAAGCAAATGTTTCTCACAAATGTTTATTAAACATGCAATACTTCACAAGATGTTAATTGATGGACTGAATTACTAGAGGATAATTGATGTAATGCTATGTTTCTCTAAAACCGTTTCAATGAATAAATAAACTTTTAGATTTTATATGGCTTGAGGGTGAGTACATTTTCACCCGGTTGAAGTATAACCGTATTTTAACTACTTTACTTTGTTTGCATTTACACTGTCTCTACTTCATTATGTTATAAAAAAAATTCACACTATTATAAAAGCATGTAGACACTCTTTTTGAGCTGATCTGATTAAGAACAAATGCTGGTCATGTAAAATAGTCAATTATGCTGAAAAGAAAATGATGTAAACAAATAATTTGAAATCTTGTTTAGATGCTGCCACATTAAGAATTATAGATCCACGTTCTAAGAATGTATATGTTTAATTAATGTAAAATACTGCACCAACATACTGCTACCACTTTTATTTATAAGAATATTTATATCTCATCATAAAAATGTTTCTATGCAACGTTATTTATGTATGCATCTTGCTGTTTCAGCAAAATAGTAGCCTAAAAACTGTCTGAATGTGTGAAGTTACATATGCATTTCATTGCCAACCATAACACATGAACTACTGTATTTGTATAACCAAATTAAACCTTCCAGATGAGGAATGAATCTGGAGATCTTGACTTAATTACACATTTCTTATTCATACTTGTTCTTTTTGTCCTAATATAACCATTATGGTCTCTGTGTTTCCATTAGATGGATTTTTTTTATTTGAGTTATACATAAGCACCAAATAGACTGTTGCCTTTGTGTTTCCAGGCAACAAGCAATCATGGAAGAAAATGTGAAGGAGAAATCTCAATTAAGAAGAACAACCTCTGTATCCCAGCCTGCCACAGCTGCGGACTGATTTATTCACAAGCACTGCATAGCTAAGGTAATTAATAAAACATGTAGAATAGATTCAAATTGAATAAAAGCGTAATTGTGCTTATTATAGCAAATACTGAATGTCAGGTGAATCAGTGCTTTATAGCATAAAGCACTTTAGTACTAATAGAATTAGTTTATTTCTGTTACAAAAAAACAGTCTTTACACATTTAATGAACAGGAAATTATACAAAGATTAGATAAATAAGATTTAATTTAATAAGAATATGAGACAGTGTTACATTAAATGCAACAGAGGCACAAAGAAGATTTTTTTTTTATTAAAAAAGCATTATTTTTTGATAATGACTTAACTTTTGTGCAAGGTTGATGTGATAAGCTACAGTGGGTACAGAAAGTATTCAGACCCCCTTACATTTTTCACTCTTTGTTGCAATATTGCAGCCATTTGCTAAAGTCAATTTAGTTCATTTTGTTCCCTCATTAATGTACACACAGCACCCCATATTGACAGAAAAACACATAATTGTTGACATTTTTGCAGATTTATTAAAA
>JAUCMU010000080.1:5615645-5625915 GCA_032275025.1 Enteromius treurensis | reverse complement strand
AACGATGTTGTTTGAGACTCACAGTATGTTATGTCCATGTACTGAACTGTTATTATTCAACCATGCCAAGGTCAATTGAGTTTTCCATTCTATGGCACCTTTAATATATTTTAGATTTGTCCTTGATGGAAGGTCATTCAGTGATTAGACTTTGATTTTCTGCAAAGCCTTTCGTATTTTTTTTCGATGTCACAATTGGCCTCTCAGAATACAGTAGTAATTGCAGCACTGGTTGGTGATCAGCTCTTACATCTTAACCTTATATTTGACTAGAAGCAGTAAGCAGCCTGTTTTTTTTAAATATGAGCACGTCTAAGCTTGTTATGCATTGCTGATTTGTTGATTGATTGATATATGTGGGCTTCTCCACTGATTATCTCATTTTCTCCCTTTACCCTTGTTCTTTTCATGCCCTGCTCTCTACTCTTCTCGAATACAAGAATGGCTGTCCAGCAGTGTATAGTTGCTTGAATAGTGGTTATGGTCAATTTTCCGTGGCCAACCCAGCAGGGTTGATTATCGACACACGGAACTGACAGGCGTTTGCAGGAATAATGCGCTCTCTTGCTGCAAAAAAGAAGGAGAACAAAGAGACAAAGTTAAAGTGAAAGATGTGGAGGGACAAATTGAATTGATGACAATGTCGGAATTGGGTGGAGAGAGGTGATAAAGGTGAATAAAATGATTCTGAAAGAGCAACGACATGAGATGGAGACGGTGGAATGAGGAACTTGGAAGAAAATTAGCGTGAAGACACCAATATTAGGATAAAAGAGCGAGAAGGACTGTTGATAGGGTTTTGTGTCTTATATGTAGGAGGTGGAAACCCGAAAGGGCCACAAAATAGCAGACTGTGAGTCCCAGATAAGCCAAGAAAATGTAATTTTAGTTCTTGATATGAAGGGGTTTTGTTGCCTCCCGGAAAATATTGCATCTCTTCAATTTCGTTCGGTGCACAAGCTGTCCCTCCACATCTATTGTTGATGTATAGCTAATGTCGCTCCTCGATTTTGGTGTAATTTGTTTTTCATGAGTTGCTGACAGCACTCGTTTCACTTGTTACTTGTCAAGCACATATAGGCTACATGTCAGTCAGGAAATGTGTCCCTTAAGACGCCTGAGAAGTGAGAGGTAGTTTCACCTCCTAAATGTGCTTGCGAAATGTTGTTTGGGGTGTTTTGAACTCGATACCAATGCAACAGACGGTCAGCTGGCTCCAAGTTTTTGATGTATCATGTTGGATGTATGGCAGATTTAAGACAGAGCAATACGATAACAGTCAACTATGATGATTTAAAATGCAGTGAAGAACAGCTGGAGGCCTGACTTTCTTTACTGAAGTGTTGCCTCTTCCATGTGTCATTTAGAAAATATACCCACAGCTTATATGTACGGGTAGGATTTTTGAAAGAAGCATCGAAGCTGCATTTATAAATTGCAAAAAAGTATTGCACTATTGAACTGTATTTAACGAATTGTACAAAAGACGTTGATGTAATGAGAGCTTCAAGAGGCTTCATGTTGCTCAGGTGTTATTTTAGGCCATTCTTTTACACAAACAGTGTTCAAATCTTGAAGGATCTATGGGCATCTTCTATGAACCAGAGTTTTTTAGTTCTTTTTTCAGGCAGGTTTCTATGGGATTCAAGTCATGTGATTTACTGGGCCATTCTAGCAGCTTTATTTTCTTTCTCTGAAACCAATTGAGAGTTTCCTTGGCTGTGTTTGGGGATCATTGTCAACCTTGTTTCATCTTCATCATCCTGATGTTGACTGAACCAGCTAATATTAAATTCATTTGACAGGGTGCGGGATTGCTTTCAAATTACTGATATATCTCTTCTTGTGTTTTGCCTTTCCATAGCTTTTTGCACCTACTTTTTCTCTGTCATTTGGTTTTATCATGCATAACTTAATTTCTAAACCAAATTTAGATTTTTTTGTATGTATGGATTACGTGGGATGTTACCGACATCTGGTGAAGATTTCATGTCAGCAGCACCTTTTATAAATGTTCAATGTTCAACCCATGTGCGTATGTGATCAAAAATACAATAAAAACAGTAATATTGTGAGATAATTTACTATTTAAAATGCAAAAAAATATTTAAATGTCTTTTAAAATGTTATTTATTTCTTTAATGTAAAAGCGTAATTTTCAGTGTCACGTGATCCTTCAGAAATTGCATAATATTCTGGTTTGATGTTTAAGAAAAATATCTGATTATTTCTGTATTCACAGAAATGAATGGTAATATCATTTTTGACTGGATTGTAAATTGATGCTTGAGAATCGGATCAGTCGTAAACCAATTTTTCAGACTAGTTTTGTGAAGCAGATTATTTGAAAAGAACGATGCAGAAGTCTGACTTTAAAAACAAAATGCACAAAGATATTTTTATGGTGCTTTTATAGCAAAGCTATACACACCAAACAAGATTAATCAAACATTTCGGATTTATGCTTTCCCAAATTCTGTTTTTGTGCAATCTACAATAATACAATCTAATCCTATAAGAACTTCATATGGGTTTGAAACAACACAAGGCTCAGTAAATGCTAACATTTTTGGTTTGTCTTATCCTATAGTCAAATGATCATAAAACGCCAAAGCTTGTGTTAGTCACGATTAGTCTGTAACTCCCATCATTCCTCCCACACTCTTCGGATTAAGCTTGATCTTGCCTTAATGTCAGCAATCTTTTTGTATTCCTGTATTTTTCGTTTCTGATTTGCAGATATCAGGACTTGCCATGTAGTTCTGTTAGTTACATATTGGTTTGAGTTTTAATCGGCTGCGGATTACTCTCTGAAAGATTTCAGTTAGTAAATGCTGGCATCGGCTACATGGTGTATTGATGGGGTCTGCTTAGTCAGTGTGCATGGTGTACTGCCCCCTGACCTCTCTGAAGGATTAGACTGTAGGAATGCTGCTCCAGCAGGTGGCTGATGAGTGTATTCTGAGCCCACGCTGAGCTCAGGCCAACGGTGAAACACACTGTCAGCCATGATTCTCTACAACACTCCTCTTCACGAGGGCTTCAGCACGGACAGCTTGCAGCCAGATTTCTCCCACTCCACACCAGCCTGTGGGGAGCATTTAACTCATTAATCATTGATACCCCTTGATTTATGATGCACTGTTTCTGGTCGATAAACTGATAATTGTTTTCGTGTTATGTCATATGTTGCCAATATGTGACCGATATGAATAAGTTCACACTTTTTTTGGTGTTAATTAGTTATAAAATAAAATATATTGTTTTAACTAAATATCTGATTATTTCAAAATACAGAATTTATATTAATTTTGAGATTTGCTGAGGATTACGTTTAACAGTGATTTTGAAGACTGACTTTAAGTGAGCGTTAGATGACAGCAAATTATCTCAAAATGTAAAAATAAGGAAAATAAATGTGCACAAATAATGAAAAAAGAGAAGAAAACTTATCTCATAATTAGATATGGATCTCACAATATATATTATATTATATATCGTGATGGCTCATAACCAGTATGGCATGTTTTGTGTATCCAATTATTTGGTTAATTCAGATTTAGTCATGATCCAATACCATGTCTGAGTTGTTTATTTGTTGTTTAAGTATCTGATTCTTAATTAATTATTTATTTATTTTTTGACTGGTTGTGGACCATTTGCGAATACAAAAGGCATTATTCCACATACAGAATAATCAGCCTATCATTTGACATGGAGGCACTGCAATATTACTTGTATACAGTTTTGTTGTAGTATTGTGGTCGTTTTATTTTTATGCTGTGAACCTTTTTAGGAGGCTTTTACATAAGAAATGAAAGAGCGCAATGAAATGATGCAGAAAATGATGCAACGGTCTCGAGAGGAGTTAAAATCTTAAAAACATAATTCAGGAGAATGAATTCAAAAGCAATAAATTAAATGCAATGGGCAGATACGGTCTTTAGACAACATCATAACTCGCATGTAATTTCTGTGATAAACCTGCTTCATCCACTATGAACACCATCTTTTATGGAGATCTACTTTGGACATTCCCAAAGGCACTGCAGATCACGTTTTGCGTGCTTCATTTCTTGTTTTCTGCAGTCACGTTTCAGTCTCTGTACGCCAGTGGAGCATGTAGCTGGTTGCAGATTCTCCATATTGACATGTAAGATTATTTTGCTAAATCCAATCTATTTGAAGTCTGCTACTGAGGAACACTGATTTCAAAAGCACGCTTTCATGGTACACTGAGTTCTTGCGTCCTTGACTGCCTTTTGACATTAAAGTCGCATAATCCTTTCAGATGTGTTGATGCAATCTACATCATAATTGCATAATTACAAGGCTGTTCAGAAGTCGCATTTGTGCTCTTTGCATGAGCAACAAAAGCCTTGAGCTGTCGCAGTGTTTGTTTGTTTCTTTACTTCTTTCTTTTCTATAGACAGGAGGAGTGTTTGTAGTGGGGACAACTTTGAGTTGAGAATGCTGTCCTGATGATTCGTTGCAGTGTTGACCTGTTTTTGAGATTGGAAGAGTAAGTTAAATGTGTTTATATTGTTAAGTTCCTCTTAGTTTTCTTTAAAGACCCACTGAACTTAATTTACTTTCTGATGTGAATACATTTGTTGAAATGCGCTAGATCAAAATATTAATCACGATTAATACGTTTTTGTTTGCATAATATATGTGTCTGTGTTGTATATATATACACATACACACACATACAGTTTATATTTAGAAAATATCTATATGTATATAATTCATAAATATATTTAATATATAAATTTAGCATATTTTTCTTAAATGCATATTGCATATTGTGCCTTTAAGGCATTTTAAATTGAATTAAATAACATTTATATGTATTTTTTGAGGAGCAGGATATACATATATTTATATATGTGAAAGAGAGCAGGATATACATGTGTATAAAAATACATATATTTAGATATGTAGTTTATATCATATGTGTGTCCTCAAAGATAATAGACATTTGCTTCATAGCACATAACCCTTATTTTGATTTCATTGAGTCTTTAATGTCAGCAGTCGAGAATAGTCAGGATTTTTGGATTGAATAAGTAGACATTACGTGACATAGTAGAAACCAGACGCAGTTGTTGCATTCGCCATTTACAAAATAGTTTATTTCCATTGAAACCATGGTTTAATGTTTCATATAATCTTTAAAACATGCCCAGAAGTTCTGCAAGCCCCATGCGTCATTTATTTTACATTCCTCCAAGCTCTGCATTATTCAGATGACTGTTACAGTTTTGCCTTCATTTTCAGTCTCTGATTCAGCGAAGTGAATTCCATTAAAACAGACTTTGACAGAGGTGCCATTAGCAAAACGTCGCTCTGTGGGAAGTAAATGAATAACTTTGTTGTCATAAGCTGCACATTAAAGCATCGGGCATCTCTGTGGCCTCGTCTTCCTAGGCTATTTCAGGCCTTACTCTGGATGAACCCCAAAGGCTGTGTGTGAGTGTACTGTACAGAGGCACATGGTGAAACATTTTTTTTCTTAATTTTTTTCTCGGGTTTCACATCCGCCGAAAATAGAAATCTTAAATATGTGCAGTTTTTCTTTTAAACTTGAATATATGGCTACGGTTTTCGAATATTCATGATCATCTGATTACGTTTCATCCATGCGTGCTAAGGAGTGTTTCCCGCGTTCCTCTCAGGAATCTTCCCACATGTATTTTGTATGTCACAAATGCTGTTGATGTCCCTACTTCACTTATGATGCGATATACAGGAAGTTTCTGGATCCTTAAAGGAATAGTTTACCCAAAAATGAAAATGTCATGTCATTCCAAAGCTGTGTGGCACAAAACACACTTCCATTGACTTCACTTGTATGTTCCAAAATCCTTCTTTTGTCACAGAAGTAAGGAAGACATACAGTTTTGAAACAACATGAAGGCGAGTAATTTGTATCTCTTTAAGGCGGTTTATGTGTAATAGGTTGCTGTTAACTGTGCATATTCTTTCTGAATGTGTAAGTAAAGTCACAATTTATTCAATGTGAAATGAGGACGGCAAACCAAAAAATAAGTTAATTTGCTCGGCTTGATTCTTGTGTTCAGATGGGTTGGATTAAAGCATTCAGGTCACCATAATGAATTCTGGGTTGTGTTCGGAAGAGCAGTGACTTTTTTTTCTCTCTCCCTTGAAAAGGGTTTGAAAGCAGGATGCTGTTGATTAGTGGAGAGCATTTCCACCACTGATATTTTGGCGGAAAGACAGGAAACAGTCTGTACCTTTAACTACAAAACACATTGTTCTTAGGCTACTGTTTTGTTTTAGCATTAAAAAAAAAAAAAGAAATCTGCAGCATTTTTTACATTTTTTGTTTCATTTGCAGCACAAGGTTTTATAATAATTGCTTTCAGAATATTTATTGTAATATAGCTGATGAATCATTCCCGTAATTCCCCCCGACGGTGATTGTGAAACACAGCGTTACAGCCTGGAGCTGACATGATGACCATCTGGAAAAACTGATATCAAAAGTGCACTGGATTGCCCCGTTGTGTTTATTGCATTGAACTGAAATGCTTTCAGGAGCAGCGTATTGAAATATGTGAGTTAGGCCTGTCGGTCGTTTAAAATTGCATGATATTGTGATTAAGTAATACTGAATCACATATCAATTTGTGTTGAAAAAAGGGCCTAGATGAGATTTTTCAAAGACAATATGTCATTGTGGCAGATTAAAACATTGAATAATAGTAATACAAAAAATGTAATTAGAATATGTCATTTTATTTCTGCCTACAGTCCTCATCGGTACTCAAAGCTTTTGTAGTGTTTATTGTGATATTGTGATTCAAATGTCTCTCGCTCTGGTGGCATCAGTGTCTGTGTTGTAGACCGTGTCTGCCCTTTTGTCATGCTCACAAAGTTGTAATTAACAGTTTTCAAAAGGCCTCCCGTTCTTTTTCTCAGAGTCCTGCTAATTACTGTTTTGCTGGCAGTCCCTGGGGAGAAGGGGAGAGTCCACAGAAACGGGCAAAATAATATAGCGTCTTTCATGCGACAGAAGCCAGAAGGAAACAAACAATTAGGCTGACTTGGAAAGATGAAGGTGGGTGGCAGAGGGGTTTGTGGGTGCACTGACAGCGAAACAACTACATGTTCATCTCCTTTAGGGATGAAAGATCGTGTGCTTGAGAGGAAATGATGGAGAGGGAAGGGGTTGGGTTTGTGATTGGGAAATAACCTGAGCTGGACTCATATTTGGGTTAAAACACAACAAGTCAGAGCAGGTTCACCACCCATTAAGCTGCAACAATAGATTTACACCTGTACTGACTGATGTGGTCATTCATCTTATACTACACCTGTTACCTGTACTGTATGTATCTATCTATTGACATGCATTTTATGTTTATTTACAGAAATTGTTTTTAAAGTAACTTGACAGAGTATATGCATATATTTGGCAATGCATAATAGATTAGAAATAAATTTGCTCTTTTACGTATTGGATGATAAACGTGCCAAATAGTAACAAATAAATAATCAAATAAAATAATTAAATCCTTTTTTGTATTAGTTATTTTATTATTTATATAGTTTTGTTGATGTATGTATTTATCATAATTTAATACATTTTGTTTTATTGTAAGTTAATGGAATATACAGTACAAAAAGAACTTGAGTAATACATATATATTGGAGATTTAATTTGAGTATGTATTGTATAATGAATGCACAACAGTAGTTAACGATAAAATAAAATAAGCTATTTTTTACATATTTGCTTATTGTTTCTATGTATTTACTTTAATTTACAATGTTTGCTTTTTAATTTAACATTTAGTTTTTATAAGGAATCAATGGAACATTCACAAATTCAGTAATTCATTTTATATATTGAATATTTTATTTCACTTATTATATAATGAATGCACAAAAATAGTTTAAAAAAGTATTAGTTGTTTAATGATTTATTTATATAGTTCTATTCATGTATTTTATCTTAATTGCACTTATTTGGTTAGTAAATTAGTATTAGTATTAGTAAATAAATATACACAAATCAATTATATATTAAACATTAAAGATTTAATTTCAGCATATATGCTTTAATTAATATATACAAATTCACTTATACTTTTTATATATTGCTAATTTATTTCACTTTGTTATATAATAAATGCACAGAGCTAAAAATAAATAAGAATGAAGTTATATAATTTGTTAATATTTGGATTCATTTATATGGTAAATAAATAGCTACAATATGTGCCAATTCAATTTGTTTAGTGTTTTATAGTAAATTAATTGTGTACATATATTTGGTAATACGTAATATATTAGAAATGTAGTTTTATTGCATGTTATTTGATCTATTTATTGTATTTATTTGCTTATTTGTTTGTTTCTGCTGTTGTGCATTTATCTTGTTGTGCCCGCTCAGGCTTTAGGGAGCCAACACCCTCGTGCCTTGAGGGTTGACAGGTCTGGACTTGAGGGTAACTGATGTGGTGTGGTGGGAATGGGAACCGGAATAAACCACTGCAGGTCACCTCTAGTTTTCTCCTCTCTCATCTCATCACATCCAGTAATCAACTGGCACACACATGCATATGCTCTCAGCGTGCTGCCCACTCTCACGGTCACATGCAGACGTATACTCACACTGCACACACTCACACATGCTTATCGGTAATACTCACACGCCCACACGCAGGCTGCTTGCACAGTTACTGCTGCTCACCACACCCTGTGCCTGCCATAGCAACAGAAACCAGTCTTACGGCTTTGCTCTTCCTACATCTTTCTTTATCTGTTTCTTCCCTTTCACCCACAGCAGAAACTCCCCATGTTTACAATCAATCTATCTTGGTTTCCCCTCATAGACAGTACATTTTTTTCCCCTTCTGCCAAAGAAACATAAATGCAAGATCAGCAGGGGCTTGTAGTCTGTGACTTTTCACAGCCTGGCATTGATGGGCTGGGGATTTGAGAGTCTTAACCTCTGGTGTCATCGCCAAGTCCCACAATGCAATTTACCATCCTGCCGCCCGCTTCGTAGTGAGAGGCTCTTGTCAGAATTGCCCTGAGACCACTTGGAAGAGAGATTCATATTTTGGTAGTCTTTCATTTCATTTTCAAGATGCTTTAAAAGCTCACCTTGCACACTCTGCTTTATTACTTTATTGTACCCAAAAGCCACCAGGAAGGCTGGGGCTTGTTTTTACACAATTTGTAGTCCAGTAAATATTTCGTAGGCTAGGTATACAGACCTAAAACTTGGCAAACAAATAATCTTTGTTAATCTTTGTTGTTGTTTTCTTTTTGAGGAAAACTAAAGCTAATAAAAATGACAAAGCACGTAAAAAATTGCCTACAGTTCCCTCAGAGAAATACAATAGCTCAGCCTCAAACTGATGTTTCTTAAAGCTGCATAATATAGCTCCTCGAACACCCAGTTTTCTACTTTTGAAAAATTCCTGAGCAGGATGATCAGTTAAACAATGCGAGGTGTGAAGAACTGTGAATCAGCAAAGCTGAGCTCCATCAAAAGCAGCACAAAAGTATTGTGTGAAGTCTGAGCAGCTCGGCATTCTCTCTTTCACACACTGTATTTGTTTTCTCGCTCACTTTATATCCATTTCCCTGCCTCCCTGGTCCTTTTCCACTCTCTTTTTCATACACCCACTCACTCTGTTGCTAAGGGATCTTCACCTTGCATTATCCACTCTGGAAATCATTAACCAAACCATCATTTTGTCTCCAGAATCTGTTAATAAAAGCTGTAATTCACAAATATATCAACATATCAAACGTTTCAGCATTCGCTGTCCATTTATCAACGCATTTTTGTCCCTTCATATTGCCACTGCAGTAAACATTCACTGCTGGGTATTACAGGAAACAGAGTGATGTGGGTGCAGATGAGGAAAAAAGCTCATTAAATGATTGCAGCATTGCACAAAATGTCATCATTAGGACTTTCAGTTCCTCTACCTCCATTGCTGTGGAAATCACAGTCCAGCTGTTCTGACACCTTCCGTTGTTTCCTCTCGTTTAGTCAGACGTCCAACTCGATTACCGCTGCCTGACTGGAGAGGAACCTGCAAGCTAATGGTGTTTCTTTAGGGAATGTGGAGAACTTCCTTTTTCTTTACACTTTCGGAAGAGTTAATGCCTGTTCACATCAAGCACGATCACAATAAAGATAATGATATGTGACCCTGGACCACAAAACCAGTCTTAAGTCACTGGGGTTTATTTGTAGCAATAGCCAAAAATACATTGCATG
>JAUCMU010000080.1:5568341-5609556 GCA_032275025.1 Enteromius treurensis | reverse complement strand
AAGCTCAAAGGCAAATCGGTCTCTCTGGCGAGTTCCCATATGTAACGTCGAAGTGATTCGACTGAAAGGGTAACTGAGGATAACGCGGATATTGCGACAATGAACAGACGTTTAAATCTGGAATTTCTTTGAATTTGAATCCTACAAAACTTTTGAGATGATGTTAGTACACAACTGCATGAAATATATAACACTGTGTAGGTGGGTTTTGGATATTGTATTACAAACATCTTTCATATTGTACCTACTGTGAGACTATAAATATGAAATTACTGAAAACAAAAAACATATTTGTCTTAATTATACATTTTATATTTATCATGTTATTACATTATAACATATAAATTAAATTGTAATTAATGAATAATTATAATAGATAAAAAATATATTTGTATATTTTTTATATAAAACTATAAAATATATATATTATATATATATTTTTTATATATTTATAATTATTTCTTTTATCAAATATTATTTATAATATTTATTTATGGATGACATGTTTACCTAGTATTAAAGGGATAATTCTAAAAATATTTTTAAGGATGTTCATTAGAACAAACTACTTAAAACACATTTAATGGAAAGTGCTAGCTTTTTTTAAGCTTTATATCACAAATATTGCTCTAAACAGAGAGTTTTTACCTTTATTGGCTTTAAAGGAAAAACAAAGATGCAATGCAGATGTTTGTATATTCAGAAACAAAGGTATGTCACCTTATGGAGCATCTTTGACTTATGGGAATATAAAAAAGCAATTTTTACGTCCAGTCCCCTGAGATGGATATTAATAATAGATGTAAAAAAATTTAAGAACAGTATGAGATGGCCTGCAATACAGTCACACATCTGCGTATAAGCAATGTCACAATAAGTGTGACGTTTTGCTTTGGATAGGGCCCCTGTAGTTTATAGACTATGCAAAAATGAGAATCTCATACTGTTTCTAAAGTCCCACAGCTCTTTATTGCGGTACAAAGCACACAGACGCACACACCTCGAGAGGAGGAAGCCGGGGAGGCGGGGAGTGTTAGTGCCGAACCAGGCTAATCAGAGCAGGGAAATGAGGCGAGTCCCACACAGGGCTCCCGTGCCTAGAGGCCCACTCGCTTGACAGCCCTGATGGATGGAAGTGTCTTCTCATCTGAGAAAGAGAAAGATATTGGGAGGAAGTTGAGGAAGTGCACTGCAGGTATGTCGCTGTTGGGTTTCTAGCATGCCGGATCTAGGGTACTTAACAAAGAAAGATGGAGCTGGAGATTGAGAGAGCTTTAGGGAAAGGCATAATGAGTCTCTGCGTCAGACGGCACACCCACACAACGTGGAACGCGTATTGTACAATAATAGCTAGAACTGGCTGAAATCATCAGTTCAAATCTAATTGGAAGGCTATTGCATAATATCCGGTAGTCATGGTGCACAGGATTTTATGAATTTGATGCGGTGCAAGGCACCAGGTTGATATCATAAACTCTTTTAAGCAAAAACGAGTATATTAATTTAGCTCATATGCATGATTCATTGCACTGAATCTTTGAAATATGTTCAGGAGATTCAATGTTTTGTGTAGTACATCTATTATTTTTTTTTTTTCCACTTTCTTCACAGTTTTGTCCGTTAGGGATGGGGTTTTCTTTTTTATAACCATTCAAATGTAACATTTTTTAAATATTGAACATTTCGTATGCGTGTAACTACATTGATTGGTTCATTGAAGAAGAGTCATTGTTCTGTGAATGCTGAGTGCTGTTGTGTACAATTCAAGAGAAATGCATTTAGTCAGTTTTAAATTATCAGTAAATTCTATTTGATAATATATATGTATTTTTTAAAATAAAAGGCTTCTCCAGGTCTTAAAAAGGTCTTGAAAAATTTAGATTCACCTTCCTCAACTGAAGAAATTAAATTGTAAAGTCTTAAAATTATAAAACCATGACGTTAAATGTTGCACACATGGCAAAAAATATCTTCCTCTGTATTTTGTCTTGTTTTGCCTAATACAAATATTTAATCATACATTTATTTGATGTAAAAAAAAAAAAAAAGATTTGAAGTATGTGAGGTTTTCTGTTAAACTATACAAAAACAAGAACAAATGTCCATCAATGGTTTATGAAAGGTTCTTTAAAAAAAAAAAAAAAAAATTCTAAGCCCATTGGCAGATATTATTTAATATTTTATTTATTATAAATTTCTGTATTAAATAGTACAATAATAGTCATACATTTTCTCAATACAAAAAAGTTCTAAAAATATTTTTTTGCCATCTTTATGAATATAATTATGCTTGTTTAAGAGTGCTTTTATGCCTTTACCATCACCCTCTCAAGCACATCACATTGTCAGCAAGCTAATTAAAAGCATTGCCTTTACAAATCTAAAAAAAAAATTAAATAAATTGCTTTTAAATGTTAAAAATAACCTATAAATTTCAAATATTGGTAACTTTTGTTTTCCATTTGTTTTTCCATTTTTCTATTAATACAAGTAAATTTGAAGACCAGGGCAAAGTGAAGCAAGAGACTTGAGCAGCGGTTTGCCTGTGGTGTCTGAAATAGGCCTCAAGTACATGTCTGGCCACAAGTGACACTGCAATAATCTCTGTGGGTATTGTAGCAGTCCAGACAGAGCTAATTACATGCTTTACCTTCTCATACAGTATCTATAGATCCAGCACACAGAACGAGGTAGATTTTAACAGACCAGCAAACGTTCCATGATTTTTATAGAAACCAACAGGGCTCCAACAGTGCCAATTTATCGCTATAACAGCGTGACTGGGGAGAGATATGGCATGAAAATATTTAGTTAGCTCTCGTCAGGGTTTCTCCACCACCAAGTCACAACTCTCTCGCACTAGGCCAACTGCTATTTGTATGTCACAGGTTGTCAGTCACAGCAGGCCGTTGTGTTTGTGGATCATTTGTGTGGCTGAGGAGCTTGTTAAAAAAGACCAAACCTGGTTTGAAGCAATGGAGATCAATCAGTCTGTGAGAGAATTGGGAATAGACTTAGACCGAGATCAGTTTAGTTTCAGAAGTCCAGTTTGACTGCTTGTATGCAATGTGCAATTGATGAAGTAACATGCTGTAATAAAAAAAACACATAGCTAAATCATTTTAGAAATAATAATAATCATTATTATTAATTGTTAATTATTTTTATTAAGTGTTGTACATACTTATTTATTTTTTATTACTCTTTTAAATGATCATATCTATTTTTCCCCCTTCATTTTATATTCTTCAAACCACTAGGTTTTACCCATTTAAGAGTTTTTAATCATTTAAAAAAATAACATTTAGTACCAACACCTTTTTAATGTGCATCTAAGAATAATATGTATATGTTTATTAAAAAGTCAACCCCAAGGCTGTGTGGAAGATCTTAGAGAGAATGAGCTATGATGGTCCAGCCTGTGGTCATGGACATGGAAAATAAAAAATGTGCGTTTCGCACACACTTAACTGTTTCTTTCAGACTTGATTAGAATCTCGCCCAAGGGCGTCTGTGTTTAATGACAGTACACTGAACCAGTGGCAGGTTCCCGTAATAGGCAGAATAAAAGGGTCCAAGGTAAATGGGTTCTTTGACATGCCATGTGAATTCTCACCAGATGTTATCGTGTGTGTGGCATAATTATTTATTTTTTCGATTTACATTTAGATTTAATGTCGGCTCAAATGGTATGTCAGATTTTTGTAAGATTTATATAAAAGACCCACTTGAGTGCAAAGGCCTTCATTTAATAAACGATCAGTTTTTTTTTTTTATAAATTCATGCTGGACTGATAAAAATCCAAAAGTGCACAGAATTTTCTCATTAAAACTTGTTGATTTGAACCTAATACCTTTTGTATCTTGTTTGTTTTTGGAACATCTTGGCGAGGTAAATTGTATTCGATTTTATTATTAAACTGTTGCTATTTCACACCACTGTTTCTAAGATAAGATAAGGGTTCAAACCAGGTGGAAGCTAAAGGATAAAAGGAGAGATTTGTAATAGTGATGTAACTTTTAGAAAAGATGATGGTCAGTTGTGTAATTGTCCAATCGATTGGTATTGCTGCATGGATGGAATTAAACGCTGAGACTCTCGGCTGTCAATGGGAGGACCTTTTAGATGAAGAGAGAAAGAAATTGACAAGATGTTGCTTGTACGTGCAAACTATTTTTGACTTTTGTAATTGGTGTAAAATTTAGCTGGAAGGCACAGATTTACATATAGCCCATTTATTGCTTTCAGTCCTATTCATACTTCATTAAGCTTTCCCGAGCAAAAGGCGAGCAAGCCGAAAGCCAGGCCACAATGAATGAATCGACTAGGCTCTGAGAGGTCATCTGGGGCATCTCAGTTTCATTGTGCATCATGCTGCGTTGAATACGGGCTCATCTACGTGCACAAAGACCATATCATGCATAGAGTATTGTAGATGGCTCTCTAATTTTAAAAGACAATTTCAAACGGTCCAAAGGGATTACATTGCACACAACTCTCGCTTGAGTATCCTCAGGGATTTTATTTTATCCACAGGTGGATAATACAATTCAGACTTCTTTTGTGTGTGTTTATTTATTTATTTTAGTGTTTATTTGTATTTTATTTAATGTGTATTTTTATTTCGTTTTATTTAAATCTTTATTTGTATAATATCGATCATTATATATTTGTTTATATATGTTTTATATATATATATATATATATATATATATGTTTTTAGGGGTTTAGTGTTATTTATTTGTTTACATTTTCAAAAGAAATTATTTTAATAATATTTATTTATTTAAACAATTGTTTAAAAATACTTTTATATTTAAATATTTATTTTGATTTGTTCGATTAATTATTTATTTATTATTGTTTTATTGCTATTTCTTTACCATTTATTTAAATAATTATCAGTTTATTTATTTATGTATTTATTTATTTAAATCATTATTCAAACGTTTGTTCTATTAAAAAATATACATTTTTCTATTTACTAATATTTTTGTTGCTGTGTTTATATATTGTTTTTTCTTTTTTGCCATTTTAGATTATAGTTTAAAGGGATCGAATCATGAAAATGCATTGCATTTTGAAAGTTATGCTATAAGCATTAATGAAACCACTTAAATTTGAACCAGTTTTTTGCACACAAATGCAAACATAAAAGTCACTTTAATGTCGATGAAATTGGATTTTACAGCTTGTTCTGGTGGGATTGGATTTTTGACGGGTTTCCTGCTGTCTTTCGTGATACCCCAAGTCATCTCATCTTGTCACTTCTTTAAGAATAGATGGTTTGTCACTTTGCCCTTTGCTTCGTGTTCAATATTGCATTTATTTCTGCATTCAGGTGGCCTTTGTCTGATAAGACGAGACCATGGATCGCATGTTACAAATTCCTCCCTAGTCACATCCAACACAAAAGCAACCTTTCTCAGAAGCCCTCTCCATTTCCCTTAGCTGCAGATAAGGCAGTCATCCATTTATTCAGCTCTGAAGCCGACTGACTTCTGCTATTATAAACTCTACACTCAAGACCCAGTGCAGTTGTAGTCATCTGGACTGATAAGACCGTTCAAGAAGCCCAAAAGAAAGTCAGGACCAGCCACAGGTCACTAGATAGATAATTACACTTCTTCACAATTTCCCTTTCACTGCAGGATTGTCTTGGCTTTAGTTTGGGAAGCGAGAGGATAATTGTCTCTTATCTTGTTGGGCTGGTGGCCAAACTGTTAAAAACACAGGATGACATTCCTGTTTATTGTAGTTTTGTTCTTAAAGACAGGCTCAAAAGCAAAGATGCAAGGTGAAAGGAAAAGAGCAACCAGTCAACATTCAAGAGCAATCAAGTTGTACCCTTGCAACCGCATAGCAACACCCTAGCAACCACTCTGAGGTCCTTGGCATCTATTTATCTATCTGTAATCTGACTCTTCAAAACTTCCTTTGAAAAATGTAATTTGCATAGTCTAGCAGTCCAAAGTAATATTTTGTCTCCTTTTTTTTGGACAAAAATACCGAGATTTCAGTATATATATTTTACTTTTCGAATACATTTTAGTCTTGTCTTTTATTGTCAGTATTGTTGTCACAATTATCATTTATTGACTGTCTTGTTTCAGTCCAGGGAAGAAAGTGTGTGAGAATGGTGAGTTTAATTGAATCAATTCCATCTGATTGGTGAACTAAATATTCAGACAAG
The DNA here is from genome assembly GCA_032275025.1 of Enteromius treurensis. NCBI lineage: Eukaryota > Metazoa > Chordata > Actinopteri > Cypriniformes > Cyprinidae > Enteromius > Enteromius treurensis. The sequence goes on along the minus strand of JAUCMU010000080.1, from coordinate 5,603,362 downwards.
TCAAGGTCATCAGAGAACACAATGTTGTGTCTTCAGAAAAATTATATTTGATTATAGTATTTGAGTCTTATGGACAACTTTTATGATACTTTTATGATACTTATTTTAGAGGGAGACCACTCTAGCCTTTTTTCTCTTGAATTTTATTATATATCATTCAACTTGCAAGAAAATTGTATGGGTTTGAAAGGCTAATATGATAACAAAATGTTCATTCTTGAGTGAACTTTTCCTTTAAGAGCAGAAATAAAAGGCTGAGATGAAGGGGGTAAGTAGCAATAGAAAACTCATTGGCTTGATTAAATCTTGCAGGAGCAGGGCAGACATTTAAGGTAGCAGACAAAGAATGACATTTCATTTTATATTAGCAGCTGCTGTCCCATCATGTCTATTATACATGTCTGTCATCATTAGCACATCCGTATGAAAAGAGCTGTCTGCAGATATTACAGTGTAATATCCACCTCGAATCGCACTGACAAGATAGATTTACACTAAGAGTTTTGGAACAGAAAAAAACTTTATCCAACATGTCTACATGACAAATAACAAGAGATAGTTTAGTTTATAAAACATGTTCAACCTGAAAAGATGGTGCTTTTAGAAAAGACCAGTGGAAGAAAAATAAATAGTAATGTCTGTATTTTTGCATTGCCAGCAATTTTGGGTTTTATTCTGTGGCGCCGCAGCATCTGTGTGTATTTCATTGATATTCATTCATCATTATATGCCCAGCAAAGGAGAGAGACAGACAGACGCTGAGAGGGTAGGGCTCCCACTGGAGCTCTCCCACGATCCTCCTTAGCGATTGTGTCATAGCCAAACCATTTATCTTCTTAATGTCGTAATGACGGACAAAAATATAGATTTATCTGCCTGAGTCCTTTATTAATGGAATTTTTATGTGTTTGTTACTTATCCTGTTTGACAGAGACCACATCATAAAATATATTGGAACCAGAGAGAAGTGGATAATAGTGTTTTATTTTTTGCTTTTATTTGACAGAGCAGAATTGGACAACATATTAATGACTTTTATTGTGTTGTATTTTTATTTAAGGATATACGATTTGTTTTTGAACCTCAGAACCACTTCGAAAGAACATTCTGATGTTAATATATTGAATGCTCTCCAAAGTATCTGAATTTTTTTTTTTAAGTTTTTAATATAAATTATAATATTTTAATATAAAATATTAAAATACTAAAACATTTTGTTTTAGATCTTACTGGCATATAAATATCAACATTATTATAATAAATATGGTTCACACTCAGTCTCCTGAGTTAATATTATTAACATAATATTAATTATGCATTTTTTTCTTTTCTTCTTCTTATTTAACCCACAATATTCTGATAAGTTTTAAATATTTTGTTTTAGATGTTGGATTCATTTCTTTGCTTTGCCAGTTGTAAACAGGTAGTTCAAAATGACTTGTACAGCGGAAAACACTGGCTAAAAATTGCTTCAGCGTCGTCTTTACCCATCTCTAGAGTAAATGTTCAGGAGTCATAGTGCTGCGGTGGAGGCATTTTGACCACAGAAAGTCAAGTCCATTCCCTTGAGAAAGTACCTCACTTTGTAAAGGGTTACAGATGCCCGGTCCTTCAGAAACGTCTCTCCTGAGCGGCAGGGCGAGCAGACACCTGGCTCCATTTGGTCGCCGAGGTCTGATGACTTTTATCCTGGCTCTGTGAACGACTCCATCCATCACAGCAAATTTTATCTCCTGTAACGATCCCTCGTTTCTCAGCCTGTCTGGGGTCTAATGGAGGAGAACGGAGATGGATTGGGAGGTGGGATGTCGTGGACAGCTTTGGGACACGGTCCTTTGAGGATACCCCCTGCCATTGGGGGGTGTTGTGTTATGTAATTGTGCCTATTAATTATTATTGTGGTTTTGATTGCTCTCTTTATCTTTTATTGGTGGAACGTGAGTCAATCACAGCCCTTGTTCTTGTGCTGTTGTGGTCAGACAGCAGGGTCTATCCGATGCAGTATGCTTCAGAGGTTAATGTGTATATGATGCTCAATTATCTGTCCTGACTTGGATCAAAGGAGCTGATGTCGTTAAATTAGATTGTTAATTTGATTCTGAGCTTGTTTTTGTTGTTTAAGGCCAGTGAAGCATGTTACGATGCTTGAGAAAATACTGTGTGCTTTTCATGCTGGACTCATGACCAGAGATGCACTGTTTGCCATTATCAGCTTTGCGTTAATTGACTACTAAAGTGTCAAGAATAACTATAAAGAGTAAGATAACTGTATATTTTGTGTGATGTCACTATATTAAAAAAGGGTCATCATACAATATTTAATTGCATTTTACATTGTATTATTATTATTATTTTTAACTGCAGTAATTGAAAGAAAAATATTTTAGTTGAAATAAAATCAGAAGAATCTAAAAATAAAAATAACAAAAAAACAGAATGGCTAAAATATTAACTAAAATTAAATGTGAAAAATTAAATAATAACAAAATATCAACAAAATTAAAATATATAATATATGTTAATTACAACTACAGTATAATAGTACCTCAATGATGCTGAAATAATGCTGCTACACTTCATATGAAACTTTTTTTTTTTGCTGATTTATGTAAATAAGCATGTAAATATGCAGTCATATGTATTTTGGTTTTGTTTTGGTAATTTTCTACAGACTTCAGAAGATAGCAGATGTCCTGAACAATAATTCCGATTGTTTTCGTATATATTTTTCGATTTCATTTCTCTGTGCTGCAATTTAAGTCAAAATCGAGCCACTCAGACTTCCTAAAGCAAGTAGCCATTTTTAGCCATTTAGGCCTTGTATTTGTCATCATCTGCCCACAGAAAACTGAAGAAAACAAAAATGAATTATTTCCACTCCAGCTAGATATTTTCTGGTGGAACGCATTGTCCTTTTTTTAATATCTCCTTTTCTGTATCGCATGTGCCTCACACTGAACCATGAGTAAAACCTACGAGTGGTTGCTAGTACTGTTTTCTATTTTTACCGGCCTTCAGTGATTCATAGTGCTATTTAGGGACGTTCACCCTTTATATCACAGTACAGGCTGTTATTTTGCACTTCATTATGTCCGGAACTTAATTGTGGTGTTTTTAAAGCGATCAATAAACCCCTGGAATTAGATACGCTATCCCAAATACACCGCTCTGCAGCTGTTTTGTCCTCGAGGTCGGTTTGAACTAGTTTGTCTTGCTCAGTTTTGTTATGTTATCAGGATCATACGTGGTCGATACCACACTCAGCGTTGGTCGTTTTGTTTTTGTTGGGAATCGTAGTGAATCGATTGACTGAAATGACGTTGTGATTGACAGGGGCTTATAGACTCACATGCTTTAAACTAGTTCATTTCTGTGGTAGTCCACACACGGTTAGGAATCAATGGCAGCTGGTTCAGAAAACAACATGCCCTTCCAGTGCATTAACGGGTTGCTAATTAACTGATGCTTTTATCTGCCAAATCCATGAATCCTTTGAAGGGAAAGTGCAGTTAAATTCCCGTGAATGTGCATTTACTGCCTGCTTTGAAAAGGTTGTATTGGGTAAGAGTAACCTTTTTTTCCTGAGGCGATTAGGCTAACCGCGATGCTTTCTGCTACTTTAGTATCTGAACCCTGAATAGACTTTGAAAACTTTGGTTTGCAGTGTTGAAATAGGTTTCATCATTTGGATTTTCCGAGAATCTTGCTCTTATTTCTCCAGAGAAAATCTGCTCTTTTTTGTGTCATGCTTTTTTCTTGAGAATCACTTGGATGATTCTCTCCTGGCAGATGCAACTGGTAGGTCATTAATGCAGCGCCACAGCAAACTTCAATTTAGCTTTGAATTTTAAATGCGTTAAATCTTGAAGCCCTTTTTACAAACGTTAAGATACACAATGTTTTATCATATCAGTGACAGTATTGCTCACTTTTATTCAGCTCCAGTGATCCACTTACTGACATCCGTTTCAAGTTAATTTAAGTGAATGAAGTGCTTCTCTACTCATAATAATAGATTCAAGGTTTGAATTGGTTCAGCACAGGACGCCATGAATATAAATGGCAGAAGTCTTACAGTATAGTTATATTATTGTTATAATGTGTGCTTATTATTCTAATAAAATATTATGGTAAAATGCTATAAAAAGTATTCTTGTTTTATTTTTAATTTATATATTATACGTTATTATAGTAACAACTTAGTCAACTTTGATTAATGTTAATTAAAATACGTTTGTTTTTGGCTTATTCACTTTTTTTGCATTTTAATAATTACGCAAAAATTAACAAAAATTTAGTTAAAAACATTAACTAAAATGAATTAGTTCTGTGTAAGTGTTGTTCATGTTTACTAATGTTGTTAACCTATGTTAACTAATTAACCTTATTGTAAAGTGTTACCATTATTATTAGTAGCCATAGTAGTACATATATTTTCTTTTTATCTATTGTTATAGTTATAATTTATAATAATAATAATAATAATAATAATAATAAATGTTACAATAATTAATAAATAAATAAATACAAACAATGCAATACAATACAATAAGCCAAAAAGGAAATAAAATGTATCTAGTAAAGTAGTAGTATTATATGCTTTTATATCTTTTTTGTATTCTTGATAATATAATATAATATATGATAAATTATATCCAAAATACAAAAAAAAAAAAAAAATAAAATGTATAAATCTGTTCTTTTTTATTTATATAATTTTACATTACTTTGTGATTTATTAAGACAGAAAATAAATATATTTTATTTCTTAATAATTCACAAATGGTTCATGAATGAGGTATTTTGAATAAACAATAAACCATAGTCAATAAATGAACACAATTGATGCTGTAAAAACGATTCGTTGTTAAGGGGTTGAACCTTACTGTAAATTATTTGAACATTTTTGTTGCAGATGTTTTTGGTTTGGCGACGTAAACTCGCAGCATATGTTTTCTGTACAAATTCAGCTCCATGTCTTCCTGTTTCAGCACAAAACGACTCCAATTTATGGCCCTTCATCACATTCTAATTAAAACGTTGGCCAGTTGCAATGGTTATTTAGCTGTGCCAGAGTAAAGGACTGCCGTCTGGTGTGCCGCCTGGAGTCCAGGGATCTAAATGACAAGAGGTCTCTGGGCTCAGATGGCCGAGCAAAGGGTCAGTGCCACCACAAACACCCATCACCCAATGTCCTGTCTGCGGGAAAACCTCTTTTTGAGCTGTCTTTTTTTCCCCTCTGCTAGACAGAAACAAGAACTGCTCTGAAACAGAAACTAATGCGTAGGTCACCATAGCAGCTTGTCAAGCTAGAAGCTATATACTCCTGATTTTATAGTGAGAGGAATAGTTATTTATCATTACATCACCAGTGGATGCTTTGCAGTGCCGTCAGAACGAGAGTCTAAAGAGCTCATTAAAACATTCACATGACTCCAGTGTATCAGTTAATATCTTCAAAAAGCTGCATGTTTGTTGGAAAACGAGTTGGATAGCTTGTATTTTGTTAACAAAAAATATACGTTTTCTATTCATAATATAGCTTTCTCCAGTGAAAACATTGTCTTGTCTGAATCAGGAGAGAAATATGCACAGATCAAGCACTGTTTACAAGCCAAAAAAAGGTCTAAAGCAGATTTCAATAAATATTTCCAGTGATTTTAAATGTAAGAGATCAACAGGGGATGGATTTTTTTTCACTGAAAGAAGCATTATTTGGGGTTTTGGATTCATATTTTGCCCATGCGGCCAAATATACTTACAAACAGCTTTTCTCAAGACCTTTGTTAATTGATAGACATTGATAATTCAGTTAACTGATAGACTGAAGTCAGGTCATGTAAATGCCATTTGAACAGATGAGTTTACATTTAGTACCAGATATAATACCATAACACTGTAATTAACAGCAGCACTGACAAATAAGCAAATTAATCGTAATCATTTAGACATCACGTACTGTATGTCAGTTTAGGGTACTGTACCGCATTGCAGAATGAATGGAGAGCTTCTTGCCTCTTTGCTCTGTGTGTGTGTGTGTGTGTGTGTGTAAGTGATGGGTCACAGCTTGGTTGCCATGGGAATGACATTAATTATGATAAGTTCATGCACAGCAATAAGCAACTACCACATTTCATGGCACCTACTGTATGGAACCGTCCACACTTCTACGTACAGATTTCTTACAGAATGAGGTGCTGTAATAAGACAGAATCTGATTTTTTTGTGGTTCCCAAACTTTTTGTCAGAGCTTCAAGATGTAGAAAAGACTGGTTTATTTCCCTGTTGGTTTTGCAGGTTATATAATCCACCATGTTTTTCTTGTCCAGCCATTGCATCACACAAATATACACTTGAATTCAGTTACGATGTTATGTTCTCGTCTCAGCATGTTCCCAGAATTCCTCCTCGGACCGGTCCTGCAGCGATCAAACTAGAAAACAAGGAATTTACGGTCTCTGCATTACATAACAGTAATGCAATCCAATGAATACAGATGGGATGATAAATGTCTGTTTGCAACTAAGATGCAGATGACATTGATTGACTGCTTATGATTTACATAATTGCTGCGTTTCCAATAAGAAACACAGGATTTGCAGGATGTTCTTGGTGTTTATTTAAAGAACCGCTGTGTCATGCGGTCTGGCTGAAAATGAGCTGCCTTGCTCAGATGTAAAAACTTAATTCATTCAGGCATTTATTAAGCAACGAGCAAAAAATAAACCATTACAAATTACCTGGAGGGCTGCATTTTAAAATCTGCATTTATAATTCATAAGGTTAATGAATAAGTGATTGATTGATTCGGGGAATGTCGGCGGGTATAGAATATTACTGTACTGATGAACTTAAAACATTTTTATTAGCTAATTAACATATTAAACAGTAGCTTTTTAACATTACCTGAAGGAAAAAGTGAGTATTTGGCTCCATTTAAAATTGTCATCATGACATTAGTGTTGTGTGCCAGTGCATTTCAAAAGCTGGGGTGTTTTATACTGTATGTTTTAAGTGTGTTTCTATGTGGTTGCTACAGGTAGGTGACTACTTACTCATTCAACTCAAAAGAGCTTAATTCTTTATTATATTCTCAGGCATACACTCTCAGAAAAAATATTTAGGGGTGCATACAAGTACTTTTAAGTTACTAAACACATGGCATTAATATCTAAATGGCACATATTTGTGCCTTATGAAAAGATGACAGCTTTTTATATATATTTTTTTTTTATGAGATACTGTATGTACAGTACATACTGTACAGAATTTTTAATCATCAAATAAATATTGGCAGACTTTGCATTTGGCACTTCCTCCTTTCACAAAAACATGCAATTTTGGGCAAGGTCAAATGCGGAATTAATGTTACACTAATTGATTTTCTTTCCTCCTCTGCCCGAAAAAATGCCTTTGGACATTTCTCAAATGTCTCTAATCAGTATAAATGCACTTTAATAATTAATTTGCAGATGACTCCGACTGAGACCAGATCAGTGGATGTTTCTGTTGTTTATTTTCATTCCCATGAGCTGGCCTGCTTGTCTGTCCGTCATCTATGTCACATGTGCTTGATCATGTGTCATGTTCCCTCAGGAAGAGCAGTCAGAATGGCACGTGTCACTAGTATTAGGGATTACCCCTCACAAACCCAATCTTGTCATGTGCAAGCTAGATAAACAGAGCCTGGCCCACTGTCATATATACTGCAGGCAATCTGATTTCAGGTCAGTGCAACTTTGAAAAGAGTTGCTTCAGCCAATCACTCAACTGAGAGGCATTGGCGGATTATTTATTTCATTAGAGAAGGTAATCAATAGACAAGTAGCAGTATTATAGATTTTTTTTTATTTGGTTGCAACACAAAGAGTGTGAGATATCTGATATCAGGAAGAGGAAGTGTTTCATCTGGAAGTGATATGGGGATATTCAAAAGCGATTTTCTTTTTGTACTTTTACTTTTAATTACAAATAATATTTTAATAACAAATCGAGCATAGTTTTTGTATAAATATCTTAAAAAGTGCAGTCTTTTATATTTTTTTGGATTTGGATTATTTTTTGGGGGGACAAAAATAGAAGAAAAAAATATATTTTAAAAGTTCTAAAATTGTTCATTTCTAAATTTAATGTTTTTTGTTTTGTTTTTTGTTTTCAAAATGTAATCCTTATTTTTAGACTTTTGAAAAAGTTTAATCTATAAGTTAGATATGGATCAAGATGCAAAAGTTTTTTTATTTATTTTTTATTTTTATAACTTATATCCAAATGTATGATTATTTCTGAATTTAATTCCTTATTTTTAGACACTTGAACCCCACTTGATTTCGTCTCTTTTTAAAATGGTCTCTTAGTAATTTTTCAGTGCGGCTAAATTGAGTTAACGCCGTGTGAAATCCTTCCTTTTAAAACTGAGAAATGTCTTTTGATATCCGCAGCAATGAAGTTGGTCCGTGAGGGGTAAACTTTGAGGCCATTTAAGTTCATTTTCCAAGTCATATTCAATCTCTCATAAATCTGAGATGTTGATGTAATGCACTTATGCTCTTTCTGTGGTTGAACATGCTTTTGACTCTATCTGTGCTTAGATTTAGTATGCGCTGTTGTTATAGCACTGATCCTCCTTGGGGATTAGAGGAAGAGGATTTGAACTTTAAAAACTCTCATCCTAGGGAAATGTGAAAAACAGAAGCTGACAGACAAGCAGTCATGTTTTGTGTGTGTGTGTGTGAGCTCAAGCTTGGTAATAGCAGAGCGAAATAATTATAGTTTTTATCTTATTTTCATTTTGTCATTCTAAATTAGATTTACATTTGCAAGCTTTTTTTACATTTCTGTTTAATTCCCTGTTGAAAAAAAAAAAAAGAAATTAAAAACTAGATTTGTTCAATGGGGCTAATTTTGTTTGATCTGTCTATGGTTCATTTCATTTCTACATCCCAACATTTTAAATCTGGGAAATATGAACCTATAAAACCCTTTCTATTCATAAAAGCATACATTAACACACAACTAACTCGAGCCAGGGGCACTTTCTTAGATTTTTCTCTTTCATCCCTTCTTTGTGAACAATCTTGTGGACATTTTATTGAGAAATAGAGCAATATTTTCCGATATTCACATCACGTCTTGCATCACGTTGCCTGCCAAGGTCGTAACAGTCTTTATGAGCTTAGTTAGCCACCGGCTTGTCAGTGTACATTTTACTGTGTTACAGGAAATATTTAAAAAGTTTCATATATTCAGATGACATGTGCAGCTCTCCATATCACCTTACAAGGTTTTAGTCATGGTTGTCATCCAGTCAGAGCCGCTGAGGCCTTTTTAATACTGTTGCGTAAGTCTGACCCCCCCACCCAATCGTGTAAAGAACCCTTCTTTTTTCCCCCGTTCCTCAGACAGTGGAAGTGATAAACCAAGTCAAAAGTGATTGGATTCTGCTTCCCATTCTCTCCCACCTGTCTGGGTTTTCTTTTTTTTTTTTGGTGACATCTTTCAATCGGTGGTTTCTTAAAAACTTTATATTTTTCACAGGCAGTTTTTGATTCTCAAGGTCATCACAGTCTGCGGCTCAAGAGACGAGACCTTCTCTTTGACAGTGACTGTCACCTTCAGTCATAACCATGAGAAAGTGTCCACCGGATACTACAGAGACTTGTGTGTTACATAACACATTATATGTCATGTACGTAGACATCAATCGACAAGTCGGAATACGAAATTGTAACTTGAAAACAGGAAAAAGAGGGCATGAAAGATCTTAAAGAAAATGAGCAGCCTTTCATAACACCATCAGATGATTAAAAAGATGCAGTGCCATATGTTCTTATATGATTCAAAAATTGCCTGCTTTCCATTAAGAAACCTTTCTGTTTCAGTCCGTAATTTAGTGTTTGTGCAGTCTTACAAAATTATCATTCTTTTGCATGAAGCTAATTGCTGAGTTTGAAGATTCAGAGCTTTGCCAATTACACGGTTGACTGCGAAAACAGATTTATTCCAAGATGGTATCATATCAGAACTATTTAATTTTAAGTCTAAAGAATGTATAAAATATATATGTGTGTGTGTGTATATTAAGTATACATACAATTATATATAATTTTTAATATTTGTGTGTGTGTGTATGTGTGCATATACATTATATTATAACATAACATTTACTGTAGTGTATTAGTGCTGTTAAATGTCTAATTGCATCCAAAAGTTTTTGTTTACACATTTATACTGCGCATATTCAGTATGAATATATTAATACAAACACATGCATGCATATATTTAAAGAAAAAAATATAATAATATGAATATGTTAATGTATAAACATGTAAACATTTAAAAAAATATATACTCTATGTGTGTCATTATATACAAAATAAATATACACAGTACATATACATATATACTGTATGCAACTCTATATGCACACATTATGTTGTTATGTTATGGTCATCATTTATGTTGACCTTTTTTTTTTAATATAGATATTAAAGTATTAATGTCATTAATTGATGTAAAACTACTCACTGTATTCTAATCAATTCCTTTCTCTCTTTTGCATGATTACTGATGTCGCCGCTGATGTCATTGTGATGACAGGTAAGATTAACATACAGTTCCTTTGCTTCTTTCAACCACAGAATGATGAAACGTCAAGCCTCGAACTCCATTAAGACAATATCAGTTTAACACAAATGAAAATAAATGAGCGCCATTAAGCAAGTTCAACTGACATTCATCACTGCACCTTCAAAACCCTTCCATAGGAAAATGCTTTGAAATTTTGACATAGAAATTTCTCATATTCCCGCAATATGTTTTATGGCGAGACATTCGTTAGAGCTCTATCATCCTTCTCCCTTTTGGTCTGACCTCTTGACTTTGAAGCTTAGAGAATGTGATTGTCACAATAAAGTCCAATTGTGTTTCTCTCCCACCGATGGAGTTACTTAACCTGACCGTGATGCTCAGTGCTTATAGGAATAATGAGAAAATAATGGCACATTAATGAGCACATTAGACTTTTAACAAAGAAAAACGTGCCTGTTGGCCCCCGACTGCACTCAAGGTAGGACGGCGTAGTATTGGTTTCAGAGGGAGGTGTAATTGTGAAAGGGGAGGCCACGGCTGACCTGAGACCTCCGTCTTGATTAATGGCTTTTGGACTGAAACACACACTGTCTTGCAGCTGTTCGTTTTGGTCTGTTAAGTTCTGTCCCGGTTTCATCTGGTCATTTAGATCAAACAGTTGTCTGGTTGTGAAGATTGCTGTGAAAAGCCCTGCTGGGAAAGGGTCTCATCTGTTCTGAAGTTTTGTTTGCTCTATAATTTTAATCAAGGCCGTATTCTAGTCTGGACCACTTTGCCCTTCAAAATTTGAAATAACTACCGAGTGGCCTGTATTAGCCAGGACGTAGTTATTAAGCTCGTTTTTCTTCACAGAAACTTCACTGTCACGAATCAGCGACCTTTTATTGGCTTTCAAACAAAAGATGCATGCGGAAATACCTTAAGGGATCCTAACGAAATGGCACTTTTAAATAAACGTATTGTTATCCACACAATTCTTCGTGTTAAACAACCAAAACCTCATCCTTGATATACAACCACAAACACAAAAATCTGTGCCCCTAAGCGGTTTTCTATTATCTATCAAACCTGTGGCTATGCCGTTTAAATAGTTTCAAATCTAGCGCACATAGAAAAAAACAATATGCGCGCGGGAAATCATTCTCGTGAGGGAGCATTTCTGCACCGCGAGAACACAGAACACTATGCACGTGCAAAAGTGCGCTCTCACAAGAATGGTGCTAAGCTCTCATCTGCTCAACCCCGGCTCGCTTGTCAAATAGACTTTTAAGACTTTGGAGGCAGAGATCAAATGTCAGATCTCTCCGCTCTTGTGATTGATGATTTTTAACACAACGCTTGTCATGACTTTAGGAATAGTGTGGGTGTTTTTTATATGAATAATGCATGCAACACTAAAACATATTTGCAGTAGAATCAGAAAAATCAGGTATAAAACATGAAACATAATGAATAGTCTAGGCAAGAACTGATAATCAATTTAGATTACTATAAATCTGTTTTTGACATTATTTCTTCACATCACACATTTAAGCCGATCTTTAAAAAAAACATAACGGCACACACTATCCTTCACGGCGTCAAACATCAATGAATTATTGCTACATCATTTTCATATCTGACAATTTCATATGGATAATAAGTTTTGGGATCGTTATTTTTTGGCAGCGGCTATTTACAGCAAGTGCACATAACATTTTCTGATATTTATACCACGTTTTGCAAGCGACAGTCACATTATGAATTAGATGCCATGGTTTACACCTTTATTGGGAAAATAAAGGCCTCCTTTTATAAAGGAGGGGTTGCGCACTGAGATAATTCAGTGTAGAACCGCCTCTGGATTTAGAATATATATTCTTAGCGTTTTTTAAAACAAGTTTCTATGCATTGTTTTGTGAGGCTTTTGCAAGAGTTTATTTATTTATGTGCAATTCATGTCTAACACACGTTCACCCAAGCTGAGAAGCTATTGTTTTGTGCCGATCTCTATTCCTAAGTATATGAACAATAAATTTGTTTGCCTCACTACAAGTGAACTAAAACTAGCATTCTGGGTTCAGATTACCCGAAGATGGAAGTGCTTTTATGATGCTGCAGAGAAAGAAACAAAGACTGAAAGGGCTGTAACACTGAAAGCTGTGAACCGAGAGTCTCACAGAATGTGGGCCTAGGATGCATTTCAGTGGTTGAGCTGTAACTGTTTCAGATCATTAGTACTGTGGCACCTGCTTCTCGAAATGATTTTGCTAACTTTAGTACAGTGATTACTGATATCCAGGGATCTGTAAAACCGAGTTCAGAGTAATTGCACTGTGTATTGAATGCCTGTAAGCCAGCCCTCGAGACTCAAACTAGACTCATATTAACTCAGTAAAAAATGGAAGTTGAAATAAGTTCTATGATAATGTATAACATAATAGAGAGAGAATAATTTTTTTTTAATTGTTTTTATTAAGTTTTTCAATTTATTACATTTTTTGGTTGCACTTTATTTTAAAGTATCCTTGTTACAGTGTAATTATACAATTAATTACTGAGTGATATTAATTAACTACAGGTACTTACTATATGGTTAGGATCAAAGTTTGCCTTTGGGTTACTTGCATGTAATGCTAATTTTATTTGAGCTTTTTTATGGTTCATTTCATTTGTACATCCCAACATTTCCATTCTGGATATATGAACCCTTTCTATTAATTTGATTTGATTTGATTTAAATTTAAAACAATTTTTTATTATTATTATTTTTTTTTATAAAATCTAATAAAATGAAATAAAATGTTATTTTATTTTTCTGATGAAAAAGCCAGAAACTAGTTTAGTTTTGTTCTACTAATTTTATTTAACCTATAAAACCCTTTCTATTAATTGAACTTAATTTTATTTTATTTTATTTTCAAGCATGTGCAGACATTAGTGCAGTATTGACTTTGTGCTCCAGACAGGCACTAAAACATGATTGTCTGGTCTGGTCACCCTGTAGTCCAATATAGTCCAGTCTAGATGGGCAGTCAAGGGCCACATTGATGCAACTCCCCTTAATTTACCCTCCTTTTGGGTCAATAACTGAGACAACCTCCAGCACTAGCTGTAATACTGGTTAAGCACAGGGCCAAAGAGTGTTGAAAATGGAGAAACATCCCATAACTGGTGATAATTAGCATAGTTAGGAACAAGAAGTGCCCTTCTGAAATACAGGCCAGACTGTATGACAAGAGTGAAAAAGAGAAACTCAATAAAGCAATTACTTAACTAGACAGTAGTGCTTAACTAAGCTAAAGAGAAAAGAAACACTGTAGCATTTGTTCCTCTTGTGTTATTTTATCAGTGTTTTTGAGAGACTTTCTACATGCATTTATTCAGCTTTCACCGAGGTCACATATTTATGTGCATTAATTATGAAAAGAATTAGTCTTTTAATGGCCCTGAGATTGCTTGGCCTTGAAACGATCTCTCCTGGAGGAGGAAAGACGTTCAAGTCATGTAAATATTCCCATGTAAGACCCCTCATGAGGCGCCTTTATAATGCATTTACGATGCATTATTCATGCGCATGAGACCTTTTCTTAAAAAGGCTGATGACATGATAATAGTGTCTAATTAGTTAATGGAGGAAGTGAGATTCTGGTCATGTAATATTAAAAATGGAGAAGTAAAGGATTTAAAAGAACCCTTATTTATGCTTGGCCTTTGCTTTCTTGTATTATCCATTAGAGAATGAAGTACTGACTCAACTCAACGAAATGGACAAATTGAGGTGTGACGTCGGGTGAATGAATCACAGAAGCGTTCTGATTAGATTTAGTGGGTTAAGCCTGATTGCACTTACTTGATGTGCAGGTTGAAGTAGTGCAAATCAATGGCACAGACGTGGGACACCTATTACAGACTCACAGGATTGTGTTAATACAGTGTACATGGTGATCATTTCATGCTTTGAGAAGAGACATGACCTCCAGTTACGGAACATTTATGGATCTGTAAATGTGGACTTGTGAAAAGATTGCTTTTCTCACTACTAGCACAAAGGGACTCAAAGTACATATATTACAGGGACATTTCATTCTTGACCAGTCTTAAGGTTTACATTTACATGAATGCATTTGGCAGATGCTTTTATCTGAGGGCGACATGCATTAGTCATATCTGAGAATTCAACACGTGATCTTGGCCCTACTGTTTGTTTTTAGGGGGAGTTTTGAGGGGGCTCAAGAGCTAAAATGGTTCCATAATTGTTTGTATGTGTGAATAAAACATAAAATTGGACCTGGTGTAGTTATGACTAATATCCCAGTATCACTCTACGTCTTCAATATTGCTGTTGTCATGACAATCAGGGTCTTTTTTTTCCTGTGAGCTGTGCGTGAGAATTAAACTTTGGGTGTACGATGCATTGTTTGGTATACATTAATGCTACTTCTGGCATTATGTGTGCCAACTTCACAATGCCATAAAATAACCTTTTTGTCTAAATGGTTCCATAAACAATCCGAAAAACACATCTCTTCCGAAAGAAGGTTATTCAGATGATAAAATGTAAGAAAGAGATGGTTCTTTGCGGAACCAAAAAAGCTTCTTTTAATGGCATCGCTGTGAAGAACCTTGTAAGCACCTTTATTTTTTATAGTGTACAGTTTTTGCCTGTTTAGGTTTAAATCTCACAAACAATAGTCGGACCTTTGCTATTTTACTTTAATCTGATATAAGTGTTGTGACTGAATCACATCAAAGGCGTGTGAGTGCTCTACTAAAGCTATTGTCTAATCATGACTAAAGTGTTTGCTTGTTTCCTCCTTCCTTCCTTTCCTCCGTAAGCTTGTAGAAGGTTGAGGCTGACCGTTTGTACTTCAGATCTTTTTCTTCCTCAGAAATTACTCGAAATATGCCAAAAAAAAATACATTTGACCACCTCTACAGTGGAGAACTGGTTCTGATGACACTTTTATAATATGTTTTTTGCATTAAGCCTTCAGAACTTGTAAATAAAAATGATAAAACGATTTTTTTTACTCAAGTCCTGGAAGAAAATAATCTGTAGAAAAAGATGGATTTTACAGACATTTGCTTTGCCCTTAAAACTCAACTCTGTGCTATTTATAATTTAAAATATGGTTAAAACACCTGCGAAAAATCTATTGGGAAAATTCCTACTCTGAAACACAGTGTATGAGGCAATGTTTTTACAGACTTTTCTTTACAATGAAGTTTAGATGCATCCGATGCATTCTTTGTTTGGATAAAAAAAGCAGAGATGTGTGCAGGTTATCCATCAAAACTCCTCATATTTAAAGAGGAGAATCTAGTCTCTGTAACAGCACATGTTTTACTAAAGATTCGACTTTGTACATTTATAGTATTCTCTTAAATGTTCAGCACAGGTAATATAATATACTCCCAGAATTCGCACAGTTAAAAATGTAGGCGTCCGGAGAGCTTTTGACATCTCATCTTAACATACTTCATTCCACCAAATACAGCCGTACACCTTTACGTTTCCCAGTAACTGAAACGAGAAACCCACAGATGATTTATTCAGTACTGTATCCTCCACCTGCCAACTCCCTTAGAAACAGAATCCTTTCTAAACAAACGGGAAAATGATTCTGTAAACACAGTTACATGACCTGCGCTGTCCTCACTCTGGACACCAGAGAAGATCCTTCCCGTGATGCCTGATTCTGCGTGGCTTTCCTCACTGTCCACGTTTAATATTTCAGTGCGATCTCTCCAGTTATGTAATTCACCCAATTTATATGGTCACGTTTCTTGGTTTAGAGCTGTTTTAGATGTGTTTTCATATACGTATACATTTCCGTTGTCCTTCAGTGACAAGTATGTTTGGATGTTATAATGTACATGTCATATGGCATACTGTAGGTTGTGATGGCATAGATGGTAAAGGTCATGCTGGTAACCCAAAGGCCATTTGTTTAAAGGACAATTTGAACTGTGCATTGCTGAGCTGTGCCCTTGAGCAAAAATCTTATATTGTCCAGGTAGAAAGTGTCATGTAAGTCACTTATGATAAATTGCATCAGCTAGGAGAATGGCGTATAGTATGTATTTCAGGTTATTGCATTTAATGTGTTGCATTGAACTAAAGGCAGGTAGGTATTTTTATTTTATTTTTCAGTATATTTAGTATTTTCAATTTAGTATTTCACATTAACTGGACTAAAATGACATACAATTTTACACCCGGTCGTTTAGATTTTTGATGAAAATGCTAGTTAATATTATCACATCAGTTCAGATTAATGGGCCACGACCAGTAAAATAGAAGTATAGAAACCATATAAAATATAAGTGCTAATCAGAAGAAAACAAGTTGATTAATAATCGAATGCTATGTTTGGTGATTTGGAGATTCACAAGCGATTTTTAAAAGGCTGATCAGTTTTGTCTAGGTTGAGGATTTCAGGCTGTGCATGTACAGTACAGTAAATATAGCTGTAAGGACTGTATCTATATTTTTGCACACTGAGAAGCATTATCTTAAATCATTCACAGATCAACTCTATACACAGTCGATACCTAGAGGGACAAACGTGGGCAAGAAGTTATTGGGTCATTCATCGTGATGAGTCAGATGCAAGGTGGCTCTTTAGCTTGAGGTATCGCGGTGAGCTGAGGACCTCGCTGTGCCCCTCACCATGTTAGGAGCTAAATCAAGAGCTTCTCTGCAGACAAGAGTCTCTCCTTTTGAGAAACACCTCAAGATCAGGGAAATCCAGTGCTTCTGATTTGACGCCTACAAGCAACTACAAACAGTTTTGTCTTTGTATGAAAAATTTACTCGATTTTCTCTGGGATAAATGTTGCCGTTTTGCTTGTAACATCTATTTAATAACATTTAGTACACTTCTTGTTCAGGGGTTTTCAAACTAATTAATGCCAACAACCCCCGAATATGATAAACAAAAAGGCAGGCATATTTTCCCCAAGTATAGCAAATAATAGTGTTTCTCTATTGTTTTCCTGTTGTACTTATTGTATTAATTACAATATAGGTAATAACTAGCTACCAACTAAAGGAAGGAAATCGGATGTGTGTCAGTATTAGTACATTTAGTCATAAAGAGACAGTAGCCTAGAAGCACCAACTTCTGTCTGGTCTGCTTATCAAACAACACCACAGCTGATTAATAAAGATTAATCAGTATTTAACTCATGCAGTAAGTGTTGTTGTGTTGTTCTGCACTTAATTATTACATTTCTGCACCTCAATACTATCGTTACTGTCTTTATATAGCCTATGATTTTATGTTGTAGGCTGTTCATGCTTGTCATTTGTGCAGTTGTTCTTAAATTTCACAAATAATTATAAAGAAGTGGCAAGTAACACATTGCAACATGACTAATACCTTCTTTTAAAACGTACTCAAGGACTTTTTGAAAACATTTTTTTTCCCCAAAGTAATGCTGCAGTCAAAATCTGTCCTGTAATGGCTTCTGACAACCTCCTCATCAGTCTTTAAAATGCTGCCCTCCTTTGAAATTGTTTTCTCTCCATCATCCTCTATTGTCATGTCTTACCCTTTTACTCTCAGTCAAGTGACCAGCTAGATAATCACACCCCAGCTCTATTGATTGATATCAAAGCATCAGCGCTCCAGGTCAGCCATTTGAATGGACCCATAGCTCAATTATGATACACACTTTAAAGAAGTGCGGTCTGTGTGTGGTTTTGCTCTCAGGAAAATGAAATCCCTTTTCGGAGACAAAATGCTCACAAGCCTTGTTCTTTTTCGGCTGTTTTCAGACGCCTGCTGCTTGAGGTCTCTGTCAAACCAACTCAGATCTGGCCCAAAAGCTTAAAAAAATAGAGACTGACAAAAATAAGCACAATTTCTTGCCATAATCTAGTACGAATGCTAATGTTCGCTGGAAATGCAAATGCCCTCATTAAAACCAGTACTGTACTTATTTTTAATACGTGCTGATTGTAAGAATTTCTCTGCAGTCGTGCCTGGAGCCATTTAACTTTAAGAGGCTGTTACTCTAGTTCACGTTCATTAGTCTTGATTGTTGGTTTATTTAAATTGCATGTTTTATTTCACACGAGTAATTAGAAAGGTAGAGAATATCCAGTAAATACTACAAAAAGAAACATGAACGCATGTACTGATGCGACATCTGAGTTAAAAGCGATCTTATAATGTACAGTATGTGATGTTGATAGCTTTGACTTGTAACATCTTTTTGGATCGCACTTGGAAATGTGTCACCATGCATCAGCGAGCAGGCGAGCTATACCATCATTATTGTGCCACAGGAGCGTTTGACTCATTGCCTTCGTGCTGGGTTTGTGACTGTACCTATGACGTATGTGAGAGTGAGCGTCTCTGTGGGAATTCACTTGGATTGCCAGCAGAGCCTTTGGCGAAGGTGTTAATTATGCAGAGAACAGATAATCGATAAGGCAGCTAGAGACCAAATACAGTAGGCTGACTGAAAGCTGCACTCAATTCTGTGCTTGCCAATGTGCTCGGTGGACTCCAAGATGCAAATCAGATAGCGCTGTAGAAGCATGTTGGCAGCAGCTTTTGGTTTCTATTAATGTGCCTTTGATGTGTCAGTACCCATATTGTACATTTGACATCAAGTAGTGACCCAACACAGTACCAAAATTCATTCTTGCACATAAGTCGCCAAAACGGTCCTTAAAATCAAATATTAACAATATAATTATATCATTATTATTCTTATTAATAACAGCACTAACAAAAACAGAATGATAAATTGTGGCTTTGTAACATAATGAGATGATGATGATAATTATATTAATGTCCATATTTATTTATTTATTCTTTAATTTGTTTGAATGATTGATTATTGTATAAATATTTTAATAATAAGGAATAATTATTATTGCAAGAACCACCACAAGATTTTAATCAAATCCAATATAAATAATAATTATGATGATTAATATATTCATTTCTATATTCTTTATATCTTTTTCTTTTAATTCTTTTAATTTATTTGTTTGATTTATTAATAAATTGTTTTATTATAATAATAGCAAGAACCACAGCAATAATACCATGTATTTAATGAAATCAAACTAAATTGATGATAGCGATATTATTATTATTATTATTATTATTAATATACACATTTATTATGGTTTCCATATTTCTTAATTCATTATTTTTGTTTGTTTGATAGTTTTTAATTGTAATAGCATAAAAAGAAAAAAAAACTTGTATTTAATTCAATAAAAATAATTAATATTATTGTTATTATATTATTATTTGATTGACTTTATAAATCCAAAAGTGAAATTTACATGTCACAGCAAGCTCACCACACAGCATATACATAAAGTAAAAAAAGAAAAATTAATAGAAAATAATAATATACTGCACAATATTGCATTTCACACAGTCAAAAAAAAAGAAAAAGAAAAAAACATTTAATATTCTACATCAATCATCTAATATGACATGAATTATGTAATTATGTTGGTAAAAATGACTTTTTATATCGTTCCTTATTATTATTATTTGTTGTTGTTATTATTTATTTATTTCAGTAAGTATTTATTTCTTCTTCTTGATCATTATGATTTTATATATTTTGATCAGTGTTTATTATTCTTATTGTTTTAAATCTAAGATTTTTTTTAATGTGCATTTTGTGGCCTTTTTCCAACTATATCAGAACAGACGTGTGACCCATTAGATTCTTCAACTGAGGACATTTAAATGAACAAGAATAAATACAGAAGGCTGTCACTGGATCGATGAGTTTAATTTGGTGGAAATTGGATGGTCTTCTCTAAGAGCACTTCTGTTAAGTCCAGCCCAAGCTACGCTGGCTTTTTTCCTGTCACAAAGGGAGTCTTTCACAGAGGCGCACAGCAGCCCTGGCATTCTCAAGAGTGCCAAGAGCGTTGTGGGCTATCAAAGTGAATTACTGTTCAGTCTGGTGTCATCCCTCAGGCTGCTCGCTTACCGCCCATGTTGGCCTCCTGCAGGTGGGCAAGAGTGAATCCAACTGTGCCTGATTGGTGGGATAGTCCACCGTGTCATGAGGCCACTTTGCTGCACAGGAATAGTTTTCGATTCAAACTTATTTTGTGATTAACTGTAAATTCCTCTCAAAACACAGCCAGGCTTTTTGATTACCTAAAGCTAAAAGCTTTAAATAAAACCCACTGGGTAATTCAAAGTAATTTTACCGATTCAATACAACTGAAGTTTTATTGACAGCATCCATGGTGTGATATTGATTACTATACAAGATCATTTCGACTCGTCGCTCAGTTTGCAAAAACAAGCTAGAGCTGTATTTACAATAAAGAACTTCATAAGGATTAAGTCCAAAAACAAATAGTTAAAAAGTGTATCCACAAAACATAAACATTATAAGCAGGCTAAATTAACATGAGACTGCATTCCCATTAAAGCGGAGCTGAGAGTGGAAATTTCTGCCGGTGATCTACTGACAATGAACAAATTAAAGAACACAGATGCAAGCAGATGATATACATAATGACCAACACAATATACCAAAAGAGCAGCGCATATTAGAGTAGGGTCACAGATAGAGCCAGTGATAATCAGGTGTATGTAATTACTAACAACACAGAGCAAAATGGGTAAGACATGTTTTTGTGCGGTAAATAATGGCACAAATACCACTAAATTGACTACTGCAACTTTAGTTAATTATTACTAATGCATATGCATATGAGTTATACTTTCAGTGGCAAATTTCCACTGTATTTTGTTTAATGCCAAAAGAGCTGCTAGTAAATTTTCCTTGTATGTGTAAACATGAAGTATGTGATAACATATAGCTAACCCATGAAACGTGTTGATTTGCCTAAATGAATATTATAAGAACAAGGTTAGACCGCTCAAATAACATATTTTTGTACAAAATGATAATTGTGTGTCGTTTTCATAAGTGCAAGCTGCAGATCACTGCATTTAAACTCTGTTTAAAATTGTCGGTAGTGTTTAACAGCATGCCACAGATACAAAAGGGTAATTCACCACTTGCAAGATAGGATTTTAATGAACGTTTTAATAAAAATACACATTAAAGGGATAGTCAAAAATGAAAATTCTGTCTTTATTACTCACTCTCATGTTTCAAACCTGTTATCTTTGGCACACAAATCAAGATATTTTTGATAAAATCCAAGAGCTTTTGGATCCTGCATAAACAGCAATGCAACTACCACGTTCAGGACATCATTAAAATAGTCCATGTGACATCAGTGGTTTAACCATAGTTTTGTGAAGATACAAGCTTACTTTTTGTGCACAAAGAAAACCAAAATGATGACTTCATTCAACAATTTTTATCTCTTCTGTGCCAGTCTCTTAGACAGAAGCAGAGCAGGGCAAAAAATTGCAAGTCATCCTCTTCGACAAAGTGTCAGAAAGCTCTCAGATTTAATCAAAAATATCTGTTTCAAAGATGAATGAAAGTCTTACAGGTTTGGAACAACATGTGGTTGAATAATTAATGAGAGAATTTTCATTTTTGCATGAATTCTCCCTAGCAAAAATTGACAGAAAGGGCTGGTGGTCAACACGTAATGCTCAGTGCTTGATATCTGTGTTTAGAGGTACAGTATAAAAATATGAAAGTATGCAAGTAACACCTAAAATAATGCATTTTTCATTTACTTGTACTGTATATCTACCGCTAGTCTTGCATTTTAGAAACTAAGGGAAGCAGATGCTGGTCTGGATCGGTTATTTTCATCAGCAGTCTGTTGGAATCTGACGGATCAAAGCCGGTGTTATAGGCCAGAGCTTTGGCAACCTGTCCTGCCTCTGGCGGCTTAGCTTGTGAGATGTTCTTTAAGGTGTAGACACAGTGACTCAACAGCACAGGTTTAATCTCAGCCTTTTATTGAAAGCTGAGTTGGACAGTAGTGGGTGGAGAATTGAATTGTAGTAGATCCTCTGTCCCCTTTATCCCCGTGTTTAAGGGTCTTACAGCATATATTGTATTTTCGGTGTTATATAGGTTGTAATTGAAGGCCTTGGGGCTGCAGAAAACACTCGAACAGCGCTATTTTATCTTGCGTAGCTGGCATATTTTGACACATCTCAAGGATTATACTGTTCTGCATAATTATAAAGACACTTGTGGATGATAAGCTCTCAATGTGACCCTGTCTTGTTGGAAATATTGGGGTTGCTCATTATACAAGCTGCAGGAAAAGAACTACCTGGCAATATCTTGCAAGGGTGGGCGGCACTAATCAGCATCCCGAACAAAAGAAGATGCAGATTATTCAACCGCGTCCAAGGTGAAGAAGCACATCAAGGTCAAGACGTCAGTCGTTTCATGTGCCGGACAAATTTATTAAGTGATTTTGCATTAATAGAAAGAGATGAGCTCATCATCTCTATTGTGACAAGCAGGAATAAATTCATTTTGCTTTTTTAATGTTTAATTTGGCATGGCAAATTTAGGATCATCTAGTTAAGAGCGTGATTATTGGCTAATATCTTTTAAAGTCTCAAAGCGGGAATATCTGATGCCAAGAATTGAATGCACATTCATTTATTTAGTTCTTTCTGATGCGAGTGCATCAAGATTTTAACAAGCTGGTAATCCGTGCAGGATTCGTTTAATAAAATATGATTCATCCAGGTGCATGTTCCTGTATTGTAGTGAGATTTGCCTTTTGAGGTATACTGTTTTCAGCGACTGAAGGTCAAAACTCTTAATGCCACGCTGGAAATGTCAAAACAATTATGGCCACAATAATAGTCCACATTTTAGATGTGTGTGTGTGTGTGTTTACACTTTCCGCACAGATGTGCACTTTCAGTTGTGATCAAGTATAAAATTGTAGTTACAACACTGACAGCAGCCTGCGTGTTAATGATGTCGTGACCGCTTATTATCCCGGGAACCTGTTTTTTAACGTTACATTTGAATTAGTGTTTTTGCCTCTGACATTTGTGACCGCATCCGTGTGCGCAAGTTCCTCATTGTTAAGCTGGGAAATGCAGAGGAGCACTTTAGAGGTGAAAGCCATTAAAGAATAAAGCATGAACGTGGTCTTGCTCTTCTACAAATGCTCTGATGTTGTGTTTTTTTTTTACTTGATTAATTCTATATATCAAGCGTAGGCCTTCATTAACCTGGCAGCTTACTCAGTATTATATAAGACGTCCTATTGTTTTTGAAGTAAGAGCCAAAGACAATGTGTTAAGGCTTGAGGGACCCATCTTTCTCTTGAAATCTGCGTATGCCACGTTAGGGAAACCGTGAGTAAGGTGATGACGTGGTTAGAGTCGTAGAACTGAATTAAGGGCATTCACACATTTAAAAGAAAATGGCCTTACAGCTATGCCAGATGAAAGTGTTTGAATTGGCTAGTGCAGTGTAGCACAGTAGATCTGTTTTCAGTCCCAAGATCACTTTTAAAAGATGTAAGGCTAAACATTTCCTGCATCTACCCGAGTGTGTGTTTTTATGGGTCCTAATAGGGAGTTTTGGCCTGAGTTATCACGTATTTTACACTGATTCTTGAATACTGGGACAGAAAATAGTATGAATTGGTTCTTTATTGTTATTCTAGCATTGTTTTCAGTGAATAAATAAAAGAGACTTTTACTATTTAAACTGAAGACAGATAAATTTGATTAAAAGCAGTCAGTTTTAATTTAACCACCTGGGGTCGGCTATGCCGCCGAAAAGAACTTAAACTGCTCTGTCATATTTGATCGTACATATACAGTAAGTGTAATACAGCATTTAAATCTGTAAAGGGTCTACTTTTATTTGTGCATGCTCACCATTTTAATAAAACATTTTTTTTTTTTTTTTTAGTCTACATGAATATCCCCCTGAAACATGGCAATAAAATGAACTAAAACTCAGCAAATATTTGACACACGGAAATTAAAAATATATCTATAGAAATATATCATGGCTTATGCCCAGTGGTGTCAAAAATCGTTTAAATAATGCATTAATTAGTCGTGTTTTATATTGTGCTTTGTTTATTTATAGCATTTGTTAAATGCCAAGGCATGTGTTATTTATTGCAACCATTTTTTTTTTACACAAGCAGATTTTTAGCATTTTGTTCTTATTCTCTTTTTTTCTCAGAAACATTGATTAACCTATAAATATCTCATGTACAACCATTAAATTATAATATACTGTAGCTGTTCTGTTATAAGGGGGAAAAAAATCTGTTAATGTTTAGATGTAACATTTTAGTTCTAATTAATGAAGACTGATCATAAAAATGCATCATTCGTATTTCCTTTTCAATACTGATATCACAAAATCATGTAAAAATAAATAAATAAATTATTTTTACATATTTTTCAGCCCTTGGTATCAGTAGAATTAGAAATTATAATATTATACCATTGATTTTTATCAGTAAAAATAGACTACTGTATATAATACTTATTGTTTGTTCAGTGGTTTTAAAAAAAGGGGCTAAGTTTATTAATACAGTACATTCCATAAGTTGATGTTTTTTATGCTAAGTAGAATTTATGCTTGACCAGAAATAAAAATGACATTTACTGACTGTTTCCAAAAACCTTCAGTAAACATACTTTTTTTTTTTAAGCTTTAAAAATTACATGTAATCTATGACTTTCTTGCAAAGATTGTAAATCCGTCCCTCACAGCCTCGTTTTCATTCTCATAAAAAATCAAATCGGCATCTTCCCTAGATAAGGTCTATTGCTCATGCTTTTACTCAAGGGCATCAAACATCTGTCTGTTAAGAGGACACAAATGGGACTACCCCTCAACACTAGGTTACGTAACTCTCTCATTACTCACAGCAGTCAGGGTCCCCGTGGGGGCTAACACCTGTGTGGTTATATTTGGTTTTGTTAAAAGATGCAATATTTATGTAACGCACTTCATTAACTGCCTGCACGGTAAAAATGGAGCCAAAAGCAGCAATTAGCAGCAATGCATCAAGTCTTGTATACATTCAGTAGCTGTCTGATTGTGGTCCAAACAACATAAAATGTTTGTGTAAGTGTTACAGAGATGCATCGCACCACTTTTCAAGTGTAAACAGAATTTAACTGAGGCATTCACCTTCACTGCGTCTTTTGATGTATGATCTAATTTAACAAAATGCAGGTCCCTTTTATGAGTCTCTTTAGTCTGACTCGGCTCTGAACGGAGAGAAAGATGATGCCCTGATAGTGCTGAACCACCAGCGTCGAGTGTCCCCATCAGATAAAGACTTCTAAGGGTCTGATCCTGCAGAGTGAAAGCTGCAAAGCAAAACGACCGTCTTTGATGTTCACATAAGTAGAAACATTTGCTGGTCATTTTTGGTTTGGCTTTAATGCAGTATTACGTTACAGTTTTACCCAAGGCTTACTTGGCCCGAAACCTTAGTTGAAATAATTTCTTTTAAAAAATGTATATATCAATGGTGTTTATTAATCGTAAAAAAATTTTTTTTTAAAGTTTGCTTTTCTTACCAAGTCTGCATTACGTGATCAAAAATACAGTAATGCGGTCAAATATTACTGCGATTTAAAATAGTTTTGTGTTTGAATATATCTTAAGCCTAATTTTTCATCATCATTACATGATCCTTTACAAATTATTCTAATACACTGATTAATATGGATCTCAAGAAATGTTTCAGGTAAGATTTTTGATTCAGTATTTTAATTTTAATTCAGTACGAATGCATTAAATTGATCAAAATGGCAAAAAAATATCAAAATTTAAATATAAGGTTTGCAAACAATAATAACCGTTATTAATAATATTTATTAATAATCGAACACCATTCTGAAGTATCATGTGACACCTAAGACTATAATAATGGATGCTGAAGATTACTATCAAAGAAATAAATGACATTTTAAAAAACATCCAGACATTTTAAATTGGAATAATATTTTACAATATGGCTGTTTTCTGTTTTATATTACATCATATAAATGTAATATCTAAGCAAATAAATTAAAATAATTAAAATCTATTTATCTGCAACCTCAGTGTTCAGGAATAGTGTCCGATTACGTCTGTGAACTCTTCATTTCAGGATGAAATCAATTGAAATTACAAATCGAATAGTTTAGCTCTGATTATTCTGCCACAGTACTAAACCACCAGTACTTGCTCTAGATCTGTGCTTATCTATTCATTACAAAGGCTTTCCATTTCGAGCCGCACAATAGAGTTGCTTCATAGCAGACGCTTGGCCTAAAATCGCTTACTGCTGTGAGTCGTTCTTAAGAAAGATCCGTTGCAGATTTGCATCAGATCTTCGTTCAATTAGCACTTTGACTATAGCGGCAAAGCATTTAATAACGCAGATAAATCTCATGCTCCCTGATTAGGAATCCGTCTCCCAGAACTTTGGGTGTTGGGAAGTTGACGCACGTTAACATCCGTATCATATAGCTAGACCTAGTCAGATCATTCTCCA
Organism: Enteromius treurensis; assembly: GCA_032275025.1. Taxonomy (NCBI): domain Eukaryota; kingdom Metazoa; phylum Chordata; class Actinopteri; order Cypriniformes; family Cyprinidae; genus Enteromius; species Enteromius treurensis. The sequence goes on along the minus strand of JAUCMU010000080.1, from coordinate 5,576,355 downwards.
AATCAATATGCTTCTGCCACGATTGCCTGTTTAATGAATGTGTCCCATTACTGCAATATCTGTGGAAAATGAACATCCTAGAGCCTACTATAGCTTCTGAATAGGCAGGGAGTGACAGTATGGCTGCGGTCAATAGGCTTGAATCACCCACAGTGATGAAGCGGTGTAGCCCTGATGGGTCTAATGGAAAACCCCAGGGGCTTGTCGACTCTGCTTGATGCAGTTAGAGAACAAGACCAGAACACTGACAAAGTGGATTAACACCACTGTCATGGTATTAAAGCGGCACAGTTAGAACAAGTGTTTTATAAGTCTGTCCAAACAGGAAGTCACCCCCTCCGGCACTATAAAGGATCCATGGGGCCTTAGTGTAACTACTTAGTCGTGTTCAACATCAAACATTTAGTGATTTTTAATGCATAGATAAATATGATTTAAATATTTGAAATATTGAATATTTTGGTTTGATGTGACTAATGGTGTAAAGGATTTTAATACGGGCTGTCAGATGATTGAACAAGTTAGATGAATGAACTGAATTCCATATCATTAAAGGGTTAGTTCATCCAAAAATTAACATTACTCTGATGTCGTTCCAAACCCATAAGACCTTCGTTCATCTTGGGAACACAAATGAAGATATTTTTAGCCATCAGACCCTCCATAGACAGCAACACAACTGAAATGATCCCAGGTCATTGAAATACGTTAAAGCTTGCATATGCGTTGCATTGTAATACTCTCTGAATTGGAGGAAGACGTAAGTCAGGGGAGAAGAATGGTGGAGTAAATTATGTTATTTTTGTTTTCTTTGCACCAAAAAAAAGTATTCTCCTAGTTGTCACGTGGACTGTTTATCGATGTTTTTACTACGTTTCTGGATCCTGGATCATTTCAGTTGTATCGAAATTCAGATGGCTCTCCAATTTCATTGAAAAATATCTTTCTGAAGATGAACGGAGGTCTTATGGGTTTAGAACGACATGAGGGTGAGTGATTAATCACAGAATTTTCATTTTGGGGTGAACTAACCCTTTTAACATTAAACAACAAAAAATAGGTAAATATTGGTCCACAGACATGGATGTCACCCACTGGTCATGTTTTCATATCGTTTAAAAGTCTTATTTGAGTTTGTTTACTTACCTTTTTAATTAGATTAAGCAGACTGATTCACAAACGCAGAAAGTGCACAAACACAAGAGGCGGGATTTATCGCATTAACCAATGACATCCAATCATAACTAGGCATATCCAATCATATTGCGATGGAGATGACTCCTCTCATGTGAATTTTTGTTTAAAATTCAGATATAATGATGACTTTTTGTCTTTTTTTATTGTTATAGTTAAGACTTGGGAATTTAATTCAGTCCTTCTGATATTTTACATCCTATGACAGTTATATAAAACACTGGGTCTGTACTGGACTGCGTAGGCTGGGCGCTTAAGGCCATGGACTCAGGCGAACTTGCTGGATCTGTTTAGAAATGCATGTGATCTTTCAGACAGTGTATTTTTTGCTTTATTGGAGTTTCTGCTGTAGCAGTTTGTTAGCCTTTTCGCTTAATTGCACCAGCTATTTTTGCGCCACAGTCATAGGGTTATAATTTTAAAAATGTTTAAAGTCTAGCAGTGGTACCTTGATTAATACTGTGCTGTGCTTTTGTTGCTGGGAAATTTGCATGGTAAAAACCCTCACAGAAATGTTGAAATCTTACAATTCATTCCCTTTAAAACACCAATCGAAATGTGTTCAGTCTTTAATTATTACGCAGTTGAATCCATTTATTATAGACGTTCTAAAATGTTGTTCAGCTTTTTATAAAACCAACATGTTAATTATCTTTCACAAAATTCATGTTTCTGAAAGCAGATGTTTTTCCAAAAAAGGACATATTTAAACCCAACAGTTGGAACATTTCATCTCAACGTTTCATCTCTTTTACTCTGTAGCTACCAAATTTCTCCGGTCCATATCCTGCGGCCCTCGTCTCACCCACCCCCTCATTCTTTCACACAGTCTTTTCCTCAATGTCTTTTTCCCACTCTCTCAATTGTCCTTTCACTGACTCTAAATCTCAGCATATCCCTCGCTTTTCACTTTCTTTCCATCTATTCTCTCTTTACATCCATCCCTAGCTTTCTCCTTTCATTAAACCTGCAGACTCTGAGCTTGTGTGAGAACGTGTCTCTTTTTGAGATTGTGTGCGAGCACTTTTATGAATTCAAGTAGAAATGTTCTGTGGTGCTCTGCCCTGTAGATCCTGCAGAGCCAATGACTGAAGCGAACAGTAAGCTGGCAGCCTCCCTGTGTCCATTAATATGGCTACGGCGCTTGAGGCTCACTGGACACCACTTTAATCAGATTCTGCTACATTAGAACAAATAACGAAGCAGAATTCACTGCTACTTAGTAAATCTCAGTTTTTTGATTTATAGCTTATTACATGCCTACTATATAATTAGAGATCACTAGACCTGCATTAGGGGTTTATTTACACATAGATGGAGTGAAGCAAAAAGGAGCAGAATTTTGCTGATGCAACATGAATTCCTTGAGCGTTTAATAAATCTTTTAAATATCATCACTAAACTGAAAGGAATAAGGTTAGTGAAGATGTAGTTGAGTTGCGCCATTCATCAGAAAAGATTAGGAGAACTTAAGCAGTGTATCGTTTGCTCATGAGTGGATCCTCTACAGTGAACGAGTCCACATAGCTGATTAAAACATCACCATAATCCACAAGTGATTGTCACGCCACATGAATTAATGTCTTTTGAAATAGAAAGCTGCATGGTTGTAATAAACAAATTGACTTTTTTTGTCCAAAATCCATAATATTGCTTTCTCCAGTGATGAAACTGTCTCGTACAGATCAAGCACGGACTACAAGTATTCGGACAGTATTCATTCACCGCAGAGTATCTATTAGTGATCAAGTGATTAGCAATGCTAAACTTTTCTCTAAATCTGTTTTGATGAAGAAACAAACTCATCTACATCTCGGATGGCCCGAGGGTGAGTAAAATCAGAGCAAATATTCATTTTAAGTGAGCTATTCCTTCAAACTTAATTGAAGAAAATGTCCATCTAGACATACATTATATTCAAAACAAAACAGAAGCCTGCATCGCCGTTACTATAGCAGCACGACGTTGCCAGGGCTTTTTTTCTTTCTTCTTTTTCTTCAATAAAACAGTGTGCACGTTCATTTTATTAGATATTTTAGCTAATGGAAATCTGACTGCCTTTGTGTTTGTCTCTAATGATACAGGTCTATTGAGTTTAGTAGCGATTTACGCACAATGAGGTTTCAGTATTTGGCCTGGCTGCGTTTATTTTGGCCGTTTAAAGAGACTTAATGACCCTGCAATAATAATCTTCACATTGATGCATCTTAGCATGCAGGATAATAGTGTCATTGTTTGTTCTTGCTTAATATGATGAAATCAAATGGCTGTATTTCTGTGTGATTTTCTTTTTCTTTTTTTTCAATAAAACAGTGTGTTCGTTCATTTTATTAGATATATCAGCTAATCTCTAGGATGCCTTTATGTTTGTCTCTAATAATACAGGTTTATTGAGTTTAGTAGTGATTTACAGTGTAGATAATAGTGTCATAATAGTGTCACTGGGTTGGTGAAAAGTGAAGTGCTTGTTCTTGCTTATTATGATGAAATCAAATGTCTGTTTTGCTGTGTGTACAGTATGTTTGATTTCCTAAAGTTTGTTACAGATAACTTCCTGAATGATACCAGCAAAGTTATTCTGGTCTGAGCACGCTCTCTAGGGGGTTTCATGATGATAAGTACAGCGAGTTGTGCATCCGTTGATTTATTCCTGAATAAGTGTATGTGAATGCACTCTGAAAATGTGAGAAATCCTCTTATAGTTTGCATTGCCTCACATAATGTAAGATTTAAACACAATGAGCAGGCCAGCATGCAAATATCAAACCCGTGGAATTTAGTCAAAGTGTTTGATTCCCCACAAATATGAAAAATGAAAACCACATAAATATGGGTAAACGAGATGATTCAGAAAAGGCAGAACTGTGCTTCACAGGCCACCTGTGAATTTAGTGTTTTGATTTTAGCCAGAGAAAGTGCTTATATTTCAATCTGTTTAGCTTCTGTTTTTATTCCTTTTTTGTGCCTCTTCACTGAGGTGGATATCAGAGTCAATGAAAGATAGGTTTGATCTCTTTGATTAAGGCTTCAGTTCATCTCGTTCATTCTATATAGCATTCAGTGTCTCAAAAGCAAAAATTCAAAGGTATATTGTTGTCAAAATAGAAATTGCATGCAACATAAAATTATAGTGTACCCTATTTATTTTCTTTATATGTGTTCCTTCATCGCCTTTTATCAAAATGTAATTTTTGCTCTGCCTCTAAAGTGATTGCTTGAAAAACACTTATCAAATCTGCAATAGATATATTTAAACAGCGATTTAAATTGATTTAGCTTGTGTAGCAAATGCATTCTTCTGTATTTCAATTAAATATCTTGTGTTACGATCGCCACTGGACTCAGCCATTGGTTCCTGGACTCTATTTCCCATGCCTAACCCTTGCCTCTCATGTCCCCATGTCTTGTGCTACCTTTGTAAATGTGTCGTGTTCTGATTGGTTCCTTGCATTGCATGTGTCTCGTTCTCATTGGTCTTGTGTTCCCCTCTGTCTAGCTTAAAAGAAGCCCTCACCCTCTCCCTTGCGCTGATTATTGTTTAGCCCATTTCTTGTTTCCTAGTTCCTGCGTTTTCCTTGTTTCATTGTGTTCTTGACCTTGGACTATTTTCTAGTTTTTCGATTGTTTGCGACCTGCCCTGACCCTCGCTTTGTTATCGCATACACTCTTTTGCCTTTGCCTGCATCTGTACAGTTTGCTGGTGTTTGACCCTGCTTGTTTGACCACGTCTTGTGAATAAAGTTTTGGATCCCCACTCGAACCCCAGTCTCTTCGTAACATCCTGAGTATCACATCCCAAAATTTAAAAAAAAAAGTTGTGAGGGGCTTATTGCTTTATCATTTCCTGTTATCAAAATAATAGTGTTCACTAATGTTTATTTTGCTCTTTACATATACAAAAATGAATGGCTATGTAGTTCTCTGTTTATGTTCATTTGCATGTTGTTATCTTTGCAACACTTTATTTGTACTAAATCATCTGTATTAGATCTTCATCTGTAGCTATTTAGCATTGGGAATGTGTGAATTTAGCATATTTCGGCTGAGTCATAAAGAAGTGTTATCACAGCCTGAGACTGCAGAGCTGTCTGTCCACCGGTGAAATCGCCGTCTGAAAGGTGTTTTGCAAATTAAGGTTGAAACCGGTGGCTAAAATTAGCACACACAAAAAAAAAACTCTATTTTGTTCAGACATGTGAGTCAGGGGTCTTGTGGATATTTCCAGCAGCCAGTGTGCCATTCCCGAGAGAGGCTTCTGCTTTTAAGCTCTGACTCATCAGAAAGAGAGCAGGGTAAAAAATGGTATTTAGAGAGCTCTCATTGCATTTACACATTCATTTGGGTAGTGTGTTAAAAGACGTACATTATATCCCTACGGTAACAGTGCTCCGAGATGTTTATTCATATCACATGTCCATAAAACACAAAAACATTCAACCGGTGACTCATTCCCCAATGTTCTCTCTTTTGAGGAAGTTTTTATGCTTTTACATAAACTATATTAAATTATTGTGCTTGTAACTATAAACTGTAAGATTGTATACATGAAAAACCTTTATAGATCTACCTTACTTTAATGTCTTTTCAAAGGGAAAGTAGCTTTGTCGCCTGACCTGACGCTTGTCTGCTTCTGCACCTCTGAAAGTGGACAACACTGCTTTTTTTGACAAAACATGTTTAGGCTTCAGATCGCACTATATGTGGAGAATAATGCACAACAGTCAGCAGATTTTAGTGCCATTTATTGTTTTTTTGCAAATGAACTCTCCTTCCTACTTTTTTTCTTTCAGACGAATGCAGTCAGAGTTTCCTTTAATCTTGGACAACATTATTCTCCAAAAACACAGTCTTATCTCAATCCTTCCCCTAAACCTCCTCCTTCCCAAAAAGTATCCCTAAAATCAGTGGGAAATGATTGCTGATTAACAAAGGTGTAGAAGCACCTAACCCTGATCCTAAGCCTAAAACAGATATTTCCTGAAAAACTATCCCTCAAAATTTGTTTGGTTGCTTGGAATGTTGTTTCAGGATCAACAAGAGTGTGGATTCAGGAACATCTTGTACTTGGTGAAATCACGCTCACCCAGAGCACATTCAGGGCTTTTCAAAGATACCAAATGTTTGGAGGTTTGACTTTGACGCCAACTCCTTTTTCTTTAAAAATCACTGCCATTCATTTAGTGATCAAATGTAACACTTATTAAAATATGATATTTAGTAATTATTATCTAATTGCATAACAAAATGGTATATCATATCATATTCTTACATTTTTTCAAAGTTTGATATAAAAAATTCATTGTTTTTTTTTCCTTGTCTATTCATGTTATTCAACTTTTATTTATTTTTTTTTTCATTTATTTTTGAGTCCTGGTTTCCTCTACAGAGGACTTGGCATAACATGAATAAAATACAATTTCTTATGCTTGAATCAATTTTATGACTTAAAAAATTATTAATTTACAGAACTTTTTTCCTGGTCTCTGTAAATGAAAGTGCATTTGTAAATGCACATTTTGTCTTATGTGCGTTTCTAGACATTTCTGGAAGTGTATAAGGTGTTGGAATCCATCTGGTGATTTCAACCCCTGTATCAATGAATAAAGGGTGTGAAGAAGTTTAAAAGAACACATGGGAACTGAGCTTCCCTCCACAAAGCTGTCCTTAAAGCACAATGCTTTTTTCTTGGCTTGCCATAGATTACAATCCCCTTCTCTCAAAATAACCCAGAGGAAGTTCACCTGCCTGAACGAGTGGGTGAAACCCTGAGCGACCCAAACCCTTATTTCCTTCCGCTATTCTCGCCCCCAAACAGAGCGGTAGCAGCAGTCAGACCCTCTGCGGGTCGCATTGCGGCACTTATACGGCGCTCGGGTTACCAAGCAACAGCCCTCGCCGCAGAAGTGCAAGGGAGTGAACGAGAACCTCCAGAAGCCTCGTAGAAAAGCCCAGAGCTGGGAAAGTGCTAGAAGTGTGATTACAAAACGGTTGGTGTTTGTCGTTCCTGGTTATTGCTCGTAACTTCCCCTTGTGTTTTGAGTGCCTGTGACCTACATCAGAAACAGGGGCTCTTGCATACCGGGAGATTGCGGTGGTTTTGTGTCTGTTTGTGATAAAGATTGAACTCTTTTTAGCAGCAAGTTCAGCTAATGCCAGATATATTGGCCATCTGCCTGTTATTTGTGTGGTTTCTAAATCTGATTCACTCGTTATGCAAATATTATGGGTTTCTAGGCTTATAAATCATGGTTTCAAAATGAACGTCAGATGCATATATTTGCAATCAGCATCATTCATAGTTGACAAGAAATGCTGTGGCAAATGGTTATAAACAGAAATTAAAGGATTTAGAGGTACTTTACACAGTTTTCTAAAATACTTGATCCTGAGAGCTTTATGTTTTTTAGTAATTTAATTTAATTTAATTTAATTTAATTTAATTTAATTATGTTGAATTCATGATAATGATTTGTTTAATTAAACTTTTTCAATCATTAGATTTTTTATTTCAGCAAACACTTTTTATGTTCTCACCATGGTACTTTGGACAACATCATAGTATAACTGTGTAAAATGCCTTTAAAAACATGGTAAAATTATGATATTTTTGTCCCCTCGGGCTCCGCCAGAGCGCACTTTAACCCACACAGGATTCCTTATACGGACTCTTATACGGACTTCATTTCCCATTAGCCATTGCACCTTCACACCACCATTTGCACACACACACGGACTCATGCTTCGTCCGAAATCGCTTACTTCCCTACTATATAGTACGCGAAAAACAGTATGCGAGGCGAGTAGTATGTCCGAATTCATA
>JAUCMU010000080.1:5532412-5564677 GCA_032275025.1 Enteromius treurensis | reverse complement strand
GTGTATTTAAATATATATATATATATATATATATATATATACACATTACACACAGATATTTAGTAAATAAAAACTTTTATTTTAGATGCGATTAATCTTTTGACAACACTACTAATAACCGATAATTGGACAATAGTAAAATAAATTAAGAAGCTATATACATTTTTAAAATCATGGATAATAGAATTTAAGTTGGACTATAAATATACTATTTTGCCTGAATACATTTTAAGTAAACACTAAGATATCACAGCATTATAATATACATTATGAAAAATAGATATTAATTTAACCAAAAATCATGTATGAATGCGCAATTAAATATTCGGCATTGAACCTCACCGATAAATTAAAATGAATAAATACTATAATATTGGCCAGTTACTGCTCTATGGTACCAATATGTTGCACTTTGAACTGTAAACCTAGACTGATAACTGTATACCACTGCTGTGCGAATTTAGCCACTTTAAAAAGCAGTCTCATTTTTCGGATGAGGGTCACTTAGCAGGGTAGTCCTTTCTTTTCCCCCCTGGCCTGGCGGTTTCCTAGTTCTTCTCATGTTCTTGACCCAAATCAGTCATACTGCATGGTAAACATTCCCGTCAGTGCTTTCCTGGCTCCCTGGGTTGTATCTGTGGGCTTAGAGCAGGAAAACTGCAGCTTGTTTTCTCACCGACATAATTACTGTCACCACAAAATGAGAGCGCATATGCACCAGGCTGTTTACATCACTCAGGAGAACGCAGGATGCAGGGGTCCGAGCCCAGAGGCTCTGGGTCACGGCCAGATTCTGATCGGTAAGGTTAAGAATTGATGAAGATCGCCCCTTAAGTGCCAGACAGAACCGGAGGCTAACAGCAGAGGAGCGTCTGTGTCTCTCCACCGTGGTCTGCCGGGTTTGTTTTGTAATCAGTTTTGAAATTCTGCCTGGTGTCTCTGATTTGTCAGTCCTGGAGAAAGTGGGCCAGCGGCTCCCACAGCCTCTGCTGGAGCTGTCACCGCTACGCCGGTGAGCATCAAACTATCAAAGCGCAGTGAGGGGCTGGAATGCCCTCCAAAGAGCGAGAGTGACATTTATGGACATTCAGACGAAAGGTGATGTTTTAATATTCTGCTCTTATGAGTGTTTGATTTACAAGCTTTCCGTTTACGACAACCAGTTGCAGAAAACAAATGTCAGATTTTATTTGATTCAACATATAAAAACATTGTTGGTCAGAAAATCTGGGTAAAATGTGGAATGTGTATGAAGAGTTTATTAGCAAAAACAGTTATTTTTAGGTTTTTCTGTTTTTAAATAATGTTTTCATGTTTTATTTTGCTAGTTGCTGTATTTTTTTGTTTATTTCTTCACTTAAAATATTAATTGGAATGCACAATGATAAAACCTTCAAAACCTACAAATTTATGTACTGTACATACTATACTGCATTGAATTATGTATAAAAATACAATTTATATAATATACTACCGTTATAAAGGCTGCTTTTACTTAAAGCTAAATATAATAATAATATAAAAATATCACTAAAATATTATATTTAAAATGATGTATTAATAATAATAATTTGTTATATAAAATATAAAAAAATATAAAAATGATTATTATAAAATAATATATGAATTGAATCATAAGGTTTTCTGTTTTCTGATTTCTGATTTGATGCTGAAGGAATATGTCTTTTGCTGCTTCGTATTTTTGTACATTTGATACAAATATGGTAGGATTCTTTTATATACATAGAAATTAGAATATCAGAAAATGAGTGTGGCTGGATGTACTGTAGTCTACTATTGATTGACTATTGACTATAAAAATGTTGTTTCCTCTTTTTTCCCCTCCCTTTCTGTATTTTATGTAGTCTTGTACCTGCTCTTTTTTTCTCTCATCTCACACTTGATTCATATCAAATGGAGTGGAGTTGGTCGACCTGTCAAACGAGCTCAACCCCCCTGCAATAATTAAACCGAGTGTTGCTTGCCCGTGGCAGAACTTGCCGGAACCTGCTTGCATGGTGGAAAAACGAGAGGGAAATGAATGTGCAGTGGCACAGAGGAAATAGACCGGATGAAGGAGCGTTTCAGATAGGAAAACACACTTGGCTCAGTTCAACTGTACATTCACCACCTCTCTTCAACTCTGAATGTTCCACTGCTGTTAGAATTGTCTGAATGCTCTGTATTCTCTGTTTGCATCAGTGCTTTCCAGAAAGAAGGAAAGAAAATAATTCATGCTGAGGTTTGGGCTAGAGTCTAATTTCAGATTATAATGAAGGTGTTTAGCTCTCAAGTCATGTCCTTTCATATGTGAATCTTAATTTAGCGCCACTTTCATCTCATACGCAGCAGGGAACAAACCAAACAAAGGAAGAAAATGCAATTTTCTAGTGAAGACTTTGACTCTTAACCCCGCCTTTCCTACTAGATGCATTCTGCAGTTCATCAGAATTTGTCTTTAGAAACGTTTCACCCCAGAGGTGTGTTTCGGTTTGCTTTTCTCTAAGCTGTTGACTAGGGCATGATGAAACCTGTGACTGTGACACCATACCCAGGAGCCGTGACTTCAAGGACATTTTTGCTGCCAGACAAATTGGAGTAAATGTCAGCGGAGAAACAGTAATTGCTGCCTAAAGGTTAGGCTAATTTCCACATGTTCGGGCATGTTTTATGGTATTTTCTGAGGGTTTTGGACCACACCTAAAGTATGCATTTATTCTGAGTAATATGTCTGGGATTAAGGCAAAAGCCGCGTTGTGTCGGAAAGGTTGGTTATGTAATGTTATGGTTAATTTCCTAATTAGAGAACACCTAGACCGTGGGAAAATCAACAAAGCAGCATTCCAGTCTTGTATTACTCCTAACGGTAGACGGTTGTTCACTTCACTATGGGAGGGAACCACTAACATGGAACTGGTTTTATACCGAAATTGAAATTGTAGTTTTTGCTGTATGTACAGTTGATTTTTCTTCTTAATTTCGTAAAATATTTGACATTTTTACAGTTATTTACTTCGCTATTGGTGCGAACCCCTACCTTGGGACTGATAGCATGCTGTTGTAATTTAAAAAGAAAATATTCTGTTTTCTTATATATTTAATACTTTTTCTTTATTGATTTATTTTTAAATAGAAAGGAATTTATAGTACTGTTTAAATAAGCACACCCAAAATCAAGTCTAATGTCACCAGCCTGATAAAACCTAGTTTATTTTATTTGGAGTAGGGTCTTCTCATGGAGGCAGACATTTTGAGATCACATGACCTTTTAATCTACTCATTATCAAACACTTGCAAAATAGTGTATTCTATAAAGTAACTGAATGTTGCGTTTGCTTGACATCCACAGCACTAGGTGTCAATATTAGTCCAAGGCAACTGTTGTTGCAACCAGTGTCATTAACTGCAAGATGATGTTTAAATTTAAAATGTCTTAAAAACCCTTAAAAAAAGTATGTTTTATGTAGTATGTGTGTAGCATGAATGAAATTGCCATGCGACTTGCTTCACTGGCCATCATTTAACTGCTCTCCTTTGACCTTCATGTGCACATAAGATTGGAATCTTTACGGAAGTACCAAGTCATCCAGATACTTTTTGCCTACTGCAATATGCAATATGAATTTTTTCACCTACTATGCAGTAGCATATTCAGATGAGGGAAATGTTGTTTTATAGGCTACTTACCAGTGCTGAACTGTTTTTCAGACACTTGACAACCTTCACTTGTTGCCAAAGGCAAAACTGAATATCTGTCTGTGTGTTTCTATTTTAAGTCTGTAGGTGGAATGTATGTTTTCTCATTGACTGCATGCATTAACCCTCGGTATGAGTAGATGACTGTATGTGTGTGTGCGGGTTTATGTGGTTTATGTGAACACAAATTTGTATAATGACATGAGTATGACATAGGTATTATAATATGTAGGTGACATTTTCAGTGTCCTTGTAATTTAAAAGGCTTAAAAAACATACTAAATGGTGTTTTTTTTTTTTTTTTATCTAAAAATGCACGGTTTCCTGTAAGGTTTAGGTGTAGGATCAGTGTAGGACAATACCACATACAGTTTGTACATTATAAAAACCATTACACCTATGAGAGTCCCCATAAATCACAAAAACCAACATGTGTGTGTGTGTAAGAGAGAGAGAGAGAGCTTTATGGATATTTAAAGAAAATGTGACTATAGCTCAGTTTTCTGGCCTCGTGTTTGTGGCTCTTCTTCCATGTTCTGCGGACATATGGCCACCATCTGCTTGGACCTGGCCGCATCAAGGTGCACATGCTGGGCCCCAAGCAGGGGCCTCTGGGTCATGTTAACCCATAAGAGGGACCATCACACCAGCAGGATGAGCAGAATATCAATGTGAACACAGAATAAAGTCAAGTTAATACACCTTGACTGCTTTGAGTATAATATAGCCTTTTGATAGTCCATGCTCTAGTTTTCTTTAATGTAGAAAGCCTCAGTTTCACAAGCACTATACATTTAAAGTTTGTTTTGGCCTGGTCAGGTTTGAGAAATACTGAGAATAATATCAAAAGGCCAGGAGAACGCTGACTAGCTTTTGTGAAATTCATAAAAGCCATTGTTTTACCATATTCCCATGTCTTTTTGGTCTCACGCAACTCTCTGTCACTTCTGCCTCTGTACAATTCTTCCTATCATCTCCGTCCTTCGCTTCTGTCCCTGTAAAGCAGATGAGAAGCATGCGAAGAGAGTTGTGAATAGGTCACTGAGTCTGGCTTCACCAGTGGCTTTGAAATTTTTGCTTGCTCCCAACAGTGACTGACTGACACCAAGTCTTGCGGGCCAAAAAGCACTTGCGTCTTGACCGCGTCCAGACCACATTTTACACGCACTTGGCAGCTTGTTGCTCACACAGTGCCAGACTATTTTACATCTGCATATACAAGCCAACTTGACTGTATATTTGCCATATCATTCGATTCTAATAGAAATCAAATTGACATAAATATAATTTAATTATTGTATAATTCAGCATTTATTATAGATTTCATAAACACAAATATGTGATTTATATAAAAAATAAATGTTGTTGATGTAAAATTATAATTTACTGTTTTAAAAATAATTTGTGTAAAAAAATATATAAAGTATAATTAATAATTATATAAATAAATATGACTATATTAACACTTACATTAAGGAATAAGATTGTAATTAAAAGAGTAATTTTACACCAATTTTGTTTTTATTAAATAACATAAAAAAAAGATAAAATTTAAATGAAATATAAAATGAAGGATTTATTCAATAAAATGAGACTTTACATTTGTGCAAGTCATACTACGGAGCTCTTTGAGGGACATGGTGGAGGGAAAAAATCGGGGTGGGGGAAAACGTTTCTGTTCTCTGGCGTAACCAGTTGAGTTTCCAGTGGTTCAGACAGCTCTGTACATTCATAATGGAGCAATTCATAGAGTTTTACTTTGAATTTGGACTGAAGTATAAAGAAATACGGTCAGTGCTTAGTTCAAGGCACAGTCTAGACGTTAGTGAAAGACACCTGAAATGGATATTACGTGAAAAAGGATTAGGTGTGTTCGACTTGAAGCGGTGCTACAGCAACCGATCGGTGTATAACATCAAAGGGAGAGCGATCATAACACGCATATGGAAGCATTAGCTTTCAAACGCATCAGATATGGCTGCAACGCATTTAAAGTCGAACACACCTGTTGTTCTCTCGTGAGACATCTGCATAGTGCTTTGCGCTTTTGTTAGCATCTGTACAGACAATAGGTGTGTTTGACTTGAAGCGGCACTGCAGCCACCGGTCAGTGTATAACATCAAAGTACTCGCTTGCGGAGAACGCAAAAGTTTTGCGAGAGAACACAAAAGTTTAAAAAAATAATTATTTCCACCTTTAATTTTTTTTTACACACCCCAATATTTTTTTTCTCTGTATCATACCAACCTCAAAGATTAAAGTGAGTCAGTGGACAGCTTGTGAGTTTTGCATGCTGATAAATTCAAGTTAAATTTAAAATATTTTCTTGCCCAACATGTTCCTGTAATACATTTTGGTAAGTCAAATGCTGTTATTTTTCATTTTAACCCGTGTTCAGCATTTACAAAAGTTTATTTGCTTTACAGTAGCAACTGGTTTGATGTAGTGGGTCTCTGAAGTTTTAAGACCAGTCAGGTTTGTGTTGTATTTTACAAACCATCAGAACTGAACAATGAACTATGTCGAGGGACAAAAGTAGGGCCTGAAGATAAGAGTATTTGATCTGTTTATTTATTTCTTTTTTGATTGGTTGGTTTTGACTCCATGTCTTCTACCGTGATGAGTCAGGGAGCACAGATGGAGAGCAGGAGCATGCTGAAAGGCAGCATGGGACTTTCTTTTGATCCTATTATATGATGTGAACAGTGTTAATTATTTGGAGAGTGCCGGTCTGTTGGGGTTATTTGTAATATTTGTGCTAAAATAACCTTTGCAGTTGACTGAAGACCTGACTATGTGAATATGTTTCGTGTAGTAGTCCTTATGGACTGAAGTGCATTACTATGACTAAAAACATTATTTTAGTACCTCGTGGCTAATGTTTTAGCAGCAAGACAGTAGTTCCTTTCTGAACAGTAAAGTAATGAGATATTTATTTAGTTGCAGTGTAGCGTGACGAAGACATTGTTTTTTTCCGTCAAATTTACAGCCGAGCAAACTAAAGCAGCAGTCAGATACACTCTGACTGAATGTCCTTCCTCTCTTGCTCATATTGGAAAGTCCGATTAATATGTTCATTCGAACATTTCAGTTAAATGAACTGGTATTGTGTAAGATCTAGTCGCCCTGCAGAACCCTGTCCCTTACTTAATGCTTGAACGAAAAATAGCACTTTATCAAAAAATCTCTGATTAACTAAGCTGACGAAAAAAGATCAATATGATTTGTCTCGTTTTTAGTTTCTGTAATATAATGTAAAATTCATTTTAAAACATGTTTTTAATATTTTCATGACTAAATGCATAGTGAAGAGATTATAGAGATTAGCCGGCCTCTAAAATGTTAGGTCCAAAGAGAGTAATGTATTGCATGCCACCAATTATATTATGTTATTAATATAGCTATCTGAATTATATGTTCAAATTATATATAAAAATGATATCATTTTGTAGTTATGCATTTAATTTTAATGCATAAAAGCGGTAATTTCCTCCTTAAATAGCTCCATTGTAGTGTACTCCTTTTTCCAATGATTGACTGTAGAACTACTTTATATTATTAGTAGCTTGGGAAGCTAGTTTCTAAGCAACACCCCAGCACACATGCTTATTACAGTGGCAAAGTGATGTTTTCTCGTGACTTCCATTGCCAGAGACAGAGATTGAGCACAAACCACTTGGGTTTTCTGCACTACAAGACCCTTTTCCCTGGTAAACATTCCTGCTTGTGGAAAAAGGAACTCTGTCCTATCAAAAGCCATGCCTGCAAGTGAGCCATTAATGGGTTAATGTGGAAATGGAATTGAAACACTTCCCCAGCAGAATGAAATGTCAGCCAGTGATAGAAGTCTTGGCAAGTATCTCTGCGGTTTGGAAAATCAGTGTCCTTTACCTAAATCTCATCTGATCTGTCAATCATCATTCACATGGAGGCTTTGTCCGGGTCAATGTCACTCAATCCTCTTACAGTCCCAGAATGCTTTGCTATCAGTCTCAAGGCAAACAATAGTTTGTACACATTCTTTTATTGCCAAAAATGATGAAAAAGATTCTATTTGTCTTTGAAAATGTTTGAGGTCTCACTCATGGAACTCAAAAAAATTATTTCTTCAATTTTAAAGTAGATTACAAATAAAAAATGCATTGATATGTACGTATTTAAAAATATATTTATATAAATGTATTTAATAAGTTTACCTAAATAAGTAAATTTACTTTATTTTCTAATACCGTTGCCATTTTATACACTGTAAGAAACCAAAAAGTAGAAAAACAGAAAAGCTACTCGTAATTTTCTGGCAAGACATTCAAAATTTAAGTAAAACACCTGTGAAGAATCAACAGCGTTCCTTCATAATAACTCTTTTGCCCCCTTGGAATACTTTTTATAATATATTTTGACATTAAAAGTTTAAATTAAATATATTTTTATACTAAAAAAATATATACATGACACATTTTACATCTTTATTTAATAAAATACCACTTGCTATCTTACTTTGTGCCTTAAGAAAACCTTGATTGTTTATTACCTCAGAGATTAATACATTGACCTTTGCATCTTTGGCACCAGAGCTTTAAGATGTGAATTTTCAGGTTTGCATTAAAAGTTACTAATTGAGCTCTTAGGATACAGTACTAGTCAGTATCACGGCCCTCATTAAAATCTCCCTGTGTCCCTTGTTGATCATATTGCTTCAAGCTGATGTAAAATGTCAGAACAGCAAAATGTTGCCCATACCCGCCACAGCTGTGAACCAGTGTGTGTTATGAAGAAGGGGGCATTCACCTCGGTTGTCATGGTGAAGGAGATTTCGGACAGCTTGAGGGGTATTTTAATGATTTAGCACTCATCTGTCTCCACATTTAAACTCTGATTGTCCATAATGTTATTTATTCAGCATATAGTTATTTTTTGATTGCTAGGCATTGGATAGCGTATTGATTTGCAGCTGCTGCCTTTATTATATAATCAATGCGGTATATTGTTTGCAACATATTTCGTGATGGCAAGGTTAGAAGCTCTTCCTCTAATGTGAGATGAACCAACCCCAATTTCTACATATTATTTATGCTAGTCAGAAAAGCAGCACTGTATTGACCCACTTATCTGACCGGAGACAGAGAAATGTTTAGTGGCCTGTAACCAAATAACACCACCACAGTATTTAATTCTGCTTTCAAGCCTTTTTACATTTGTGCATCTACTATTGTGCAGAATTAATGTACCAATGCACTCTAGATTATTTTAGCAGCTCATACAGTACGTAATCTAAACATATTTTGACCTTTGTTGTTGAGCTATCAGTTTACCAGAATTGCATTCGTTTACAGTAATTTAGCAGCATTACTCATAGCCTCATAAATTTTGATGCAGAACTGGTGTTTACTAACCAAGTTTTAAACGATTTAAACAATTGAGAATGTAGAAAGCATGTTTCTCATCAACTCTCACTCATCAGAGTGAAAACTTTTATTGGGATTTATGCTACAGACTATAAAACATGCCCACATTTTTACTGCGTAAAGTTCCGGAACTTTCTGTAAACTTCCAGTCTTAACTTTTCAGATGTCCTTTCCATATAATGCTTTTAATGCATGACTCAGATGGAAATGTCAAACTGTCATGTTGAATGGCAATAAATAGACATGCTCTGAATATTTTCAAGATGTTATAAACTCAAGTGCTCTTGCGTACGAGACCCACTCATCTTATTTCCTCAGTGTTTTTCTTATCCTGAATGCAAAATTTTCCAGGCGAACACACCCTCAGGTAATATTTTGAGAGGTACAGTCACAGGCCACCTAAAAATTGTGAATTTTTTGACACTGCGTACTCTGTATGCACCCACCTCTATATCCAGCACATCCCTACAACCCCTGCTCTCTTCCCACCAATCACACGGCTGCTGGGCAGCTCTGCCCTGTTGCTATGGAGACTTGGCTGTTAATATTCCGTACGAGTCTCACTCTGATAAGAGACCCGCCGTGCACCGTAGAGAAATCGATGGGACTTTCCTCCACCACATATACAGCAGTGCAGCAAGGGAGGAAAAAAAATCAAAATTGAAAGCGAGCTAAAGAGTTTTTGTTGTCTTTTTTGTGACAAGGCTGGTTCCCTTGTCGGGTCGTGATTGAACCGTTCCCTCAGTAGGATACTTTAATTAAGTTACTGGAACAAAGCTACTAAGAACCCCTTTGAATTTTAGAACAATTTTGTCGAATTTCAATTTTACATGTTCAGCAAAGTTTGATTGTCGGTCGTAGAATTAATAACCCGTGTCTCCCGTAATAGAGCGTGTGTCGGATCGAGCGTTCGTCATTTTTTTTTCCTCCAACACCTTATCACTTCAACAACTGCAGAAAATCAAAACAAAGTGTCTTGAGTGTGCACTCGGGAGAAGAAGTGCATTTCTGTCACCGGAAAAGAATGGGGCATATTGATTGTAGATCTAATCATTCAGTGCGGGGCTGACAGGGGATTTCAGGCAAGCTAGAATATACCACATTTCTGCATCCTGGCAGAAACGCCACTTACAGGCAAGCCAAGAAAGGGAACGATCTGTTGTTGTGCGAAAACTATGGGAAAACTCAATTGGCTGCTGTGCACTTATGCAAATCTAATGTATACCCTCCACCCCATTTGTTAGACTGCATAGACTGCAATCTGGCTTTGAAGGTGTAATTTTATCTTAAACTGAAAAAATGTAAACAAGAAAAGCTGTTTCTAGGTCACTAAATAAATAAGTGATGTGTGAAACTGATTGTGCGAAACTGCTTGTGCAGATGGTAAGATGATCTTCCACTGAACCTCAAGATGCTCTTTGGATCATCTCAAATCATGCTGGAGAACATTATCATCTGGTTTTACACAAACTTGTGACTCGAGTGCTGCTGTTATTCAAACAAAACCAAGGCAGCCATAGTCATTTTTACTCAAGCAATAATATAATTTATAATGCAAATGAAAAAAACCCAAATAGAAGCATTTTTACTATAGTCTCAGACACAGTTTATGGTGCCACTTTCTTTATGCATCTATTTGGAGTATTTTCAGTGTAATGAAACCAGCATCAGCATATGAATAATCCATTTTGGCATTTAGCTAATATAATTTACCTGCACTTATAGTGTTCATTTTGCTTCCATCTGGTTGGCTGACATTGTGTTCCTCTCTGTTTCCTTATAAAGAAATAAATTGGCTCTTTAAGAAGTGACAGATGTAGCGGCAGAGGGGGATGATGTGATAGTCTGTCGAAGTTCTGGGTTTACGATCAATGTTGAGGCGTCCAAGACATTTTGGATATCGCTGAAATGCCACTAAAGCCAGCAGAGAGTTATGGGCGGTAATATTGCACATAATGACTGGTCCCCAAAGGCATACGTCTTATAGGCTTTTAATGAGATTTTAATGTCCGTTAAAAGTATTCGCTCATTCACTGACTGAAGATGTCGTTTTATCAGTCGGTTGTAGCTATTGTTATAAATGCAGATGTGTGTGAGATTGTCTGAGTGGCTGCCACTAAAGCTAGTTGTCACTTTTTGTTTCATAAAATATTCATTGAAAATATTTGCATAGAAAAACAATGCAGTCTCGAAGGAACACTTTGTTACAATTTACCCCCGCGACTTTTTTTTGAAGTGACATTTGCTTTGTTTTATTCATCCACATTGCGTAAGGTGGACTTTTTTTGCAGGTGATATTTGAAAATATTTTACTAACCCATTTTAACTGGATATTGTCTCATTTTTGTGAATAAATTGGATTACAGAAGCACAGGATTACCTCCAAACTACGAGCAATGTGGTTTTCAGGTCAGTGAACAGCTTATAGTCAGAGAACTTTTTTTTTTTTTTTGGAAAAGCTGAAGATTTGGCATGAGCTCAGGCATATATTGTTTTGCCAGAAGTTTAATAAAAATGGATATGCACCGTCTTGGCTAACCAAGCGCCATGGACACGAGGACTGTAGGTACGGTGTTCAAATCAAGGACTTGGGAATTCAGGCTTAGAATTATATGACACTGAAATGTTCATTAACATGTACTTTACTCAATAGCTCAATGTCTTCAAGTGTCCATTAAAGGTATAATTCAATACCCAAAACCTGTATGAATTTCTTTGTTCTGCAGGAAGATATTTTGAAAAAAGTTTGTAACCAGGCTGTGTTGGTCACAGTTGACTTCCATAGTATAAAAAAAGTCAATGGTGTGAAAAAAAACAAGTGTGTCCTCTAATCTTATGCAGAGAGCAGAAGACTCTCTACGTTCCTCAGCTATGATTGAAGTGTCTAGCAGTGTTTGTACTGTATTATCTGCTATTGCAAACTGTTTAAGTCTAGAGAAAGTTTACTAGTTGTTAAAGAAGAGGTTTTTTTATTTTTAGAAAACATTTTGAGGGAAGTGTTTTGCCACCAGTTGGCCAAGGTCACCATCTTCAGGAGACCGTGGTCTCATTTTTCTCCCCCTTTCACCGTTTATGTTAACCCCAAATCAGAAAAAGAAAATCACATTGCTACAACTAAAAATAACCGTTACGTCCCTCTCAGTAGGGAATACAAGTGCTGGAGAGAGATAATGATATATGGCTGGGCTGCAATGATGGAGCGATGAGAATGTTGCACCTCACATTTGCGTGATTTCCTCTGATCTGAGGAATCTTTTAGCATCTGTAATGACTTTAAAACGTTGATGTGCTAAGAGTATAGAGCAAGAGAGAGTGAAGAGTTTTAGGAGCAGAATGTTGATTGGGCGGAGGGGTCATAAAATATTGAAGCCTGTTTTTTTCCCCACTGGAGTACATATTTTTGGCCCGAGCGAAAGAGTCATGAGAAGATTTCTAGCCATCAAAGTGTCCATTTCTCTTCCCGTGGCATTCTGGGATTTATCCCAGGGTGATGGCAGCTCGCATGCACTACATGTTTTTCCAACTGGGTGTGTTTTCCTTTGTGTTTGTGTCTGAGAGAAACAGATTGTTAGACATGCTCTGATTTGAACACTTTTTTTTTTTTTTTTTTAAAGAAATCGGAGATAACATGAAAACATCCAGAGGAAATACATTTTTACACTGCAAAAAATGCTTTCTAAGACTAGATATTTTTGTCTTATTTCTAGCCAAAATATCTAAAAGTTCTCAAATCAAGATGACATTTCTAGACAAGAAAAATTACTGTCTTGTTTTTAGAAAAAACAAGCTAAAATTTAGTAACTTTCTGCTTAGAACAAGCGAAATAAACTGCCTTATTTCAAACAGAAAACAAGATTATTTTGCTTAACCCATTGGCAGATTATTTAGCTTGTTTCAAGTAAAAACTCACTTAATTTTAGCTTTGTTTTAATCAAGACAGTAATTGTTTCTTCTCTAGAAGATCCTTATTGATTTGAGAATTGTTAGATATTTTAATTGGAAATAAGACAAAAAATCTTAGAGTCTTAGAAAGCATTTTTGCATTGTATATACAGTATATATATTTTTAACTCTCCTATTCCCACCCCTACATTTAATTTTTTACTATATTATTGCAGTTAATATCTGATAACTCTAATTCACCTTACTATACAAATTAATAATGTATTTTTTATTTATATTTATATTATACATTTTAAATAAACATGTATCTAAAAAAAGAATTGTATATAAGGTGTATGTTAAAACAATAAAGTTAAATATTGTTGTTTTTTAAATAAAATGTTTAAGATTTACCTTATTATGGCATAAGCAAAGTAAATAATAAAATCAAAATTATTTTGTCAGTTCCACCTGTTTATTTTCACATTTTACAGTAAACTATTTTGAAAGCTCAGTTGGTATTTGAAGAGTGTATTTGCAAAAACAGATAACTTTTATTTTTATTGTGTTAGTTATCTATTTTTTAATCTAGTCAAAATAACCCAACTACAGTTTGATTGAGATTAACTGGAATCCACAATGAAGAAACATGATTTTTGAGAATTGTAGAAAGTTATCTGTTTTTGCAAATTAACTCTTCATATTATGTATATTTAATTGCTCCTATGTCAATCAGTTTTATACTGTAAAGTTACATAAGTACCATCTCATAATCCATGCAACATTGTTGCCATATTTTTATGGGAAACAAACTGTCAAAAACAGGTCAAGCAATTCCTTGTAACTTCCTGCATATCCTGTTTTTGGGCTACATCATCTTCTCTCACCTCTCACTCAACTGAACAAAAAACCTGCAGCAAAATACTGCAACGACTGTACAACTACTGGCTTGTACTTTGTCCTGCAGTTTCATTAGGGGCTACACACACACAAACATTTACACCTGTGTGGCGGCACTCATGTTAAAACTTCATCAGACGAGACAATCACCCAAAACAAAGCATTGCCTCGCTTGAACTCCCCTCAAAATTCCTTAAAAGCATCATGTCACCCATGAACAACATTGTGTCTCTTGACAAAGCATTCAGCTTGTCTCCCATCTGGCGAATATTGCACATCCTCCATTATGCATAAACTCACTAACCACAAAGAGATGCGCAGCAGCCAGAACTCACCGTGCCAGGTCATTTTAATCATGGCGTTATGAAAACTTCATGAGTTTCTGTGTTTCTTTCCCTGTGTTGTTTTGTGCTAACGGCGTCATTCAATATACAACAGGATACAGGATATTTACCCACCTCTGGGAGACTGACAACACAAATCCCTTTAGATGAAAGTCAAGAGTATAACCTGCTTAAAATAGCTTCCTGTTGCTTGTTTGTGTGCAGGGTTGGAGAATGTTACGGTTAAAAGCATCCTGTTTAAATATTGCATTTTTTGTTTAAAACTGGTAATGTTATTAGTATGCGTTATCATTAAGGTTTAGTCAAAGTATGATACATTTATGTTACGAATTATGTAACATGTTAGTTCTAACACAGATATTGTCTTTTTTCATACATTAGTTAGTTATGATCAAATTTGATTGGCTGACTGACGTTTCAAGAGTGGTGCAATACAGTGCAATATAAAAGTACTATGAATTTTACTTTTCGGATCACTACTCCCAGTAGGTGTCTTTATGAAAAAGTCACCGGAATCATTTACTCTGCTGATTCATTCAAACAGATTCATTCAGAACCACTGATGCATTCGTTAAAGCTGCTTTAATAAGTCTTTTATTCATTTGCATCAGCACACTCATTAGTTCTGTAATGAAACAAGCTGTGGTCTTTATGAGCAAGTTAATTACACTAATCCATAAGGAGTAAAATAGATAACTGCCTTTATGGTTGATTCATTGAATCATTTACACAACCAGTTCATTAAAAACACCTATTCATCCAGGAGCTAATTAGATGACTACCTTTATGTGTGAGTCATTGTATTCATTCATAAACACTGATACATACCTGAAACACTGAAACATACATTTCTTTAATGAGTGAATTATTGAAATAATGAGGTTCTGCTGTGGCAGAGCAAATATATAAATGACAGTAATGTGTCTGAAATCTGTTACTCAATGTTAACTAGTTTATTGATCTGTTGTTAAAAAGCAATATCACAAAAGCAATATTGCTTAAATGTACTGTCAACTCACACGCCACAAAGCAAATGGCTAGGGATGTCTGAAGGACAAATAGTTACAGATATCAGCCGTTAATTAATACCAGCTCAGAACCACAATATAGTCCCAACGTGGGAAACATTTAGCTCAGACAGATAACTGCTTGTCTGTCTTTATTCACCTGTGGCTGAGCTCAATATCCCATCTGTCTTTGCCTATTCTCCAGTTCAAACAAAAGGCTTGGCTGCAGCGCTGTGAAGTAATTTGATTAGGGTTATTGAATGAACATTAGACGACCAGGGCTCTAGCCAATACATGCCGCTGAACTCACCTGTAAGCGTGTGGCTTGTTATAATTGACAAAAATAGCGGTTTTAATTGCTTTGGGGGTTGTATGATTTGCCCCTCAAACAATAATAATGTCATAACACTTAGCTCTCAAAGTCTCCTGCTCCCATTGCAAATGTTTTTTTTTGTCTGGTTTGGTTTGTTCACGTGTTTATTTATACTTGATTGTCTGATTTCTGGTGTACCACAGGTGTATTGAGCCTGCCGGACAGTCTGAACCTGCACCGTGACCAGCAGCGAGCAGGGAAAACTGGAGAGGGCCATGCATATAGCCAGGCTGAACTCCGCACCATTGAACAGTCCCTGCTGGCGACCCGCGTGGGGAGCATCGCAGAGCTCAGTAAGTTCCCATACCAAGAAATGCCTGTGTGGTTATTATTAAAACAGGAAGTTTGAGACGAGCAAGTTTTAGTTTTAATATATAAAGCATACATTTTGCACAATTACTTAAAGAATATCATGTTATGACTTCAATTTCTGTTCAAATCTGTGTACAAAGACGTTGAAATGGTACGGTTGCATCAACAAATGTGTTTTTGTATCAGTTTTGCATTTGTTAAAACTATCGGGTAGGTTTCGGGTTGGATTTGTTTTAGGGCATATTTCCTACATGAAAGAGTATTGGCTTTTAGCAACAGTGCATGGATATTTCTGAACCGTCGCAGTATGTGCATATATCAACATAATAAAATCTGCAAGGTTCACGTATTGTGTTATTCACCTCTTTAAACCTGCTGCGAAATGTGCAATAAGGTACATATAAATAGTGTTGTGCAAAAAGTGCACGAAGGTCTTTGAAGGGCACCATAAATCCCCATTAAAAAAGGTTTATTAGCAACTATTGGTGCATACTGTAGTTACTCAAAATGAGCAGGCTGAATTGGGGGAGGGACTTTCTCATTCTAAAGAACATTTGATTGGATGAAAATCTGAGTAGTGCAGGTTGAGTCATCGGTATTTTGGGTCTGTTTTTCTGAAAAGAGAAGGAGTGTATATTTTGATACATAAGCAAAACATTGAGTCAGAGTATTTCTCCTGGGCCCTGTGATATTTAGAAACAACCATTGGCGTCTATTCTTTGTCAGCTCACTGAGCTATTTAACATCTGGATGATCCAATGAATTAGCTGTTTTTAGTCTCTTGTGTGGATGTATGAAGCCAGCGGTCAGCAGCTGGAAGGGCGTACCCTAGCTGAGCGGGGTGTGTCTCTCTGTAGTGTCCACTGGACGGTCGTCAGCCTGAAGAACAGCTCTCTGTATATTTGTCTTGGTGATGGTTGTTAGTTGTGTGTGTGGTAATGAGTTTCAGAGTCTGTATGTACTGCATGACTGCAGCCATGGTTATTTCCTAATCATAGCGAATACAAACAAACCCAATAAGTCAAGATGCAAAAAAGAACACCATCATCCACACTGATTATGTCTCCTCAAGTGTGCCTGCCAAATGAATACATGTGACCCCATTGAGAAGGGGAAATTTGATGTGTGCAGAGGGACTTCAGTAAATTACAGAGAGTCAGTGACCCTTCTGTCACTCTAATCAACATTGCGTTCTGCTGGGAAACAGACTTAAGCAATGTGAAACAACAGAGCAAGTGCTATTGCTTGCTTTGTTTATTCATTTCTTTTTGATTGGGTATTTCTAATTTAATTTTTTTGTACACTGCAAAAAAAGCTTTTCTTTTTTTCTCTTGTTTTCAGCCAAAATATTTAAAAAAATGTTAAATCAAGAAGGATTATCTAGACTTTCTAGAGTCTTTCTAGAGTAAAAATTACTCGTTATCAGAAAAAAACTGATCAAAATTAAATGAAGTTGCTTAAAAGAAACAAAATAATATGCCATTGGAGTAAAGAAAATAATTGAATTTCAAACAGAAAGCAAGATCATTTTTCTTAGCCCATTGGCATATTATTTTGCAAAACTTAATTTTGACATGTTTTGGTTTTTTTTGTTTGAAAACAAGACAATCATTTTACAATAATTTTTTTAGATATTTTGGCTGGAAACAAGAGAAATCTTTTTTAACTGTGTTATTTAAATGAATATATATATATATATATATATATATATATACACTCACCTAAAGGATTATAAGGAACACCATACTAATAGGGTGTTTGACACCCTTTCGCCTTCAGAACTATCTTAATTCTACGTAGCATTGATTCAACAAGGTGCTGAAAGCACTCTTTAGAAATTTTGGCCCATATTGATTGGATAGCATCTTGCAGTTGATAGAGATTTGTGGGATGCACATCCAGGGCACAAAGCTCCCGTTCCACCACATCCCAAAGATGCTCTATTGGGTTGAGATCTGGTGACTATGGGGGCCATTTTAGTACAGTGTACTCATTATTCATGTTCAAGAAACCAATTTGACATGATTCGAGCTTTGTGACATGGTGCATTATCCTGATGGAAGTAGCCATCAGAAGATGGGTACATGGTGATCATTAAGGGATGGACATGGTAAGAAACAATGCTCAGGTAGCCCGTGGCATTTAAACGATGCCCAATTGGCAATAAGGGGCCTAAAGTGTGCCAAGAAAACATCCCCCACACCATTAAACCACCACCGCCAGCCTGCACTGTGGTAACAAGGCATGATAGATCCATGTTCTCATTCTGTTTACGCCAAATGACTCTACCATTTGAATGTCTCAACAGAAATCGAGACTCATAAGACCAGGCAACATTTTTCAAGTCTTCAAGTGTCCAATTTTGGTGAGCTCGTGCAAATTGTAGCCTCTTTTTCCTGTTTGTAGTGGAGATGAGTGGTACCCGGTGGGGTCTTCTGCTGTTGTAGCCCATCTGCCCCAAGGTTGTGCGTGTTGTGGCTTCTCAAATGCTTTGCTGCATACCTTGGTTGTAATGAGTGGTTATTTCAGTCAAAGTTGCTATTCTATCAGCTTGAATCAGTCTGCCCATTCTCCTCTGACCTCTATCATCAACAAGGCATTTTCCCCCACAGGACTGACGTATACTGGATGTTTTTTCCCTTTTCACACCATTTTTTGTAAACTGAAACTCAACTAGAAGTGGTTGTGCGTGAAAATCCCAGTAACTGAGCAGATTGTGAAACACTCAGACCAGCCCGTCTGGCACCAACAACCATGCCATGCTCAAAATTGCTAAAATCACCTTTCTTTCCCATTCTGATATTCAGTTTGGAGATTGTCTTGACCAGGACCACACCCCTAAATGCATTGAAGCCACTGCCATGTGATTGGTTGATTAGATAATTGCATTAATAAGAAATTGAACAGGTGTTCCTAATAATCCTTTAGGTGAGTGTATGTATGTAATGTATATATTTTTTCTCATTATTTCAATATTATTATTTGTATGTATGCATACATACAAGTTACATTTCAGAAACCTCTGTCAGGCAATTTTTCATAAACAGTCAATCAATACAAATTGCATTTAAACAATTTGTCTCTACTCTACTAAACTGAATCAATAAACAACTTTTATTCAGGAGGCAAGCAGCATTACCATACACGCTGCATTACGCATATTCACGTGTTAAATTTGGGCATGTGAAATAAGCAGAATTTTGGGGGGTGATTCACAGGAAATCTATGCTGAAAACCTATCTAAAGTTCATGCCGCTGTAAATGAACAGTGTGCTGTGATGAAATGGAGAAGCGATTTTTCCAGCGGATGATGTGAAAGGTGGGCGGATCTCATCAGAGCACACTGGTCAGTCACAGACCCTTGAGGTCCTGCTTCAGTGTGTGGGCTGCTAGTTTGAGCTTCTCACACTCTCCTCAAAGCAGTAATGAGTGTACGAGCCCTTCATCCTCTCTACACAAATATAATTATTGACCAACATTCATTATACACTACACCAACAAGATGACGTGCTAGCTAGGATGAAAAGCAGCATGCTAATACTAACCCAGTAGAGCACATCCGTCCAGCCCTCCATGGTGATGCACTGAAACACAGTAAGCATGGCAAACATGAAGTTGTCGAAGTTTGTGATCCCTCCGTTGGGGCCGTGCCAGCCCTCCCTACACATGGTGCCGTTAATGGGGCATGTACGGCCATGACCGTTAACAGCACACGGCGCGGGTTCATCCTCGGCTATATCTGCAAAAAGAGGAGAAAATGTCAAACCTAAACACGTAATAGCAATAAACCCTAGTGAAAAATAAATGCATTTATTTCATGCTAAGTATACTGCAAATACATATTTATGCATTAGTAATTTTAGTATACTAAACTGGAATACTTCAAGTATGCTTAATTGAAACAACAAATTTTTTTACTTAATGCACCTCATTTGTGTGAAAGTAGTGCTGACGTCCAACTAAATATAAAGCATATGATTGTGCTAAAGTATAAATCAGGCAAACTTTAAATATCTTCATTTAAATACTATTATTTTTCATACAATCTTCATTAAAAAAAACATTAAAACATATTTTAGGCTTAATATTAGGATTAGGTAGCCTTAACTACTGTGTACTTACATTACAATTACAATCATTTGGTACAATGCACTTATGTGCATATATGTTTTTACATTGTACTTACCTTTAAAAAAAAAAAAAAGCATAGTTTTCAAACTCGTTTCAGGAGGAGAGCTCAAAGGCAGTTAATATCTATCTCCGCCTCCAATCTTCCAATTATTCTATCTTCCTATCAAATTCTCCGCTTAGCCCTATAAATAACCAGAATCCCTTCGATCTGAGCATCCCTCCACCTCCCCTACTCCTCCCTTCTTCAAAAAATCTTACCGACCCCAAATGTTGCCATAAAGGTTAAAAACACACCTGTCCCTTGAAAGTAACAGGTAGCGTGCATTTTTCCAATGAAAAGCTCCAAACCGATGATGGCGTAGATGATGATGACGAACAAAACCAGCAGAGCGATGTGGAGAAGAGGAACCATGGCTTTAATAATGGAGTTCAGCACCACCTGTAAACCTAGGAATATACAAAACTACATAAAAACACACGTACACACACAAACTGACACTTATTCACATCGATCGTGTGTCAACTTGGGTGCATTTAAGTCTAAACTTTCACGTCTAACTCGTAATGCATACACACAGACACACATTAGTGTCTTTAGGGCATTGAGTTTGACAGCTTGTTCTCAGAGAATGTTCCTGAGGGGGTGCAGTAAGGAATGCTGCTCTTTTCCTGCCATATGGCCACATCATGCGCCATCATCTCTCACCCAACATCCACCCCTCAGCGGGGGTCCGGTGCTCTGGGGACTCAGAAGGGGATGCAGTCAAAGTGCCTCATGATTAGTGTTGGTACATATTTCTAAAAAACGAATAGTCGTGGGCTGTCTGAAAATGACCTGTCGACTAATCAGTCTTAATTAGAAGCCTTAAAAATGTAATCGGCTGCATCTGACCTTTCCTGCAAAATGGTTTTTACCTCGCTAAACATAGATGACTAAATCTATGTCACTCATGAGTGATTATTGGCAACTAAAACTAAAACCATAAAAACATTTTGGTTACTTGAAACAAAATATATGTTAACTAAAATAATAATAAAATAAAGACAGTTTCTCTTTTTTGTTAAGTTTAAATAGAAGTAATACAAAAATATTCATTATTAAAGGCTATATACATAAAATACGAAAACACAATACAAGTGACTTAAGCTAAAGTAAAAACTAAAAACACAAAATTTGTATTAAAAATAATAGTTATCGATGCCAAAAATAACAACGTGACAATATTAGTGAAATTACAGTATATATACACTGTAAAAAATTGCAACTTACAACTGTTACTTTAAAGAGTCATTTCCACCTGATTTAAACCATACAAAATATGTTTGTTTGTGTAGATTATTGTATATTGGTATATAATTGGTATAAATGATATTTTTTGACTTCTACAAAAACAGTTAAATTAAACTTTCAGTGTACTCACTATAATTGAAGACATTGTAACAAAGAAAGACTACCACTCTAGTGAAGTTTTGCAAACAACGTGTTTCGGGAGGAGCGGCTGGCACCGCATCTCTTAATCAACCTCCTCGTTACACCTGTCCAATCACATTCCCCCTACCTACTATAAATACCCCCACTTCTGTTCCTTCCGTATCTCGCTTTTTTGTGCATCCCTCCTCCGCCCCTTTTGCCACCTGTTCAACCCGCTCTTGCCTCTTCCTCCGGGGGCATGCAGGGATTGAGCAGGGCTCCGAGCTCTTGCCCTCAAATCACTAGGGTTCGGAGTGTGCCGTCCTCCCGGTGCGCCCTCTGGACAGCACGCCAAATTTGCTTCTATTTACCTTCATGATTGAGGAAGCGCGAACTCTTGAAATATTATTAGCAACAGCTAATGACGAAGATTTGTTTAACTCACTGGGCACTCCTGAGACCAGGCGAAGCGGTCGCAGCACTCGAAAGGCTCTGAGGGCTTTGACATCGAAACCTCCTGGTTTCCCTCCATGGCCGTGAGCAGACGGGTGGGTTCCAACATCCTCCTTCTCGCCATCTTTGGTCAAAATTTCCAAGACAACACTAAACAATCTGGAGGGGAAAAAAGCACAATGAGCCACATAAAAAAAAACTCTAGCAATAAAATATAAATAAATATATAAGGTTTGGTATCTTTACCTACCCTGATAAATAATTTATATATTTAAAATACATTTATTTCATACTAGGTATAGCTAAAATCTATTACTGACATGACTCAAGACTTACTGAAATAAATATTACTTGTGCAAAATGCACATTTCTTATATCAACATTAAAAGTGCAGTATTAATCGAAGATTCAAAAGATATCGTTCAAGTGTAGAAATTAAGGAGTACTGCCATTTCTAAAGCCAAAATAATACACCTATTAAATATTAATTTTGGAGATATGTAACATTAATGTAACTTGCTCTTGGGATTTAATGTACAAATGTTTTCTTCGCAAAGAAAAGATATGAAGACAGTTTTTTGTCTTTTGGGTTTGAATGTTGGGGAGGGTGATGATCTGTAAAAATAAAAATAAAAAACATACATACAAAGTAAAAAAAGAAATTGCTCGTAATCTCGTTCAAAAGCAGCAAGATAAGAGCCAAACATCCTTGGATTATAACATATAAATCACTTTCAGCATCACATGTCTGCATGACCTT
This sequence comes from Enteromius treurensis, assembly GCA_032275025.1. Lineage (NCBI taxonomy): Eukaryota > Metazoa > Chordata > Actinopteri > Cypriniformes > Cyprinidae > Enteromius > Enteromius treurensis. The sequence continues at coordinate 5,542,002 of JAUCMU010000080.1, read as the reverse complement.
TCTGAATTTGCCAAAGCATAAACAGCAAGACATTCAATCCGAACAACATCAGGTGGCATCATCTGCTGTGCACATGATAAAAAGGCAGCATGCGATGACCTGAACTGACCAAGGAGCACATCTAAATAATGATGTATTACAGGACCTCCACAACAGCAGATAAAACACTAATAAAAAACCTGAATGCATCTATCTACCCATCACCTATCTGTGTATTCTTGGTTAATCTTCAGCTACAGAGGGCTGCTGCGCAGGAGCTAAAGATCAAGAGCGACAGCCCCGTGAACAGAGAGACGGGTAAGTGAAGAGAGAGAGGCAGACAGCTCCTCTGCATGAGGCGAACTGATCGAAATGTGACCTAGCTACTCAGTGGACTGTGTGTGTATGAGTGAGATGCTGATGAGGAAATACAGAGGAAGAAGACAAGAGTGTTCACAGTTTGAGGTGATCTACAGAGAAGCCATCAGGACACTGGGCTAAAAAGCAAAATAAAACATCAGCTCGAGAGATACAGATGTGGAAGTGGACAGAACTGTTATGGCTTTTTCATATCGCACACATAAGGAATTTACAGTACAGACTCACAACCACTTGCTATTCAGTAAAATGGTAGACTGAATCTAGATGATTTAATCTAGTATCTAGCTGGTGTTTGGTTTCGAAAATTGAAGTCATTTTTCCTTGAAAGAAAGCTCTTTTGCCTACCAAGACTGCATTATCTTGATCAAAAATACAGTATAAGCAGTAATATTGTGAAACAGTATTACAATTTAAAATCATTTATTCCTGTGATGCAATACATTACTCCAGCCTTCAGTGTCACATGATCCTTCAGAAATCATTCTGATATGCTAATTTGTGAAACAAATTTTATTTGTTATGCTGAAAATACTTGCTCTTTCTTAATAGTTGTGCAGGGTTCTAATAATTCTTTGCTAAACCGAAAGTGCATAGGAATAGCATTTATTTGAAATATAAATATTTTGTTAGATTACAAATGTGGACTTACAGAATAAAAGCAATCATTTTTTCAAAAACAAAAACATTTAAATTCAAACTTGATTGATGCGACAATGTAATACCTAAACCCATAAAATGACAACATTACATCTCAAATAAAAAGAAGAATTAATATACTGTAGGTGTATTTATCAAATTAATTCTGCTATGAAATCCTTAAAACTTTCAGCACAAGTGCCTCATCATGACCTTGATTTTGCCTCCTTTTTTAATTAAGGATTATTTTTGTTTGTAGGTAATCAACATAAAGCTACAGATGCTGTTGATCAAGTTTTGAACTCATAATGACCAGAGAACATTCCTTTAATTATCATTTGAATGTAACAATGGTCTTGCTCACTCAAAATGTATAGATGTTATTAAAGCAATCTTATGAAAGTGTCACTTGAACAATACACTGTAAAAAAATAAATAAATATTATAATACGTTTACAAGAACATAAGATTTCAGTCTTTATCAACTAGATTTTATGTCTGTTTTAATGTGTTACTTGCCATTTTTTGTAATTAAATGTGAAATTTACAAACTATTTAAAAAAAAAAAAAAAATCTAAATTACAAGAACATTTGTTTAATCAATTTTCCTATCAATATTTTATCTGATAATATTACTTGACTACATAATTTGATTACACGGGCTGCAAATGCTTTGACAATGTGTAAAATGTTAAATTTACCAGATTTTTTTTTTACTTTTTAACTGAAAGAGATAGAAAGAGGTGCCTTTTTTGCAAAATCTGGAGATTTCTTTCATCCACTGGAACTTAAAATATTTAATATATGGAACATAATTGAAGCTTAATTGAGAATCCTTTATTTTCTGTATAGAGACGCAGTTGTGTTACACAGTGCTGTCAGTGTGAAAGCATGTGATCCTGATGGTGCGGTTGCGCTGCTTTTGCTTACACACTGCTTATGCATGCGCTTCAAAACAGGCCTGAGGCACGGAGAAAAGAGGAGCAGCTTTTTTTCTTCTTCATTTTATCTCCGGGCTTATGCATCTTTTTATGTTGATACAGTAGAAAGTGACATGAAATTAACAGATTTTTACAAAAAAACAGCCAGAGGAGGTTGAGGATTCTTCCTCATCTACCAAATCTTCAAAATATAATGCGAACGGCTGATTTAAAGCAACCAACGCTGGCAAAAGGACACTGGAAGAGTAGGGCTCTAATATAAAATCAGGAAATTCTCCATAGAGGCTGGTATTATGAGACAGTATAGAGCAAGACAGCAGTCTTTTCTGGGTCATATAGCCGCATGAGGAGCATGTGCGTGCGTGTGTGTGTGTTGGGAGTTGAGGAGAAGGTGAAAAGCTTGAGAGGAGGAAAATTTGTAAAAGTGACATATCAGAAGATGACGAAATAAAGAAGAAAACAAAAAAAGAGAAAGAAAGTGTATACATCAACTACATATATACATACTGTTGTTACGTATGGGGCCACCAAAATGTCTTTTTTATAAAACAAATCAATAATAATAATTTTATTATTTTTAAACACTGTACACAGCATAGACTATTATTCAAAAGTTGGGTCAATAAGATTTTTTTTTACTATTAAAAAGCAAGGATACATTAAAAAATAATAATAAAAAACATACCCTATGACGACAATGACGAAATCCAGCATGTTCCATCCGTTTCGGACATACGCGTTCTGATGCATCACCAAGCCGTATGCTATTATCTTCAGGAAGGTTTCGATAGTGAAAATGATAAGGAAGGCATATTCGACTGTTTCCTGTGGGAGAGAGAGAAACCAATCAACTGCGAGTGTACAATAAATTCAAAGACACATCACAGCTTGACGGCGAAACTATGCAATCGTCCGACAAACGCATACACACAAGAACTTTTTTGGGATTTGTCTGATCACACAATCATAACCACGTACGTGATTTAAACATTAATTAATGAAATGAAATGCTCGCTTTTTTCAGTTTAAAGGGGTCATAAAAAGAAAAATGTAAATGTCCTTGATATTGATATTTAAGGACGCTTTTGATATAGTAGATAATTGTGACTTTTTAACTTCATAATTATGACTTTTTTCCTCTCAATTCTGTTTATATCAAATAATATTATGAATTATGAATTAACAGACAAAAAAATAAAAAAAGAGATTTTTTTATTTTTTTTTAAGACAAAAACTTAAAACTTTAGAGTTAATTTCTTGCTATTTTATAAAATTTATAAAATCTGAATTGTGAGATAAAAAGTCCCTATTCTGTGTTGTTGGGTTTTTTTTTACATGGTGGAAACATAAAAAATAATTGTGATGTGTGAACTTACAATATACAAAAGGAGATATAAAATCTGAATTGTCAAACACCGCATCACACTTATCTTTAACCCGTTACTCTATAATAAAATAGAAATGATAATAAAAAGTGTCATAAAAGTCACATAAGATAAAAATGGAAAAGTATGCATGTACAGAAACATAATATAAATGGCAGCTGAAATTGTCATTGAATACGTGTTATGAGGAAAAATATCGTTCCATGTTTGCATTTTAGTTACTCACCTCAACAATAGTGTTAGGGTATGTAACTAAACCTGAAAGCGTAGTGTTTTTGAAGCATTAAAGAATGCGGCTCAGTCGTGGCAGTGGCTAGTGGGTTGTTTTCTGTGCATTGATGGTGTTAGACACAGCCATTTAACTTGTCAAATGACATCTCTTTATACAAACACACACACAGACTCAAGCTTTCTCCTTTATGTGTGTGTGACAGCTGTGCAAAGGTTGCACAATAAAAGAGGTTAGTTGGCGTGTGTGCGTTTAAGTGTAAGGACATTTGGGAAGCTTTTATACGCTGTGGGCCTCGTTTTGCCAACATTTTACAGACGACTGAATGGAGCACTTAGCCCTGTGTATCAGAGAAAGAGCCTTTTGTTACAGCGGGAAAAGAGTTACCCGGGCTCACTGATCCTGCTACTACAGACAGACACAGTTATATGAGTGACAGCAGCGGAGAGCACTGAATATGATATTTACAGGATGTCAAAAAGACAATCAAAAAACAATAACGATACAGATTTAAATAGTAAATGAATTATGGTTGGAATAAAATAAAATTAAATTAAATTAAAGCATTAATAATAGTGGGATGAAATTTAAGATGTTTAATCAGTTACAAGAATTAAGATCTTTTAAGCTGTAAAATAATATCAAACATGCATACATATACATATATACATATATAGGCACATTTAGTTTTTAAATTTGCCACTATCCTAGGTTTTACTGATTAAAAACACAAGAAAATTTAACATGCTTCATTATTCTCTTATATATTTTAATATGTACAAGTCAGAATAAGCATGTTGTTTGAATTTTTATGTAAATATTGTGTTCAGCTGAATTACAATGTAACATTTTTTTATCCAAATTTTGACATTTTATTCTCCAAAAACCTAAAAATTAGACACTTTACTTAAATTTGATGTGCTTTATGTGGACATAAAATCACTTTTGTGAATTTGTTTTGATGCGTTTAAGTTTAAGAAGCCTCATATTAATCAACATTTGTAGGGAAATGTGGTGACATCATGAAAATATTACAATGATGCTAAAAATGTGCTTTATTTCAGTTATGCAAAATATTATTAATAACTGTAATAATATTTTTTTTTCTGACTTTAATGCAAAACATGGCCTGGGAATATTTGTGTGAGATTGAGCAAAAGAGCAAAGAAACACTGATTCGGTTTCATGTTTTAAATATGGCCACTTCAAACAATGAGCTTTGCTAACAAAACAGCCTTTAACCTGTCATATTGTGCAAATAAATTTACATATCAAATAAACAAACAGGAGCAGAAGAGGTTCATTAAGCGATACGCAGTTGAGGACTATGTGATACAGCATTCCCAATCCATTACCCCTCTACTTTATTCATCCATCAGCAGAGTGTGAGAATAGAGAGAACGAGAGAGAGGCCTGTGGGGCAATCCATAAATATCTCTGACTCATCTATGCTTATTTATGCTCTAAAGACTAACTGTACATACACTCTCTCGCACACACACACAAACACGCACAAACCATCATTAGCTAGTTTACTAAAACAAAAACACCTCACAAACACATGCCCTTGTGTTCCACACATGCAAATATTACCTTCAACATCAAAAGCTCAACTTCCCTTTCATGTAAATGGAGTCTGTTTTAATAGTTTGGTTAGTGTTGCGGTATATTTTTTGTCTGGATATGTGCTAAAAAGAAAATAAAATCTCAAATCTTTTTTCAAAACAGCCATAGGTAATCCGGTTTCTGGTTAAAATGCCTTAATGATGGACTTGTTTCTTGCAGCTTTTCACTTTACAAGATGTTAATTGATGGACTGGAGTTGTGTAAATTGTAAACTGTTTGACTCTCATTCATGTGATACAGTACTTCCATCAGCTGACTCTTATTCTGACAGCACCCAGTCACTGCAGAGGATCCATTGGTGAGCAAATTTCTTTTCTAAAACTTTATATAAAGAAATAAACTTATATTACAAATATGCAACCTGGTCTAATAAAACAATATGTACCATTGTGCACTTTTTGTGCCACACTGTTTTTACGACGCTTCTTGCATGTTGCACCACAGTTTCAAAGAGAAATGTCCACCGAGTAGCACTAAAACACAGGTTCAATACGTGAACCCTGGTACATAATTATTATGTTGATATAGGTATGTATTGCAATAGCGTTAACAAATGTGTAACAAAACTTAATATGCACGGTTGCATTAACAAATGCCTTTTTAATCAATGACCTTTAATCAAACCTTCGTTACACAGGATTGTAACCTGAGCTCCTCACCTCTCAAGTATATCTCTGTACTCTGTTCAAAAGGGACCATCAAAATAAAGTGTAACCCAAATATGTCTTACTTTCTTCCATGAAACACAAAATATGATTTGAAATGTTTGTGAGATGTCTATGCTGCTCTTTTCCATACAATGAAAGTAGAAAGATGGTGATCAGTGGTTGTCGAGTCCAAAAAAGAACGCAAAATCAATATAAAAGTGGTTCATATGACTTTTACAGACAAGAGCAGATGAACAAAATGTGTTATTTCGTGTTCTCTAGAACAACAAAACTATAAATGATTCTAGGGCTGTCACAATTTCTTGATTCAATTCAAGTATCTGATTATAAATATTAATTGATTGCATTTTGCCCATGGCGTTTAACTGGCAAAATACCCAAAGTGGTGTGTTCTCCAGACAAGAATCCATCAAAAGCATAGAAAATGTAGTTGCTTGCACTGCTACAGTGCGCATACGCTTTTTTACTAATGATTTTATGGTACAAAAAATTAATTACAAAACGCACCTCACATAATCATTTGAAAAATCATCCTCAGCATATATGCGAGTATGTTTACAAGTGAAACATACATGAGCAATACCAAGTTTACCAATTTTAACTTCACTTAGGGCTTTAAATGCATAACAAAGTTTAATATTTCATACTACCTGTTATGTCTTTAATGAATTATTCGAAATTATTGCATATAAAAATATATACGGGCGGGCGATATATTGGCAGAAATTTGGCAACCGGAAGAGATTGTGGTTACATGTTCTCCTGACATTGCTATGCTACATGGTCATGAAAACTAGTAATTTGCACATGTTTTTTAAGCATTACAGTTTAAAAACAATTATGATTGAAGTGGCAAATAAAGTTTGATCTCCATAGCACAGAACAGAAGCTCAATGATTAGCAATACATTTTATAAATAGAAGGTACATTTGTATGAAGTAATGAGCATAAGAATGACTAACAATCGTGTACAAGGGGCAACCAATAAAATATTTAAGGTATAAGGTTAAGGTATAGGTACTTTTCTTCCTGTGTAATTAGTTTTTTTGTATTGAATAGTAATTCAATCCAATATTCCGCCATAAGATGTAGTTTGCCTTTTTTTGCCAAATAATTTATCAGCTAAAAATATAATATTTAACTCCCCAATATAATGTTCCACATAATGTGAAGGTCAAATTAAACTCAAATAAAAAGTGTAATTAAAAGCAAATATTGTGCACTTTTGGCCACCAGTATTGTGCCTGCCATACATTTAAATGAAAATAAATAATTAAAAAAAAACAAATAAAAAAACTGGAAACTTTTTTTTTTAATGGTATCAAGTCCCAAATGTGAACTATGCATCAGATTGGTTTCTTCTTTAAATAAAAAATAAAATAAAATAATAATAATAATATATATATATATATATATATATATATAAGTATTATAATGCTATACCAAAATTACAATTAAAATAATGCAAAAACCCTTATATGTAGAAAGAAAAGAACACATCGTAAGAACACAGAATAACATAAGTGGATTTTGAACAATTAAATGCCGTTTTAAACAATTGTGGCATCCGTAAGCGCGATTAGAAATTGGATTAATTGAGCAGCCCTAACTGAGAGCCATAGTTTTAATACATATATTTACATATAAGGTCTTATTTTAAGGTTTTAAAGTAGTAGAAGCATTGTGACACAGCTGAAGCTTAGTATTTCTCAGAGAGAGGACAAATTCATCACTCTACCTCCTTTACTTCTATCTTTCTTACTCTCTCTTGTCTGTATAGATCCGTCAGTCTACACCAGGAAAGCTGGAGGGAGCGGAGACTACTTTATAGAGTTGCCCCTCTACCTCCTATGGTGTGTGTGTGTGTGTGGGCTTGTTGAACAAGAGTGACAAACAACCACACACCAGCACAGGAAGCACTTTTCTCTTTAAAAAGAAAGGAACACAAAGAGAAAAGATCCTGATCACAAACAAGCTATAGAAATATGACTTTATTTTCAATGACCTTGCAGTGATAAACTCTGAATGTATGAAGACAGGCAGCTGAATGCAGCATCTATTCCACCTCCTCTCTCTTTCTCTCACTCTCTCAGCTGTGTGAAACTGAACATTGTCCTCGCGCTCAGTAACCCAGCAACAAACAGCATCCTTTCACATGATGCAGGGTCGCCCCGAATCCGGCGGTCTTCGGTGCGTTGTTCCACCCCTAACCACTGAGAGGCAGTGTGTGGGGGCGGCAGCGGAGAAAAAACTGACTGAATACTAATGAGATCTCCCTCAAAACATCATCATCATCTGCCATTAAAGTGCAAGTCAACACGGCATCTCAGATTCCATTCAGAAGTTCATTTATCACACAGCAACCTCTGGAGCAAAGAAATTTCTCCTGAAAATGGGGGGACTAAACACATTTTTTTCAGATAGAGCATTAAAGAGATAGTTTAGCCGAAAATAAAAATTTTCATTATTTAGACCACCTCAAATTCATATACTGTTCCTTCACTTAGTGGATGTTTTGCTAATAACATTATTTCGAGAGGATCGCTGGACGAATTAATCACACACGGCTGGCAGCTCATCATCTAATCATTTCCCATTTAATTCACACCCAATCAAATCCATTCCTTCTCACTATATAAGCCCCCGCTTTCCCTTCTCCCACATTTCGCTTTTATGCATCCCTCCTCCGCCCCTTCTCCACCTTTTTTCCATCTTTCACGCCTTCCTCCGGGGGGCAGTCGGAGATTGAGCCAAATGCCAAACTCTTGCCCGCGATAGGGTTCAAACCATTAGGGTTCGGAGCCCGCCGTTCTCCCGGCTCGCTCCCCTGACAGTACGCCAAATTCGCTAACAATTTTCTATTAATGAGAAAGCGTGAACTCTTGAAGAAGACAGCGTACGCTTACACAGAAATGGCAGAAGATACAAGTCGTAGGAGAAAAATGGTTGAGTAAGTATATGATGTTATTTTTGTTTTCTTTGCTCAAAAACTTTTTGCTGAAACAAAACCAAAACCAAAAGCTAGTTAATAATTTGTAGAGGTTTCATTTCTACTTGCATTTCATAGTCTTCTTGGACCAACATGCCGCGTTTAACAGAAATCCTAATAATAATCCAGAATCTTTTTTTCTAGAACAAAATAGTCCAGTTATTTACGACCACCTTTACAAATACCGCCTGTTTGCCATTTCAGGTACTGTCAAAAATTAACTACCTTTTATATTATGGCTGTATCTGCATCTATTTTGCCTGTGTGAGTGTGTGATTGACTCTGCATGTTAGTACGTGTGATCCTGAAATATGACTTGACTCCATGCCCATCAGCAAGATCGCTTATTTCTGCCTGAACACAAGATCACCTGAGGAAAACTTAGCCAGGACGGCGTGCTAATGCCACACACACAGACCACCAGCTTCTGCACATACACATGAACACCTGAAGCCACTGAACACTCAATCTAAGTGGTTAAAGAAAACAGAAATGTAATAATCTTTTTTTTTATACTAGCCACAAATGTTGAGAGCTGACACAGAAGAGTACAAGCTATTTGTATGCTGCCATACTTTACAAAATGGCGCTACAAATTTTCTGTACAAAAAGTATTCTCATTACTTCATAATTTTATGGTTGAACCACTGGCAGATGGATTATTCTGTCTTTCATACTCTTCTGGGGCCTCATGTATCAACGCTGCGTACGCACAAAAACTGTGCGTACGCCAGATTTCACGCTCACGTTGGGATT
>JAUCMU010000080.1:5480627-5525823 GCA_032275025.1 Enteromius treurensis | reverse complement strand
GAATTTGTCTCTTTTATCATATTTACCAAGTGTTATAATTCATAATTCAGGTCAAATATTTCTATGCGATTAAAATGCGATAAATTTTGATTAATTAATTACAAAGCCTCTAATTAATTAGATAACATTTTTTAATCGAGTCCCGGCCCTAATATATATATGTGTGTGAGTGTGTGTGTGCGCGTGTGTGCGTATATATATATATATATATATATATATATACGTAATAAATATACACAGCATTTACACATATATTATGCACACAATTTTTTGTTTATTATTTATGTATCATAATAAATTATCAATAATAAATAGTATAATTTTTTTCTGGGAGTTACACTACATTACACTTTACAACCTGAACCAGCCTTGCTTTATACAAACATCAAATTATCTTTAAAATCAATTAGAAACTTATTAACACTAATATACAGTATTGGGGAGCTCTGTTATAATATATTAGCGTAACTACTAATTGTATGCCTCATAGTAATACTTATCCATGAGTGAACCAGGCATTGAAAGGACTTTTGTCCTGCTGTTCTTATCATAATGTGCATATGTGGTCTCCAACCAAGTGTTGTATTCTCTGTTTCATTGAAATGATTTTCTGTAGCAGCTCTGAATCAGTGTCATGTTTATCTGGCCCTGAAATCTCTCAGGAATGATTGTTTGAAGCACAGATGGCGGGGAAAGCGCCGTGCCTTCCTCTAGACACCAGCTACTGTTGCTCAAATGGCTTTCCTCTGCACATTTCTCACAGGCCTTCATATATCTCATCCAATTAAGTCCACAAGCCTCTAACCTCCCAGACATGTACATCTCATCTCGCTGTTTCTTATTTGATTTGCTGTCTGATGTGAAAAGAAAAGGGGGCGGGGTCTGTTACATCATAGTTTGTTTGCAGCAATTCATCCGAATGAGAAATTCTGAGCAGCAACCGTTCCTGATTTTTCTCTCTGCTCTGGTGGGAACATCAGTGGATGCAGGCTACAAATAAGTCAGCGCAGAGGGGGATGTGAACAGCACCTCAAACACATCCACATGCCCTGAAGAGACAGCAGTCTCCAACTGGCCAGAGGTTGACGTCTCGATGTCAGGCAGCCCTGACTAATTTATTCCAGAGAAGCGGTAGAAGGGGAAAAAATGCTGATATATTGAGAGACAATAACTCTGCTGGGTAATTAGAGTGTGTTTGAAGAGTCAAGTCGGCTTCTGGAGTCTGGAGGGGCTTGTTTCAGATGGAGGGGTGAAGGAGGTTTCTATTCATAATCATTTTCACTTATTCATAATGTCTAAGGTCAGGTAAAGTAATCAGGATCCCACTGTTTGGCTTTCAGTGAGACAGGATGTATTTTTTACATGCTACATTTATACATTTTCGAAAAAAATGTGAGTGTCGCTTTCATTTTGTCATCAAAATTTTCAGTATTTGTTCATTTATTAGATATTTTACATTAAAAGTATTTTTGACTGGAGTATTTTTTTAAATATTGCTATAAAATAGATTTAAGGTTAAACAATTGTATACAGTTCTTCAGATGTATTTCTTGCATTCTGTGTTTTGTTTTGTGTGATCACTTAGAAAAACGCAAATAGACATTTTATTCAGTTTGTTGCACAGGTGTTGTTGGAGGAGATTTGTCTCAAATTATTGGTGGAAAATGTAAAAATAAAGAGGAATAGCAAGCACCATTAATTAGAGTGCAAAGATAATACTGTGTAATCGAAGGCCAGCCCAAATCTTTTGATTAAATATTTGGTTTTGTCACATTATATATTCCTTGACCTTAGGGTTTATAAGTTTATAAGGCGACTGGCTTCTTACTTGTCACTGGATTTACTTTTAGGATCGGTTTCTGGATTTTGCTTTCAGCTGCCCTAAGGTTGTTAGATTTTTAGATTGTTGTGTGTTTCGTTTGTTTAGATGTGGTTCAGTAACTGGGGTTTTATGTACAGTGTGGGTATAAATGACGCCCCCTGTTTTGCTGATGATGAGAGATTGTACACACCACAGCAGTCCAGAAAGAATGCGGTGTCACTAGTTCATTACTTATATTGTTGGTGTGAGCATATTGTGGGGAGGCAAGGACAAACCGACCAACATTGCTGGAATGGCACACTGATCGGTCCCTTATAAAAGTGGAAGTGTGCTGAACTAAATCCTATTACAGTGAGAAGATTTACTGAGCTGTGAGTAACACTGGAGCCTTTGCTCACTGGTTGAACTGGGGTTCTTCATTTACTTGTGATAATGCAACACCAGGTGCTCATTAAATGAAAAATCACTTCAACTGTTCTTCTCCAACTGCTGGAAGAAGAACACTCTGTGCTAAGTTTTGATTCTGTAAAATCTGTCCAAAAGTGTTACTTGATTTATTGTGAAATGGGTCATTAATGTATTTATTGCAAAAAAAACACCTAAAAACGAACATTTATTCATCCTGATGCCAAACCAAAACCTGTGAAACACAAATAGATATTTCGAATGAACGAGATTTTACTTTTAAAGTTGCAAAATGCTATCATAAAAGTATCATAAAAGCTGCTCATTTGCATCTTTGGTAGTCATGTGAATGAATCAGTTAAATTGATTTGTGAAATGATCGTTCAGATTCAATGAAGTCAGTCTAGTTCATTGAAAAGATCTTCCATTTCATGGCCACTTTAATATTATTGGAATAAATCCTACAGAAGGCACTTTTTTATTCATCTCATTCACTTTCCTTATATTAATATATATATATATATATATATATATACATATATATTTTAGGGGTGTAACGGTTCACAAAATCACGGTTCGGTTCGATACGATACAGTAGTGTCGGTATGTTTTGGATGCGGCATAAATACAATAAAAAAAAATTTATTTTATTTATTTTTTTTTTTCACATTTTTATTTATTAAATCTAACAAGATATGACCTTGTTTTTCCCCCCCTTTTGTCTTACTTTGAACAACAATCTTCCTGCGGGACAATCCGCGTGAGGGGAGACGATAGGGGAGAGTTCCACTATTTAATATTGTGCTGTATGTGTCACCAAAGGCTTAGGGGTCGTTCACATGCAGCACGTTTCGCTCGCGCAAGCTCTTCATTTTCAACAGAGCCGCGCAGTTTAAAATCCAAAGCAGAAATGATTTTGTAACGGACAGCGCTTTCTTGGTTGCCTAGTAACAGCAGACGCTACAGACGCGCGCGAAGCGCTTTGAAATTGTTGGAGGAAGCGACGCGCCTTGTGCTTTCACTCGTTTTTAGACGCTTCGTGAACGTCCCCTTATGTTACATTTAATGCTTATGTATCGTTAACGCCAATACAAACATTATTTTAGTGTGTTAGAGCAGAAAGATGCAGCTCTGGTTAAACAGCAGGATGTTGGGTTGAAACGTTACCTGAATGCCGCGGGTGATAGTTTGTAATGTGTGTGTTTCTGGTTTTCGTCTGTTTGGGGGTGGGAGGAGCAGACACAGGTTCCCTGTCCCGTCGTTTGCGCTGGCTTGTTGAGTTGGCTTGTTGAGTTATATTTTACGCTATAATAATGTATATTGCTCCATGTTAGATAATGCATTAACTAATCTTTAACAAATGGGACCTTATAGTAAAGTGTTACCAAGATAAGAATTGTTGGACTATCTGTTGGATAAAGCACAGCACATAATGACATCAGCATAATATTATATACAGTATTAAGAGATAACAACCTGTAGAAACATATTATTACAATGGCAGAGAAATGCAAACATACCATTGTGATGAGTAAAGCTTTAGAACTCAAGTCAGCAGGAAGAGCAGAACTAATTTTTCTCCACGTAAACCACGTCGGGTTCCTGATTTGTCTTCACCTACAGACACACAAAACAAGAATTTAAAAAAACCAACAAAAAAAAAAAAACCAAATGGACATGAGTAAAGTCCAGAAATAATAACGACCACTCACATTTAAACTGAAAAATGAACCCATTCTGTCATCAATTAGGCTACTTATCTTCATGTTGCTTTAAACCAATAAGACTTCTGTTCATCTTCAAAAACCCAAATGAATATTTTTTTTTTTAGGAAATTTACAAAATTTATGTCCCAATACTAAAAGTCCATTTCACCAAAATTTAATAAAGTTTATGAAGGGGGGTTTTAACCAGGGTTGGACGAAAGGATTCTGTTTACCCCATTTGATGAGCTTCACATATGTGCGCTAATAAATGTAACTAAATTAATTCTATTCATCATACAAAGTGATTATATCCCAAAAGAAGACTGAGCAGCACCATATGGATTACTTTTACGATGCCTTTTTGAAGCGTCAAAGCTTACGAGAAACGGAAAGACAGTAATCCCATGTCATGTTAAAGATGCGTAAAAGTCTTTCTGGCTAGGAATGACATTAGACAAGTTTTTGCGGAAAAATATTTTTCCGATATAGCTGATGGAAATGCTAATTATCAATCAAATTTTGTAAATGTTGACACAGTATTTTTCTGTTTAACTTTAGCGTATAAATTCTATATCGATACTTTAAACGTCGTCAAAAACTGTTCAGAAACACCTTTTGTTGAGAAATGGGCTTTAACGCAAATAAATGCTGTGTCACATGACAGAATTAACCTACTGGCAGCATCTGTATTCGTGGTGTTGCTCGTGTCAAAGCACCTTAGCCTAGTTCAAAAGCGCATTAAATTATATTCATATTATTGCATCTACAATTTTATATATGGTAAAAAGATAGTTACCTTTCAAACATAAATATCTTAATTTAAAGTTTCTTTTTAATACTTTTGAAAGTTTATTTATTATTAATATAATTTATTATTGTCGAGTTAGTAGTTTAATGTGTACCTGTTTGTGGCGCCGGCAGGTTTACTTGATTTTCCCTTTATAAAAGTGGAAAGAGCTTACTGTACTCGTTTAAGAATAAGGCATTATTTAAATTATTGTAAAGATTTATTTTATTTGTGTTAGGGTTGGGCGATTTAATCGTCGATTAATGCATGCGCATCACGTTAGTAAAGCCGAGCTACGCAACTTTGCGTTCAAAATCAGAAATGAATCGCTTCCGATTTTGAATGCAAAATTGCGTAGCTCGTCAGTGATCTACGGCTCTTTGTATCAACTGCAGCGCATCTTAAAAACAGCTGATTGAGATTTAGCGCTAATCAAAGAACCGTCTTTACTAACGTGATGCACATGCAGGAATCGACGATTAAATCGACCAGCCCCAATTTGTGTACATTCACAATAAAAACAGTTGTGCAAAAAAATTGATTCTGCTTTCAAGAGCGCAAGAATTTACTCAAATTCTTGCAGGTTTTTTTTCTTGGTTTTGTTAATTTATTATTTATTTACAAAAATTATATATTTGGTATTGTTTTTTTTGGTTTTGTTTATAGCTTATGTTTTTTTCTGTTTGTGATGTGAATCCTCATGTTCTTTTTATGCTGCTTTTTTTCATGTATAAAAGTAATCCCTGGAAACAAATTAAGCTTTTTTTAATGTGTCACAGCCACGTATCAATTCAATTTTAATTTACTTGTAATTTAGCATAAACTTGTCGGTTAATAATGGCTTAATGACCATCGGTGGTCGGTTAGGAGAAATAAAATAACTTAAATTTACATTTCTATTTTCAATAGTCTAATAAAAGAAACAACAAAAAACAATAATACAACTGCATCTGCTTATGAATAGCCTATTTATTGATCGTGGAGTATTTGAATAGTCTATAACAAAGTGCAAAAACATGAAAACCTTTTATTTTTATGTAGGCCTATACAATTTCTATATTTTTTTAATATAACTTTTTATATAACTAACATAAAACATTACATATGATTTGCCCAATAGGTAAAATTATGTATGGAAACAGCTTAAGGGCAATTAGTTTATTCGATACACCAAAACCTATGCGACAATTCGTTTTTTTTAAGGATGACGTCATCACGCCTACTATTTTATTGGTAAAAGGCCAGTTGGATGGAAACAGGCTGGAGACAGCAAATTTTGCTAATATTTTTTACACAAAATTCTCTTTGTCGATAGCAAAACAGCGTAAAAAACTGGATGGAAACTAGGCTATGGAGAGCGAGTCAATGATGACAAAAGCATGACAAAAAAGGACGTATGGTAATGTAGTGACAAAATGATGGGAGTTTCTTCTATGTTTCACTAATCATGTACGCCGTGAAAGTTGTCCTAAAATCTCAAACCAAAATGCGTTCTTGTCTTAGGACAAGTGTGATGAACTTTTTTGATCGACTGTGTCATACTCGTGAACCCTAATAAACTAAACAGATATCCGATAGGTTGGATCTGTTCACTCATCAAATATTGAGTCTTGCTGCTGCTGGAAGCAGTCCAGCTTATCAACACAAGCTCTTACTTTCTCCAGTGGAAAATCACTAGTTATCTGAAGCACCAGCGTTTATGATCTCTCAAGTGGATTATGTGTTGCTCCGAGGACAATGACTTGATCATTAATCATTGAATCATTACGTGACAGAATTCTTTTAACAAATTCGAAACGCTTCACACCAGTCAGAACTGCATTTTAATTTAGCTTTCATGAAGCGAATGGAAACATCCTGCAAAGTTTTACATCTTTGTATAAAGTTATTGTCTCTCAAATTAAAGAGTTGACTCCGAATCATTGAAAGAGTCTTTTTTGACATCAAAATGAATCATTAACCCACCCACTTAATGAAAAAGCTTATTTATTCTTTGCCTCTAGGTGCCAATTTGTAGTGTTTAAAGCTCACAAACACTGCTTTAAATAAAAATGACCAATCACCGCTTTGGAAAAACGAATCGTTGAACCGTTGTTTAGGAGTCATTGAACAAATAAATGCTTATTATAAGAAAATGATGGGGGTTTTGACCTTTCATGCATAACCACCTGTTATTTGGAACTCCCAAAACCAAAATGAACCTCTCATAACCCATAATAGGGGTAATTTAAACATTGTAACTGTTTACAAAGAAGGTTTTTGGTGGTAACCTATATTTTGATTGGTTGTAAGGGGATGGTTTAGGTTCGTGAAATTAAACAGCATCAGATGCACTACATAAAAGCAGGAAAAATGCTATAGTAATGTAAAAATCTGTCTAGAATTGACTTTTCTGATTTTGTACACTTGCATCAGAGCATTGTCCATCATTATGGGTGGAAAAAACACCCATCATTTCAATTTCCATATGTTAATGATAATAAGACATTATCAGCTTTTTCCACCTTTTCATTTTTAATCATGAACTTTCAGAACAAGTATATAGGCAAAATTATAAATTCATTAATCAGATTCTCTTTTTAGTTAAAAAACGAACAGAACGTCATCCAATAAATCACAATAAGCAAAATAAGTCATAATACTACTAGTTACGCAACAGTAAATACATGAAAGAACAGCAGAATGTGCGTTAAAGATACGATACAACTCCTACACCAAAATTTGAATCATGTCTCAATCAAACAATCAGTCGTTTAATCAAGACACCAGTGACACAGCTTGTAACCAACGTCACCTAATGTTGCGTTACCTCAAAAAAAAGCCATTCGGTGACCATAAACTTCATCCATTCTAACCCAACCCATAATCACACCATCATAAATAATTGTAACAAATGATCTGTCTTTAAAATAATGATCAATATTGTACAATTGATTCTAGAGAATCTGGCCCCTGATGAATAAACACTCAAAGTTATCAGATAACTGTTAGTTAGCAGCTTCCCTCATTGACTTTCCTCATATCATCTTGCTGCTGTCACATGTAGCAACCGTGACGCATGTACAAATCACACTAACAGTGTCTGTTTATGTATTGTCACGGGGTGGCATTAGGTCATCTTCTTGAGTAACCAATGTCAGATGAACACAATCACTGCACATTAGAGGAGTATCTGTCTCCAAAAGACAGACGCAGACAGTATTTGTAACATTGAGACCAACTTCATACTGTAGCCTATAGACACTTCTCAGTGTTGTGGAGCTTAACGTTGGTTATTGTGTTCGTGTGGTTTTGTGTCTGTTGAAGAAAATATCACAGAGATTTGAGGGTGCAGGATTCTTTTTACACCAGACAAGAAAACAAAATCCACAGAAACTGTACAGACCCCCACTAATTGCATGTAAATGATCCTAAATGCCCCAGGAAACACACAGGAGCATCCTGGCAACCGTCACCGCCAATCCACCAACCTCATGGTAACACGCAGCAATGTCCTGTCAAGCAGGGACGTGCCAGTGTATTAAAAACAGACCAGTCAGTGGGTTCATGAAAGCACTGTATAATTAAGACTCGATCCTGGATCTGACTCGTTGTTTAGGGGGTGTTTAGTAGTGATACAACTCTTCGAGCAAAACCAAAAACTCAGAACCATCTGGGTAAAAGCAAAAAATAATTGTATAGCTATATTAAAATTGCAGTAGTTTTCTTCAAATAATGTGACTTTTCACTAAATTAACACTCTGTAATACAGACTTTACACAAACTTTTAAATGGAAGTCTTTTGCTGATTTCATACATACATGTCTTTTTCGTTTTATGATATCATATATACAACTATTTTTCACCATAATATAGGGTGACCATACATGCTGTTTTCCCCCTGGCCAGGAATTCTATAAGGATATAGGTTTTGGCCAACCAATCGGCAAGAAGAGGTGGGGTTTAACACGCGCAAACAAACTTTGGCCGACCAATCGGCAAGAAGAGGTGGGGTTTAACGCACGCAAACAAACTTCGGCAGACCAATCGGCAAGAGGTGGGGATTAACGAACGCAAACAAACTTCGACCGACCAATCGGCAAGAAGAGGTGGGGTTTAACGCGCGCAAACAAACTTCGGCCGACCAATCGGCAAGAAGAGGTGGGGTTTAACGCGCGCAAACAAACTTCGGCAGACCAATCGGCAAGAAGAGGTGGGGTTTAACGAACGAAAACAAACTTCGACCGACCAATCGGCAAGAAGAGGTGGGGTTTAACACACGCAAACAAACTTCGGCTGACCAATCGGCAAGAAGAGGTGGGGTTTAACGCGCGCAAACAATCTTCGGCCGACCAATCGGCAAGAAGAGGTGGGGTTTAACGCACGCAAACAAACTTCGGCTGACCAATCTGCAAGAAGAGGTGGGGTTTAACGCACGCAAACAAACTTTGGCCGACCAATCGCAAGAAGAGGTGGGGTTTAACGCGCGTAAACAAACTTCGGCCGACCAATCGGCAAGAAGAGGTGGGGTTTAACGCGCGCGAACAAACTTCGGCCGACCAATCGGCAAGAAGAGGTGGGGTTTAACGCGCGCAAACAAACTTCGGCCGACCAATCAGCAAGAAGAGGTGGGGTTTAAAGCGCGCATACAAACTTCGGCCGACAATCGGCAAGAAGAGGTGGGGTTTAACGACAAACGTGTAAACAGCTAACACCTTTGAGCTGTCCTCTTCTCATCTTCTATGTGAGATGCTGTAGACGACACGCTAACAACCCAACAGTAGGTTATACTGTAGTAAGTGCACAATGACTCCACTGTCACCAGGACATGGATCAGGTATCAGCCTGACCTGAAGGCATTCGACCCCCACATGCTGTTCACTACATAGGGCTCATTGTTTTAAGACAGGACACACCGAGAGGCCGGACAAATTCCCTCAGCAGCTCAATATAGCTGAAAATGCCAGTACACTATAGTGTAACGTTAGTGCAAGCGTGCTGTATACCTACTATCAGAAGATTACAGCAAGTGCTGGATGCTGAACCAACAATATTATTATAAAAATACACCTGCTATCCTGTGTGCGTTTGCTTGTAGAGGTGGATGAAGGAGTGAAAACAAACTGTCATATTATTATATTTATGCTTTCAACAGACATTGTAATTCGAGAGCTGCGTGTGTGATCCACACACCACCAACTCCTTATGAATAATGCATCAAAGCCTCATTAACATAATGACATAATATGTTTGATTTAGGGGTATTGCGGTAAATAAAAGCAACAATCGTTATTAAAAGCGCAAGATGGCTGTCTAATGTAAGTACACTCACATGTCCTGAAGGGATTGTGTGTCTGTCCTGTATCCCGCCTCTTCTTCAAGAAAATACACGGATATAATTATAAATGCATTACCGCTCGCAAGATCACACAGCTCGCGCGTCTCGTCTCACAACAACACATGTTTTCTCTCGTAATAAACTAGTCCTCGGCTAACGAGAGTAACCAAGGACAGACAAAGACACAACAGAGCCACCGGCTGCCACCATCCCGCTTCATGATTGTGCTGTTGAAAATACGATTCCTACTATTGCGACGGCTTCGCTCCTGAATATTAATTAGATCGCGCTGACGTTTCTCAGGTACGTTCATTGGGGAGCCAGGCACGTAGTCTAATTAATATTTATAAGATAGTACCTTACCTTCGTTCATTCGTCCGCTCTTATAAGCCCGCCTACTGACGTCTGCCTTTTAGCCAATCGGAAACGCCTAATGCTAGACCATGACGTTGCCTTATTAATATTTCAGGAGCCAGCGTAGCTAAGCGTTCACCGTAGTAACGTTACGGCTGGTCCTGTCAGATTAGGCGGAGGCTCAGACCGGCGCACGCAAGCGCTGTTAAATCGCTTCTGTGACAAAACATGAAGACTCTAAGGTACTAATAAACATAAAACTATAAAACAAGTTACTGATTAAACTACAATCAAATAAGAATAAAATAAATACTTCGAAGCAGTAGCTGTTTGTTGGGGATTATCATTTGAACAGCAGAGCCGTGCATAGGACAATGTGGGTTATTATATGTATATTTAATATTTAATAAAAAAACATTTAATATTTCCATGCTTTATTTATTTTAGTACACGAAATCTTATAAAATTATATATTATAAGATGTCGTGTACTAAAATAAATAAAGCATGGAAATATTAAATGTTTTTATTAAATGTTATCAGTCAAGACGTTTACTTTGTTTAGTAACTAACTTGCACCACAAAAATGTTTGGATACATATTGGTCCTCAAAACAACTTCAACAACAACACAGACAATTAATTTGTCATAGTCAACAATTAAATGTAGTTTTTCCACACTGAATCCCACAGTAAAACCCACAGTTACTAAATTAACAACAAGCATCACGGCTCCACTTGCAGTGGAGTGTGGTTATATTTATTGTGTGACGTAACAGCATTAAAACAACAGAGCTAACGTTAACATTTAACCAGCATTTGTACCCAACAATCAAAAATTAATTCCGAATTACTTCCTGGAGCACAGGTGTATACACCGTTGGTGGACGTATGTGGGTTATTCGTGGTCACAGTTGTTGAGAAACAGTTTTTTAAATAAAGCTGGTGTGTGAGTCTTTCTACTGAAAGGTATTTTTATTAATATTAATAATGAAAAAGTTTTATTTAATAGAAAAAAAAAGAAAAAGATTTTCATCAACAAAGAATTTGAGAAAAGCGCATAATATCGAGTATTTACTACACACATTTAGGCTATTCTGAAATGTCGTTTTAGTGAAAATAAGTGACTATACTGTTTTGTAACACTAGTATAGTCTCTATAGATTCTATTCTGATATATCACAAAGTTTCACTGATGATCCATAATAAACCCACAACCCCGGGTAAAGTGGCTGAGTGAATGTGGTCTGGACTGTGTGCATTAGGCTCATTGTGTCAGAAATGCTGTAGAAGGACAGAGTTCCTGCACTGTGATCCACGTACACCCCTATTCTATGGCTGGAGACTACAGGGAGAACAGTCTTTAAGTTATTGTGCCAATAAGAGCATCTGGAGGGAGAGCAGAACAAACTCCAAGACTGATCGTTACCTCCAAACACACACTCTATACCCTCTCCCTTCCTGCTGATGCTCTTATATGAGACTGATAGACACACACACATCCCACTCCACTCAAACTCCCAGTAACAGCGTCCGCACACACTCTCTCTGCACAACACCTGACACACATCAAATCTGTGTGGATGATCAGGATACGGCTGCGCTGTGTCAGTAACTGTAATCGCTCTGTTATTCTCAGACAGACAGAGGAATTCATTTACTGTGTTTGTATCCAGAGTGAGCTGATGAGAATCTAACGGAGAGAAAACGCATACGCATCAGTAATTATGAATCTGTTTTATCATTTAATATATTAGTACTCTTAATGGGCTTTGCTTAATCTTTTAAATTATCAGCTGAACTCTTCTATTATGTTTTCTTTCACATTCTAAAGGAAGAACATGAATGTACTCAGTGAGGATTAGTGACTTACACTGAAGAAAGTCATTCCTGGTCCACGGAATCATGTTAGTGGATGTGACTATGGAAATCAACAGACATGGACAGTGTCATTGTTGGGCCAAGAGAAATCTTTTAAGGGTTAGTTCTCAACAAAATAAAAATTCTGTCATTAATTACTCACTCTCATGTCTTTTAAAATCAGTTAGACCTTTGTTCACATTTGGAACAGAAATGTATATATTTTTGATGGAATCTAAGAGCTCTCATAGACAGCAATGCAACTGCAATGTTCACAGGTCCAGAATCATAGTATGAACATTGGTATAATAGTCCATGTGACATCAGAGGAATATTTGATAAATTAAGTTTGCAAACTAATTTCGGGAGGAGCACGTACGAATGATTAACCACAGCTGTCTCCAATCTCCCTATTACCCTATCAGAGCTAAGCTTCCCTTTAAATACTGCAAACTCCCCTTCCCTGGTGTCTTCGTTCTTTGCATCCCTCCACCGCCTCCGATACTTTAAACTGGAAATCGAGTGTCGGGTATCCGGCCAGAGGAGAACTGGTCCCTGCCGAGCCTGGTTTCTCGTTTTGGTTCCTTGCTGCTGCCGCCTTCGGCTTGTTTGGTCAGGGACACCTGGTTTCCAGTAATCATTGTTTTCCAGTCCAGAGTCCGCTTCTGCACTTAACTGTTACATCGCATTATCGGCCTATTTGCTTCACTATGGTCTGCATATTCCCACTTTCCTCCCGGGGGGCACGCGGGGACCAGGCTGGACACCGGGCTCTGCCCAGCCCTCTCCCCTAGGGGTTAAACCCCTAGGGCTTGGGTCTGTCGAGCTCCCAGTCTGCTCCCCGGACAGCACGCCAAACATGATTACAATATTTATAAATGAGGAAGTGGGAACTCATGAAATGTCGATTAAAAATATGCGAAATGACGGCATTTCCAATAGCCAACAGTATGCAGCTAAAACATAACCCTTTGCATCTCGCAATAAATCACAGCAATGATTTTTGGTGAGATTTAACGGATATATTTCTATGAAGGAGGCGTATGCATCTATCTTTACAGAAGCAGCTGTACGTGTGCAGTTTAAAGATTTAAACATTACCTGTCTAAGCATTAATGGCATGGAAAGCCAAGAACAAACATGTATTAAGTGTTACTTGGAGTTATATACATTGTAGAATGATCAAATGACATGTTTCAAAATTGACGTGTTTCCTTTATGCGTGTTTTCAATTGAAGGGTAATGAAAATTTGCAATTTGCAATTTGAAGGGTAACGCTATTGTTGTCTATGGAGGGTCAGAGATTTCTCTGATTTCATCAAAAATATCAGAATTTGTGTTCCAAAGATGAATGGGTGAGATTTACCCTTTGAACTAACCCTTAAAGGGTTCTATTCTTAAAACATTTCTAATTTGGTTAGAAATTTCTGACATTTCTAAACAAGCACACCTGACCCAGCTAATCAAGGTCTTTAGGATCACTAAAACTTACAAGCAGGTATGATTTAGGGCTGGTTGGAGTTAAACTCTACAGAGATGTGGCTCTCCAGCAATTGAGTTTGAGACCAAGGGTTTAGATTAATCTTTACCTCTTTCAGAGATCTTTTTGAGTTCTTCCTTAAAGACATCCTCCAGATTGTCCCTTAGATGACAGATGGATTTTCTTACACCATCAAAGGAAAAGAGAGAACTGAAGGGAATTGTGGGTACGTCTGTAGAGTCGAGTGGTGCTGAGAAAGACTGGAAACTCTAATAAACAGATACCACAATCCATCAGCTCCAGACTTTACCAAGTAACCTGCATTACTATCAGATTTGTGTTGACTTGACTTATATTTACTAATTCACCTCAATCCGGCACTTTCTTCTAATCTTCATTATTTGCCATTATAGCCACACATTTTAGCATTCACTACACACTCTAGGTGAATAAAATAGTCTGGATGGATTTGTTTGGAACATAAATCTCCATGTAACAGGCCAAACACATTAGTGCATAAGTAAGTGAATTTGCAATGGAAAAGCAGTGGAAAATCTATATAGTGATCATTATTTACAACTTTTCCTTGATAAGTGGCAATGTCCTGAAGCTTCACAAGGACCTTAAGAGAACCGTTTCAATATCAGCTTTTGTCTGGTTTAAGTACGCCAAAGCATTACTAATATACAACCTCACTTCCTGCCAGGGCTCAAATTCATCAAGTCAGAGACAAACAGATTTATTCCAGTCAGCTACTCATTTTGCTCTTGTGAAATGTTTCTGTTTTGATCTTCTATCAGGGCGTTCTGCTAGATCTTGGTTACCTGCAGGAAATGAATGTGATTCTGTGTCTGTGAAAGCTGTTCCAGCTCAGTGTCTCTTCTTTTAAGATCAGCAATCTCCTGCTCCAGTTGATCCAATCGTCCTTCAGCTCGACTCACTGCAGCCTTTTCCTGATCTTTGATCTGCTGTGTGACCTCAGAGCAGATATTCTCAATGGAGCGTATGAGCTCAGCGAAGATCCTCTCGCTGTCCTCCACAGCTATCTTTGCAGAGCGCTGTTAGTAAACACATCATATTCACACAGTGGGCTTCAGTGGAACTGAAAGAGCTCCATCGCTGGACGAGTGTCCTAACTGAGACCTTTTATCTTCTCTGCACTCACCTTATGAGACTCCACGTCCTCTCTCAGCTGCTTAAGATCGTTCTTTCTCTGCTGGATTCTCAGATGGAAGGTTCTCTGCATGTCCTTTAACTGTTTCTTGAGGACAAATAAATGACAGTAGATGTTAAAACTGCTACCAATTTTAAAGGTAAGCTTAAATAATTGATTTTCTGAATTAACTTCAAATTATGTCAGTATTATTTCATCATTGCCAATAAAAAGTGACAGTTCACCCCAAAATAAACTCAACCTCAAATCACATGATACAGCCCTCTCAACATCAGCCATATCCTATATTGTACTGCTATTCAAAACTATAGGATGTTGAGCCTCCAGTAGCAAAGTTGGACACCCCTACACATTAATTGTTAACTTCAAAGTTCTGTACACGATAACTCAACTATCCTTTTAAGTTCATACCTGTTTCTCTGTCCTCTGGGCTGCAACTAATGTAATGTTGTGGTTTTTATGCTCATATTTTGTACACAGTACACAAATGCATTGTTGGTCAGTAATACAATACATGTCCAGCTGTTTGTCATGTTCACGGCAGATCATCTCCTGCAGTCGTCCAGTGGCATCAATCAAATTGTGTTTCTTTTCTTTAAAGAAACTCTCGTGTTGTTCAAGATGGGTTTGACAATAAGAGTTCATACACGCAAGACAGGACTTGACGGCTTTGTATTTTCTTCCAGTACAGACATCACACTGAACATCTCCAGCTCCAGCGTGAAAGTCAGCAGGAAGTCTAGTGTTCTTCAGTTTCTCCACCACTTCAGCCAGGATGGTGTTTTTACCTAAAGCAGGTCTTGGACTGAAGGTCTGTCTGCACTGAGGACAGCTGTAGACCCTCACCTGGTCCTCCTGATCCCAGCAGTCTGTGATACAGCTCTTACAGTAACTGTGTCCACAGGGAATGGCAACTGGATCCTTTAGGAGTTCCAAACACACTGGGCAGATAAACTCATTTTGATCCACAGAAATTCTGGTTTCTTCCATGTTGCTGAATAGGCTATATACAGAGTGAGACAGACAAGCACACAACAGCTCAACTACACTTAAGATTCCTTGTTTCCTGTTTCCTGGTTCTGTGTTTCAGTGACGCGCAAAACTGGTTAACAAAAAGTCCACTAGATGTCAGTGACAGACCCCATAATTAAGACTTACACAGACACAAGACAACTCATACTGCGGGGCAGAAAACCAGATTGTGTCTAAATCTACAGTTCTTTCATTACCCATGAATGTTTTCCCTTTGTGTAACATGAATGGGTCGCAGACAGGTGTTCCTTTACACATCATCAGTGGTTAAAGTGGAAACAAAGGAGGGGGCGCTGATCACATATGAGATATAATAAGAGTGAATTGAAAATGCAAATGTTCTCAATTTGAATTTACTATGTATGAATTGAATGGGGAAAATCACGGTCCTAGGGGGTGTTTGTTCCCCTGCAGATCGAGTTCTGCGTTGCCCTCGGTAAATCATGTTCCGAAGGGGGTCACCCTTGGTAAAATCGCGATTACATTCCCCCTCGATAGAAATCGTCCCTAACCTTCCCCACCATTATGGCGCCCCTGCTTCAAAAGACACGCATAATTCTACTTTAAACAAGTAAATTTTTAACTACATTTTTATTACTGGACAGAGAATAAACATTATAGTACACTTGTGTTCGCACATGCTATCATATGGAGTGTATGCATTTGTATCAAAATTGATGTATACTTTAACCTTCAATGCATTTTTGTCCATTGTATAAGCCTAAAACACGTAAGATCAGAAGCGAGAGAGCTTTTACACAACTCTTTCCAGATGATGCCACCATTTGATACCCGACATCCATGTTAAAGTCCAGATAACATATCTCTAACCGTGCATTTTTTATTTCAGTTTTTCATTTAGTTTTTGTCCTTTTATTTATAGTCTTTCTTATACTGTATAATGTACTGTAGCTATTCACAGCAAGACAGACGTTTCCCTAATATGACGATTCTAAGATATAAACGCATGGAATGGAGTGATGCTTCTATAGAATCAAAATTAGAGGGTGTCTACTGGAACCACTTTTATATAGCAAAGGAGATGGTGAGGTGTGGCCACAAACATTCATATGTACATGACCTAAGAAATTAAGAAGCCAAAGCATACAGACGCAAATGGTCATAAAGCTGGACAATCAGATTTGGCCCGCATTCAGCTGAGGTGAAATTTTCAGTTTCACACAGATCCGTAATTTCTGGTGCCATTTTAAATTGCTGAGCCATTTAAACCTCTTGCCACACAAGGAACACAAATAGCGTCTCACGTCTGCATGACTCTTCAGGTGTATCTCTAAGTGTGACGGTAAAAGAACATTTTTATTACACTGTTGACAATGAAATCGCCTGCCTCCGGAGTGAATGCGCTGGTGATTTTTGAAGTTGCTCTTTTTCCGAAAAGCCTTTCCGCACTCGGAACACTGTAATTTCTTTTCAGAATGACTTTGCAAATGATGTTTCATGTCTCTCTGATATGTGAATCTCTTTTCACACTGAAGACACGTGAAAGGTTTCTCTCCGGTGTGAACTCTTATGTGAGTCTTAAGATTCCCTTTAAGTGTAAAACTTTTCCCGCACTGCGGGCAGGTGAACGGCCTCTCTCCAGTGTGAACTCTTATGTGAACTTCAAGATTCGCTTTGTTTGCGCAATTCTTTCCACAGTGATGGCACATGAAAGGCTTGTCTCCTATATGAGTTACTACATGATTCTTAAGGTGGTTCCTGTCAGTAAAACTCATTCCGCACTGATAACATTTAAAACTGTTCTCTCTTGAGTGAATCCTCATGTGGTAATTAAGGTTTCCTTTGCGTGTGAAACTCTTTCCACACTGACCACATATGAACGGCCTCTCTCCGGTGTGACCTCTCATGTGTGCATTAAGCGTCGCTGTATATGTGAAGTTCTTCCCGCACTGAGGGCACGTGTAAGGCTTCTCTCCAGTGTGAAGCCTCATGTGAGTCTTAAGGCTTACTTTATAACTGAAACTCTTCCCACAGTGGTGGCATTTGAACGTTTTTTCTCTGGTGTGAATTTTCATGTGAGTTTTAAGGTTTTTATTGAATTGGAATCCCTTTCCACACTGCTGGCATACGAAAGGCTTCTCTCCGGTGTGAATTAATGTATGTCTGTTCAGGTGTTTCATGTCTGGGAAACTCTTTCCACATTCATGACATATAAAACAGTCCTCTCTTGAGTGAATCTTCATGTGGTAATTGAGGGTTACTTTCCGTGTGAAACATCTTCCACACTGAACACACATGAATGGCTTCTCTCCGGTGTGAATCCTCATGTGAGTCTTAAGATTTCCTTTTAGCGAGAAGCTCTTCCCACACACTTTGCAGGTGTAAGGATTCCCTCCAGCGTGGCTTCCCATGTGAGAATCAAGGGATGCTTTGTATGTGAAACTCATTCCACACTGAGGGCACGTGTAGGGCTTCTCTCCAGTGTGAAGCCTCATGTGAGTCTTGAGGCTTACTTTATGACTGAAATTCTTTCCACAGTGATGACAAATTAAACCATTTTCTCCCGAGTGACTTCTCGTGTGGTAATTAAGGGTTACTTTACGAGTGAAACTCTTTCCACACTGATCACATGTGAACGGTTTGACTCCATTGTGAATGTTCATGTGATACTTAAGGTTTGGTTCTGCTGTGAAGCTCTTCCCACACAGTTTGCAGGTGTAAGGCTTCTCTCCGGTGTGAATTCTCAAGTGACTTTTAAGGTTTCCTTTTTGAGTGAAACACTTTCCACATTGTTGACAGCTGAAAGGCTTCTCTCCTGTGTGAACTCTCATGTGGACTTCGAGGTTTTGTTTTTGATTGAAACTCTTTCCACACTGACAGCAGGTAAAATAACTGCTAGAATCTCTCTTTTGAGCTCTTTTATGTGAGGACTTCTTTCCAGCGTGATGGGATTTTTCTCCAGTTATGAAATCACGAAGCTTCTCACACTTATCTGTCTCTTCCGTTTCATTGAGTTCGAGACTTTCTTCTTTCAATATGATCAGATCTAAAATTTGAAAACAAAACAAATGAAACATACAGAGTGTAAGTTAACACCATTTTAATGTTACAAAACAAATAGACCTCAAAACCATGATAACTAGACTAGCTAAACATATAGCATTAAAAATCTCTGATAAACGCTACAGGAGGCAATCTCAGAACTTTCAAAAGGATCCATCTTCTCGCACAAGCATTCATTGACATCACTACGCTTTACAATGTGTGAACTTTACGTTAAAGTGTGAATGCATGAATGTATGACCGTTGGCTAGAGGCAATGCTTTGTAGCTTTGAAAGTTAAAAAAATTAATAGGTATTAATCAGCTTCAGAAGACACCGATTCATCCACTGGGGTTGTATGGCTTGCCATCATGGCTGCCGTGGAGTTTTTGAACCAACAATTTTGGGTAACATTTTATAGACACACAAGAGTTCCATTGTTTTTCTAAAAATATTTGTACGTGTTACGTATGTACATATGGAATAGCAGCTTGGGAAAATAACACAGAGACTTCATTTTTTGAGTTAGCACCCCTTTAAAATACAACAGATGTCAACACATAAAAATAAGTCGTTATGGTTAATCTCACAAATTTGAAATACATAAATGTTCTTGCAACTTGTTCTGTTGCTGTTTATTCATGTTATTGGTAATATTATTTGTTTTTGTTGCTTCTCCAAAAGATGTGTAATATTTAGCTCAAAATATTGAGATGGTAGTGGATTCTCATTGACTAGTGTTGGGCCCTCAGAAAGTCTATTCTACAATGCATAATATTTGATAACATGGAATTAGTGTTAATCTTCCTTCTCTCTTGTCTCCTGTTAGAAATTTCAACAGTTCAATACAAAAATACAAAAAGAGTACAACAAAGAAAAGAATACACAAAGAATACAAAAGCACATGCCAACAGTGAATTGAGAATAAATTGAACAAATATATATATATTACTTGAAATTTATATATATTACCCGCCATTAAAGTATTATTGTCAGCCCAGAACTGCTTTGTTATTAGATAGACTGTTGCATAAATGATGGTTATCTTTATTTATTATCATAAATGTTACACAAAATCATTTTATTTTTATTATAATATATGTTTTTTCAGAATTGAAAGCATGAGGCATTGTAAAAATAAATGCGCCATTTAAAAGCAGGAATTTCTTGTCAACATAAAAACAATCCTATGAACTACTACTAAAACTACTACCACTAAAAAAAAGTTGAAAATGCCAAATATAAATCTCAAGAAAGTAGTTGGAGCTTCTGAGGTGCACTTGAATGCAGTATTACTATCTGGTTGGTCCTGTGATCTCAACATGTCTGTACACATGGGGCGACTTGATCTATGTCAAACAAAATCACTTTAATCAGGCAACTCATGCAGTGTTTTTCAAAAACATTGTTTATTTCTGAAAAGTAAAACATTTCAATAAAGGAAAAAAAAAAATTGTTTACTTTTAAGAATACAAACCAACCTGCTTGATCCTCAGCATCTTCTTGTTTCACTCTGAAGTCCGCTTCAATCCTTGTGTCTTCACTTTCCTCTTTAATAAACGCCATCTTAATAATAGCACATCGACTGGAGTTTTTCTGTGTGTTTGGACACAAACTGCATGTTTAAGATGACATTGTTTAAAAAGGAAGTAAAATAAAACCAAACTAAATCTTTGGATGCCTCTCAATCAGCTCCCTACTTTAGCAGTCAGCGCACTGGCCAGGGAGGTCAGGCAAAGTGACAGTTAATAATCTTAAATGGTCCGACTAGCCAAGCCCTTCCAAAAAATCTCAAATCATTAGACAAATTATACCAAGACTTTATATTTACTTATTTGGTAGTTAATTATTTGTAGATACATTCATAAGATTGCAACTTAATGAAAACGTTTAAAATATGTTACAAATATTTAGTACACATTGTTAAAGTTAATGCTCAAAAAGAATTTCCTCAATTTTGAGCAGCATTTAATGGTGGTGTACAATGTTCTGTAAACCGCTTTTAAAAAGAGTGAATCATTTAAAAAAAGGTTTTTTTTTCCATTTACAGCTAAGTTTATGCAACTGGACCCTGGTTCATAATAAGTCGGACTAACTGCAATAAGCCTGGCTTATTTGGTTAACTGGTTTTATGTAACAGGTGCCTGTGATTTTGGAATTATTGGCTTTTTCTTCTGTATCTTATTTTTTAACAACATTGGTTTTCAACAATATTTCCTGGATGCAGACAAAAACAAACAAACAAAAATCAATTATGTACATTTTTTTTTTTTTTGGGAAAAGTTTAAGTATTAGCTTCTGAAAGGCAGTACTAAATGAAAAAAGGTTTGGACCTCCTGATCTGAATGCATTGTGTTTTTTTCTTGAACATCAGTAAATGTTTTCACGTTTTGTAATTGTTGTGATTGTAGATCTCAAAACAAAAGTCTTGTTTAAACATGCTGAAAAACCTAAGAATGTGCGTAATCTAAATCATTTTTCAAAAGCTCCTGCTCAGGACGCTTGAACTATCACAAAACATGAAAACAGCTGTAGATCCAGGGAACCGTTTCAGAAAACTTTAACAAACAACCCAGGCTTATTTCAGTTAGTCCTTCTTATTTTGAACCAAATCAAATGACATAAAGTCAGACTAACTGAAACAAACCTTTTTTATGAAACGGGTAAAGACAGCCAGGTTAATATTCAATCTATATAAATAAAGTTTTGACTGGGGGACATATTTTATGAATTCAGTTATTTTGTCTTGTGGAGTATACGTAAACATCTGTTATGAACCACATTTGATTTGATGAAATTATGAAAAATCTTATCCCCTAAATATTATGTCACATAGCCTACTTCATAAATGATAAACAATGTGATGTTCTACATTAAAGCACATGGGGAAAAAATGGGAATAATATCGTATGACACGTTATCTTGCAGTTTATACGGCCACCCAATAAAACAACCAGTTAAATTAGTTGCATCTGTAACGTTATCCAGTTTCTGACTTATATTTTCGAAATTAATAAATATGCGACCAATCTTTCAGTTAAAAATTACGGCTGAACACGGACACTAGTTAAATAGATTAAAACGTTCCTCCCTCTACCTACCAGTGACCGAATTTGTTTGAAAATAAACGGATTCATGACACAGGGAGCAAAGTAGGGAGCAAAATGAGACGCACCTTTTGTGTGTGAGGATGCGTTTTACTCATAAACAACACCGTTCATACATTTTAAGTAAAAATGCTGCTACTTTCAATAACAAAAGCTATGTTACATGTAAAACATATGCGACTGACTGAACGGTTTGTATCATTTTAAACCCCTAGCATGCGTTATAACAAACCTTTTTAGCAGAATGACAGCTGACGCGAGACCGCGGTGCAGCCTTATGACGTCATGTCGTCTGCCCAAAATAAAAGTTGTGTTCACGCGCACACTGCCGAAAATGTGAATAGAAATACGCATACAAAACATAAGTTGTAAAATGAGTTAATTTTTTTGGTGAAATGGCTATTTAATCATTGAGTAATTACATTTATAAGAATTTGCTTGATTGTTTGAGGTACAAATCCCAATTCGAGGATGATCGTATAGATCATTCGATGTTCTTGAGTTGCTTGTTTAGTCTCCGGATTTTACTCTCTTGTTATAAAAAAGCTATTAAAACATTTCAAAGCTATAAGACTAGTTGCTATCGTTTTTGACATCACAAGTAGATCTTCATGAATGGTTTCACAAGCACTTCTTTATCAGACACTGCACCACAAGGGCAATACATTTATGTCACTTATGTCATTTATTTTAAATTTAGCTCATTTATGTCACTCCTAAATTAGACCAATTTGGACAGTCACGCTACATGAGTCGCAGAGTCGATTCCATCAACATCCGTTGATGGTGAGAGCACAGACATAGTTGTTTATTTTATGTTATTTACCCCTTTTTCCCTCTCTTCCCGTCATCTTTTGTTTATCCAAACTCCAATCCAGTCGTTGGCGCCAATGCACCTATAAGATGGTTTGCCAACCGACAACAAAACGCCACCCAATAAGAGATGATTGTTTTAAAAAACTGTTGGGAACATGACAAGGTCAGTTTCAGAAGCTTTGGGTGGATGGCTGATGTTAAGGCGGAGAATATAGGGTTACACCAATTGCGGTGTTGTCCTACTGTTCCCCTGTCTCCTATCCAGCCATGGCTTTTTCCCCTACCATTAGTAGATCTGGGTATTCATCTAGAAATTAAAAAAGAAACCAAAGGAA
This sequence comes from Enteromius treurensis, assembly GCA_032275025.1. Taxonomy (NCBI): domain Eukaryota; kingdom Metazoa; phylum Chordata; class Actinopteri; order Cypriniformes; family Cyprinidae; genus Enteromius; species Enteromius treurensis. The sequence continues at coordinate 5,502,627 of JAUCMU010000080.1, read as the reverse complement.
TTGTAAATTGGGGATGTGGAGCAAAACTACATGCAGGTTCATTTCCCAGGCCACACACTCATGTTTACAGATGGTTTAAAAGATCCAGGGAAAGGTTGTGCTGGTTCAGCAGTATACATATCATCTATAGAGTTAAGCATTAAAAAAAGAATAACTGACCACATGTCAGTTCATACTACAGAGCTGGTCGCGATAATGCTGGCACTAGAATAGATTAAAGAAAATCTTATTTTTAATCCAGTTATAATTTCTGATAGTTATTCCGCACTTCAAAGAATTCAATCTAGCAAGTCATTCAGAAGTGACCTAGTTAATGAAATCTATACATATCTATACAAACTACAGATAATGGGAGTGGAAGTTTCATGTTGGTGTAGAAGGTAATGAGCGGGTTGACCAGCTTGCTAAGCAAAGCCTACAACAAAAGAACGTTGATTTACAGATCCCAATAAGTAAGGCTGAAACCAAGGTCTACATTAAGGGCTATTGTACATCTGTATGGCAGGAGTATTGGGATGGAAATGAAAAGGGGAGACATCTACACAAAATCCAAAAAGAGGTTTGCAGAGGAAGAGTAGCTGGAAGAAATAGAAGAGACAACGCTATAATTACACGACTAACAACAGGACACACAGGATTGAATCATTCTTTGAAAATATTGGGTAGGCTCCAGACAGGAAGATTTGATTACTGTGACCAGTCAGAAACAGTGGAGCATATACTGCTACAATGCAAACAGTATGAAAGACAGAGGGACCAGCTTTTTCAATCCCTGAAAACTGTTAAGCACAGTAATTTTACTCTATCAGGATTGTTAAGCAAAACATCTAGCCATATATATCATCTCATTCTCAGGTTTTTAAAAGAAACTGGGCTAGCTTCAAGAATATAATTTATTTATTTATTCTTTTTTTCCCTTCCTCCGCTTATCTATTTTACTTTGGCTAGTTCTTAGTATGGTAGAATAGAGTAGCTTCCAGTCTACCTGCTCCACACTCCAACCCAGTCGGTGGCGGTAATGCGCCTTTCCAGTTGGTTGACGACCGCCAGTAAAACTGAAAGAAGAAGAAGACAACAAAACGCCAAGGAAGAACAGTACCAGAAGAAGGCGGTTACGCCGCCGTCTGGTGCTTGCGGTTCTAAACAGGTATGAGTTTGATAATAAAAGGAGGACTGATATTTAAAAATGTATTTAGTCAACTATATAGTTACAGGAGCTTCCAACTGCTTTAACTGTTAATGAAATGAGTGCTTTATTTAATTGCAAGCTTATTGTTATCCACACGAGAAGTTTAGCTGTTTGATATGAACAAAAATGAAGAACGCTGGGAAATAACATTAGTACGAAGCTGTCTTGTTTCGAAAAGCGAGCATTACATTAGAAAGTAAGAAAGAAATGATAGTTATTATTCCGGTTTATATTTAAATTCATTATTTAATTTGTTAATTTTTATTATGTCGGTTTTCTGGCAAACGTAACGTACAGCTTGTATTGAAAGTAGCGTAAACCCAAGTGGAACACACAAAATAACGTCCCTTTTTCAACCACTAAGGGTTTGTTGAATGTAGTATAATCTGTTGAATGGGATATGCAGAGAGCTGAGACCTACCCAGACATTAAGGTTGTGTTTACCTTTCTTTCCTGCAATTATTCTCATCTCAAACTTAACAGTGCCCAGAAAAATCTCCCATTATAAAGATGGAGTTTATTAAAGAGGAGAGTGAAGAGATGAGGATCGAAGATGTTTTTAGTGTGAAAAAAGAAGATGGCGAGGAACAAACAGGTCGGTGTCTTGGTCATTTCATTCTTATTAAAATGTTGTCCAATAGAGAAATTCTATTTATTATTTATAGCTTAATAAAAACATTGTCATAACAGCCTCAGTATTGTAATACAATTTAAAACAGTAACGTATGCAGTAATAGCATGTAAATTACAACTTGAATTTAGATTATTAAATGGATGTCACTTTATTGGGACAATAAATCCCTTTTTACACCTACCCTTACCCTATCTAAAATGTAAGTTTTAGATTATTTTCTTCTATATATATATATATATTTTTTTTTAAATGCATCTTTCTGATGTGATGGGGGGGAAAGGGGGACACTGTCATTAAAGCCCAGTCACAAACATTGTCTCTGGCTAGAAGATACATCTTTCACTTCATCAGGCTTAATGCTCATAATTTTTTCAAGCCATTTCATGTTTCATTTTCAAATGACTCAAAGCAGTATAATTGGTCAATAATGCCATCGCCCATCACCTGCGGGTGTCGCTGTTGGACAGTGTTACTTGATAAAGACAAGTGACTTAATGTCTTTAATGTCTCATTTAGTCTTATTTTTGTAGTATTGATTATTATCTCAAACGTTTTTGCAGGAAAAGACTTCCATAAATTGTGTCCAGAAATTCTACTAACAATACGTGTCATTAATTTGCAACTACATGTCTGATAACTCTAGGTGCGTTCACACCGGACGCGAATGAAGCGTAAAGCGCGAGTGATTTACATGTTAAGTCAATGCAAAGATGCGAATAGACATCCTGCGGCGCGAATTAATGTGGGATTCGCACAAAAACGCTCAAGTTGAAAAATCTGAACTTTGGCGAAAATTCGCGCCGCGTTAACCAATCAGGAGCTTGCTCTAGTAGTGACGTGAATACTATCAATCGGAGGCAGAGTTCTGAAACTATGGAAGATAAAATCATCGTGGCTGTATGTGGAGGAGCTGTACGACACATCTTCGTACTTTAATAGAAACAGGAATGAAAAACCAAAGTTTGCCTTTTAGATATACACAAAACAAATTTTACCTCATGTCCAACCACCACAGAGACTGGGAGCGCCTGGCCGAAGCCCCTCCCATGACGCGGATTTCCACGCGCGATTGTTTAAGCGTCCAACTACGCTCGATTTATTCGCGCAATTGGCGTCCGGTGTGAACGCAGCAATACTCAGTCAATTTCAGACTAAAATAAAACCAGAGCAGAACTGTTGTCTGTCCGACCGGCACACAGTGGCAAATCATTAAAATTTATTTGAACAAATCTAATGAGCCAATGAATCATAAAGACAGGCACAGTGTCCCAAATGGGATAAATGTATCTATGTAGGGCACTTCAGAGCGAGAACAATAATGGCTGCCATAATGAAGGGTCATTGCAAACCTAAATTTTTCAAAACAATTTCACTTCTCACATCATGACCACTTAAAATGTCCTCCACATGATTAAAAAAACCAACAACCAGCCATCAGTTGCTGAACAGTACGAGCACTGCATCAAAAGCAAATAGAGCCCGTTATAATCACTGACGCCCTTCTACACTGGATACAGTGAACGCATGCCAGTTCAATTTACTTCAAATTCACGGAGCTTTAGAGCGTTCGGTTGTTGAAAGAGCCAGCTGTATTGGTCCTGACATCAGCTGCATCACAAATCTTAACCGTTTAAGAATGCTGCATTTGTTAATGATGATGTCTTCGACCAAAACACTTTTGAGTAGGATAAACGTTTTATCCGACAAGAAAAAAATGCATATAATAAAAAAATTACTTTTAAAATAGAAATATATATTTTTTACAGTATAATTACCTCTAATAAAATCAATGCATGATTTAAAAATAAAACCCAAAAAGTAGGCAGATGCATCTTGATACTTGATTTAAAAAGAAAGGTTCGCCTGAGATTTGACCACAGCGCCTCTTACTTGGAAAAAAAAACAGAACAAACAGCGCTTCTTTAAAGTTGAACTCTGCAGAGTTGATTTTTTTTCCGTGTCGTTCCACTGTGTGGGAAAAAAAGGGAAAAGCTGATGTCATGAGTAATTGTGCAGTGATTGCCATGGTAACAGCAAGAGGCAGAAAGAGATGTGGGGGGTGTTCGCTCATCCTCAGCTCATCAACAACAGGGCTTTAACACACGCTGCAGAATTAATGCTTGCTATGACTTCTGTCCTACAGGGATGTTTGCATGTAATGTACATTCTTGTTGCAGTAAAAATGACATTTTACAATATAATAGAGAGCCAAATCATCCCTTACATTTTAATCAGAGGTGTCTGCCATAACTACAGCAAAGCCATCACATTTTATTAATTGCTTGGTACTATTTTTACACCGTTGCTCCCTGGCAGCCGCGTGCACACACACACACACTTATTCAACCCAAGTGAAGCACCACGAATATATAAGGTATGTCCCGCTCTCTTCAGCACTGCAAGTGTGTGCAAACAGAGACAGCGCTTGTGTTCACAGAATAACACGCTACAGCATCCGCGTCTCTTGCTATGTCTCCTTCATGCCGGTGTAGGAAATGGCGTGATTTGGGGAATGTGGATGTGTGTGATGAAAGCCGTGCTCAGCCCTCTCCTGCGCCAGGCTTGTGAAAGCACCCCCATCCAGTCTGCTCCCACTCTTTTGTGCTGCTTTCGACGACTCCTCTTACATAACAAGGATCCAGCTCTCACCAGTTCTGCTGCATGCCTGGCGCTGAGGCTTCTTCATGCCAGCCTGTGCTTTCAGCACTCCAACCAAAATTGGCCTGATGCATCGACTCAAAAATAGAAACTCTTACGTGATTTGAACAGCTTATTTGTGGTGTGGTGTGAAGATATTCACTTAGAATGACTGGTGATCGTTTAAAGTCACTGTATAGTTACAACACAACAACAGAGCAGTTTATCTGATTTAAACTAGATTTGAAGATTTAAAGCGCTGACGCAAATTCAGTCCGCCTCGTGTCGTTCCAAATCCGTAAGACCTTCGTTCATCAGATACTTCTGATGATATCGGAGAGCTATCCGACCTTCCACAGACCGCAATACAACTGAAACAATCCCAGAATGTAGTAAAACAGTCCATGTGACATCAGTGGATCAACTTTACTTTTGTGACGCTATGAGAACACTTTTTTATGCGTGAAGAAAATAAAAATAATTTACTCAATCGACTTACATTTTCCTCCATTTTAAGAAATATTACTGCGTACGCTTTCTTCAAGGCGCAAACAGCTGCAGATTACGTACATGAAGATACTGAAGATGAACAAAGGTCTTATGGGTTTGGAACGACATGAAGGTGAGTAATTAATGACAGAAGTTTATTTAAAGCAAAACAAGAACCACTGTTTTCAGCTTTGTCTGTTGAAAAAAAAAATTGAATTTCACAAATACTAAAGTGTCTCTTCTAGTTACAGTATTTTACTCTAGCGCATCTGTTCTCCCCTCTTTGCATTAGTTTTGGACCCCCATTAGCTTCCTATTTTTGTCCAAAATTGAACAGAAAAACCTAGTTGCTTACTAAGTTACTACCCATATTAAAAGACTACAGGTCCTACTGATTTAACTTTCACCAATCAAAACATTTGCCACACTTTATTTTAAGGCCGTTTGACTTCTGACTCAAACTCCTAATTTGCTGCTTAATAGTTGGTAATGTAGTTATTAAAGGTGCTCTATGCGATGTTGCAGGATTTTAGCTCGATTTAATTTTTATCTCAAACAGTATGTATCACCCCTTGATCGTCTTGCTGTCTGCCCTGGGCAAAAACCTGGTCACGAAAGACAACACAGAGGCTGCAATACCAAAAGAAAGACTTTGGGCACCACAACAAAAACAAACTTCCGCAAAACACCTCTTCTTGCCGATTGGTTGGCCGAAGTTTGTTTGCGCGCGTTAAACCCCACCTCTTCTTGACGATTGTTTTGCCGAAGTTTGTTTGCGCGTTAAACCCCACCTCCTCTTGCCGATTGGTTGGCCCAAGTTTGTTTGCGCGCGTAAAACCCCACCTCTTCTTGCCGATTGGTTTGCCGAAGTTTGTTTGCGCTCGTTAAACCCCACCTCTTCTTGCCGATTGGTTTGCCGAAGTTTGTTTGCGCTCGTTAAACCCCACATCTTCTTGACGATTGTTTTGCAGAAGTTTGTTTGCGCGCGTAAAACCCCACCTCCTCTTGCCGATTGGTTGGCCGAAGTTTGTTTGCGCGCGTTAAACCCCACCTCTTCTTGCCGATTGGTTGGCCGAAGTTTGTTTTTATTTGGTGTAGGACCTGCACCCTTAGTGTTTTGCAAGATTGCATAGAGCAACTTTAATATTTAATTTTGACTTCAACATGAAACGGCTTGGGACTTGTTTTAAAAACGACTCGTTTCAGTGATTCAGAGTCGGCTTTCTTTTGAGAGACAGTAGTTTTATACACTGCACTTTCAGATTTTAAGCAGGATGTTTTCATGACAGGTCATTTTCAAAAATCCATAATAGGAGCGCTTTAATGATGGATTTGTTTTTTACACTTCACAGGACTTTAACTGATGGTCACGCGGTGAACTTTTTATCAGCTGTTTGGGCTCTCATTGTGACGCCACCCATTCATCGGAGAGTACATTTTTTTTAGCAAATTTTCATGAGTGGTTAACTGTTATTTTATAGGCATTCATCTAAAAATGATTGACTCACCATCATATTTTTCCAAGTCCATGTGACTTTATTTCTTCTGTGGAACACACGAAAAACATATATTGTGCTTAAATAAATCATCAGAAATTTTGCACACTTCCAGCACCCTTGTGTAAAAGAGCTATCACATCATTTTGGTATCTAAGAACAGTGCTCGAAGCACTCTCCTGAGCACCTCGGAGATTTGTCGTATAAACTTTGCTAATAAGCATCCTCAGACCCAGGTCATCTTACTACTTCACTCTCTATTCCCCGTGCTCAGGAGTGCTGCTGAATGCACGCCTTGCATTATATTCCCAGTGTCATCCCCAGAGATCTGTTTTATGAGATAAGTTATCTTATATCCAACATCTCAACATATTTCATCATAAAATGAGATTTGGAAGCATAAAGGTAAGCCAGCCTGCCAGTCACTAATCCTACTCTGGCTCCTTGGAAACCTCTGCAAAGGTTTCCCTGTCGGAGAGGTACCATCATAAATGCATAAAACATGAGAAAAGCTAAGAAAGCAACACCCCTGGCAGCTGGAATCAGGGTTTAGGGTTGCTTCAGGATAAATAAATGGACTCGAATCCCAAGTTTAGTGTTATACTCTGAGGTGACTGTGTTTTGCATGCCTGTGGTAATATATGTGATTAATTAAGGATTATACAACATTTCTTTCCGGTTCTTGAATGTAACATACAGTGCAACTGGGATATTTTTACTGTTTGTATCACTCCGTTTGTGCCTTCCAGACAGTCTGTTAGTCTCTGCATTAGTGGTGGGGATTTTAGTCACCTTTTTGCAAGTACTTTGATTTGCCAGTAGGTGGCGACAGGTGCTGACTATATTTATTAGCGAGTCAGTGATTTACTCACTCAACTGATTCGTTCAAGAGTGCTGATTAATTCAGGAAAGGAAACAAATAGCCAACTTAAAAAATTTATAATTTAACCATTTACTTACAGTAATTCAGTCAAAAGCGCAATTTTATTCAAAAACACAGCAAAACTGCAGAAAGTAACTGCCGATATTGTGTTTAAACTATCATTTACTTAATTTTAACTTAACTGAATTGTTGTATAAAAGCAGTATTGCACTCACAGTTACAGTGTCCATGTGCACATTCGATAAAAATGACACAAACAGTTTGTCAAATTAAATTAAAAGACTAGAGCTCTTTTTAGTGTCTTTAGTAACTGCACTAAGAGGGTGAAGTTATGGCTTATTTGTAATGGATGTCATGTTGTAAATGTACCCATAGATGAGACAGTCTGTGCTTTTGGCCTCTGGGTGATGGATTTTGTGAGTCGCCTTTGTTAGTGGCGTCAAGTCCTCAGCTAGATGAATCATGGCCCGCAGTGATAGTTTGCCTTTATAATTCCGGTCCACACAGCCACATAAGGTGGATGAGGCAATCATCATTCTCTGGAGGATTTAGTATGACAGCCTCCAGAGAGCGTATGCATACGCAAACACACTGCATAATTTTGTTTGTGTATGTGTGTGACTTTTAAATGAAGGCACCTATTTCAGTGACACATTTGCTGACTAGTCAGGCATAACCAGTGATTCACCGGCCTTGATCTCTTACAGATTGCCTCACTGATGGGTAAACCATCGTTGGCTTTGACCTTGAGTCAAAATCATAATCACTGATGGTGAGAGACAGCGTTTTTACCGACAAACAAAAACAAATTAGACTGAAAACGGAGAGAAATTTGATTAAAAAATCCACAGCATTTCTTCATTTCCTTACCCTTATGTCATTTCTATAGAAGCCCTTTTCTCACCACTGAAATGTTTTAATAAAAAAAAAAAGGTTTACTTTTTATATCCCACAATTCTTTTTAACAAACTTGCAATTCTGACTTTTTTCTTAAAACTGTAAGATATGAACTCACAGTTACAAGTTCTAAAGTAACTGACTTCATAACTTGCAATTGCCAGTTTATGTAAAGCAATTCTGACTTTGTATGACTTGACTTTTTTTATTCAGTAATTAAAAACTCTGTACAGTGCACTGTTATTTTAGGATTACTTATTTTGGTATATTTATATTATTTATTATACTCTTAAATTGTGCAATAATAATTAAAAGTATTTATTAATATTTTGAATTAGCATTTTATATGTTCAGTTCATTTAAATTTTATTTTTGTAATTTTGTTGTTAAGTTTTTTTATCTACATTATTTTCAGCTTTATTTGTTTTTTTAAACCGTTTTGAATAGTTTTAGTTACCAATTAAAACATTATTAAAACTGTTCATTGACACTGCTGCTGCTCCAAAGCTCCAAAAACACTAAAGATCACAATAAATGTACACTATAAATGACTCATGCATTATTTTAGCGATAATCACACCTCTCCAGTGAGTTAACTGGCACAACCACTGGGTCTGTGAGTTGAACTGTCTCAGTTGAACTGAGAATCATAAAAAAGTCGTTCAGTTTGAGTTGTGAACCGGGTCAGAATGAATGATTCATTCTTTCTCTAGCTCAATTTTCCGTGAATAACGTGTAACATCCATAAAAACACACCTCTTTTAATTATTCAAAAACTCTAGGCCAATACATAAAATTTCACTCCTGTGTGTATTTGTCCATAAGGCCTTGGCGAGTTGTCTGTATAGTGTCTGGGTGAGGTTGAGGAGATTGCCTGGCTCTGTAAATGCCATCAGTGCACACTTCTGAAAAAAACTTCAAAGGGGCCTTGCTTCTTTGACACTGAAAGGGCAGGAAAGAAAAGAACGGGACGCATTGAGTATTTCAGCTTTGACTTTGTCCTTTGGCGTCTCTTTGAAGCTTCAGGTTGTGGTTCATCATTATTAGATTGCGTCCTACTTAAGATTCAAATAATTGAAGGTCACTTTCACTGATGGTTTCTTGTCCGTAGTGAAAGATAATGTGTTTAAGTTAACATGAAATGACACTCGCAAACAATTTCACTTTCAGAATATGGCACACTTCCATATTCTTCCCTTACCTTCAAAGATTCCCCTCTTTCAATATTATGCAAAACTAAACTGCAAGAACTAAAAAAAGTTGAGCGTTATGCCTCGGTATCACACTTGGCAAAGAGCACGGGCTCGCGGGGCATCTCTGCGGCATCATATTCAACGGGGGCGTGATCCGTTCCTCATAATTACACCTCCTACTCCAGCATCTGCTGAAGGGAGGAGAGAGAGGGAGTTCCTTCGAGTCATTCTTCATGATTAATGCAGGTGTGCCTGAGAGGCCTTTTGGGAACGACCGGAGAATAATTACCGCAAAGTATAAAGATGTGAGAATGCCTCCGCTCTCTCCCCTCTTCTGACACCCTCCAAACTACAGCAGCCGCCAAAGAGCAATTAGACTAGAGAAGGCCATGTAGAGGATCTATCATTTAGGCTGCCTGTTTCTCTGTAGCAGGCGAAGATGGGAGTAAAGGGGAATTTGTGGATCTATAATTGGAGCAATTTCAAAGCTGAATCACACCCGAAAGGCTCGGGCTGAAAAAGCGAGAGCCTCTGTTGTATTGTGGTAAGGAGAATGTACCTTCCAGGAGGATGAGGTGTCTAACTTACCTGGATATGTGGGCCATCTTTTGCCATTTATCAGCAGATATATATTAAGAGAGATTTATTTAGAGAAACAGTTTTCACATTTGCGTGTTTAATGAAGGCAGGTTTTAAAATTAATTTGTGGCCACTTTGGTTATAATTCATTTTTGTCAATAAAATGTCTTTTAGTTTACTTTTCAGTTTTTCCAGTTAAATTGTTTTTTATTTTAGTTTCAGATAACTGTTTTAAAATGGCTTTTTTTTTTTGTATTTGCTATCCATGAGTAAACTCATTCTAAAACGTATAGATGTTATACAAGAGTGAAAAACTGAATCCGTCTTTTTATTATGTTGGTCAGTTCAGCTCTGATGATTAGATGTAATCTTGATAGTAATGACACCATCTCCAAAGTTACTGTTCAACTGATTCTTAGTATTTTGACCGAGCAGTCATATTTTCTGCTGATGCCGTATGTTGTGTGCTTCAGAAAGGTCAGCGGCTGTAAAGCTCAGCAGTGGTGAGCATGAGTGCTATGCAGAGGTCTTTCCACTCCTCTGGCCTGCAGCTGTGCTCCTCACACACCCGTGAGCTCCAGAGGTGACTCACAGGTCACATTTCAGCTGAGCCAAAGGAGCAAGGGCTGAAAGGGTCTAATCATTTTTATCTTCTCATTTATTAACAAAGGTTTATTTGCTTTCAAACAACAGCACCACGTCTGACACCCTGTCGAACATCTAACATGTTGTTTCCCATAAAAATGTGTTAGTTTTTGTTTTTTTACAGATTTGAATTCTGTCTTGGCTGTTCATTTTGCTTGTGCAGCTCCAAGTCAGGGACACTTCACCTAAAAACAGCAAAAGCCAAAATAGAAACTGGTTCAGGCAAAATGTACAATGTTAACAGTAACTCCCAGGGTGGACAGTGGTCACACTGGAATCAAATCCTTTTGCATTCTTGCTGAGAGTTGTTCCCTTTTGCACGGATCGGTGCTGAATAACAACAACAGCTTGACTGCATAGTCGCTGCTTTACTTCTCTCCCGCCTCATACAAACACACACACACACACTGGTACAATCAAGCGAAGGTTAGCTTCAGATGAATGGTGCTTGGCAAAGCTTGAAAGACGTGTTTCAGACCATCTGGACAGGTGAAGAAATGTGTGCTTCTGGTCATTGGTTTTAAGCAGTTTTATATTTATTACGTTTAAAAAAGAAATAAATTAAATTAAAACAATATCAAATATATAGTATATTTTATATGTTATATATTTTCTGTTTTGTTTAAGATAATTAAAGCAACTGTAATCAAACACACCTGAAGCAGATACTAGGTGTACTTAAAACTTTCCGGCAGGTGTTTTGAATCAAGTTGGAACTAAACTCTGCAGGACACCGGCCCTACAAGATCAAGTTTGATGACCCCTGCTATAGATAGCTAGCTTACTCTATGTAGGACCTGTTAACCTCAAACTCAAAAACATTTAAATTCTCAAAAAACAAACAAAAAAACTAACAACAACAACAAGAAAAGCTCTTAGGGACTATTAGAAACCTGTGCCTGATTGCCTTTTATAAACCAGCTCTACTCTATAAAGTTTGAATGGGGAGTGTACTTGGAAAGAGAGTAGATGTGCTCTCGATAAGACTTTCCTTTGGATAATTCACAAGGCCATTATAGAGTAGCACCATTAGAGTGTGTGTGTGTGTGTGTGTGTGTGTGTGCACACTTAAGAGAGGGGCGAAATGGAATGTTTGTGTTTGTCTGATGGCGAGTGATATTCACCAGCTGCTGCCTTAGTGCTCCATCCAAAAAAACGAAGGAAGCAGCACACACACAGGAGTTAACAAGTATAAAACAGAGCGTACAGACGTCCTTCTGCGCACATTCTCTGTAATTGCTGTGTGTGTGTGTGTGTGTGTGTGTATGTTGTTCTCTTTCTAACTGCTGAGATTTCCGAAAGAACCAATTAAATTTTCCTTTGTTTTGCCCAGACGTCTCAGTGATTCATCCAAGCTAATAATTTTATCAGTAAAGTTAATGATTTGTGTATGTGTGTGAATATAAAATAGGTCTCCCAAGTATTCACATGTAGAAACACAAACTTTTGTTACTTGTCTTATTTCTATCTCTTTTTAAAAATCATGTTTATTTTAGTTACTGTATATATATGTATGAGTTATATTTGTTTCTAATATCCTATGAACATGAGTGTGTGTGTGTATAAATGTGTTACTGTCTAAAACAGGTGTATAATTAGCCAGTATTTATGGGAAAAATGTGATGAATGGTGAATTATTTTGGAAAACGTGTGAGAACCCTTGTCTCTTCCGCTGGATTAGTGCCTTTGCAAGCACTTTTAGTCACTTTTAACTTCACGAGTGTCTGTTACAGACTTAAGATGTGCTGAATTCAGAGAAGAGCTGCATATTTGCTAGTTCTTCTGTTCTTGTTCAAATTGTAGCTTTTGTCTGTTTAAGGTTTAATAAAAATATTGTGACGTTTTGACAAGTTTCCTTTCCATAAGATGAGCGATATCTTCTGTATGCCCTGTACCAGATTTCGGTGAGAAAGGGAAAAGATTGTTATCCTGTAGCTGTCATTTCCTGGTGTAATGAATGTCTCCTTGTCAAATGTGCCACTGTCTGTGTCTCTTTGTGTATGCGGTGATGTATGAGGCCTCTAGTTTCATGTCAAAGACAGTGTAAAAGCTTTATTTGATGCAAAGCCACAGTCTGGAGGGGGGGTCTTTCTGAAAGGACATTCTCATACATTCAACCGCATGTCTTTACTGCCCCCTGTAGGTGACCTGGTGTCCCGTGCCATGCATCACCTCCAGCCTCTGCACATTAAGAACCCCAGCAATGGTACGCCTGTACACCAGAACCGCACCGGCTCCGGAACTGTGCACTGGGAACCTGAGGCGCTCTACACGCTCTGCTACTTCATGCACTGTCCTCAGATGGAGTGGGAAAACCCTAATGTTGAACCCTCCAAGATTACCCTGCACACTGAGAGGTAATAGCATTCTGTGTGTTATAAGCTTCAAAGTAGCTTCGTCACGGTAATGCAGTTTATTAAGGCAGCACAGGAAGTCATGTAAATACATATATAGTCATCACTAGTAGTATTACTAGCAATATCCAAGCTAATTGGCTGTTATTTTGGTCATAACCATGCACTGCTTGACCTTCAGGCTACAGCTTTGTGAACTAGTTTGTTTTGTATGTTTTCCCTTTTTATTATATATATTTCTTCTTTATAATTTAAATGAAAAATAAATACATTTTATTACATTTATTTTACATGATGATATACATGTGTTCTATTTAATAATTTGATACAAATCAAGTCGCTGGGGTATATTTGTAGCAATAGCCAAAAATACATTATGTTGTATACATTTTTTGCCAAAAACCCTTAGGATGGTAAATAAAGATCATGTTTAATGTCAATTTCTTACTAAAAATATATATATTAAAAACTTAGTTTTTGATTAGTAATATGCATTGATAAGATCTTCATTTTAGGTAATTTTCTCAGCATTTAAATTTTTTCTGAACCCTCAGATTCCAGATTTTCATAAAGTTGTATTATTCGTCTTTTGGATCATGTATAAATCTTAAGTTTGGAAAAATTAACACTTACGACTGGTTTTGTTGTCCAGGGTCATATACATAGAAATATTGATTTATTATATAATTTTATATATAATTAAAAATATATAATGTTTTATATATATATATACAAATTTTACACATATATATATTTTCACACATGCAATCATTTTTTTATATTTTTTTTGTATTAGTTGTATTTTATATTATATTATTTCTCGTAATATTTAATATTTACTCAAAATTCCTGAAAATTCAATTTTATTTAGTTTCATTTGCATTTATTTTACATGACGATATACAGTATGTGTGCATTTTATATATTAGAAATTATTTATATATATATATACACATACAAACAAAATAAATTGTATAGGTACACATACAAAAAAACTTAATAAATATATATATATATATATAATTTTTTTGTTTTGTATTACTTCAGCAATTAGACATCCGTCTTCTCTAGTTATTGATATTGACCAGTGATAACAGTATATACATTTTTTCATCACAAGGTAAAACATTAAGTCTTGAACTATACAGTGCAATGGGGAAAATAATGTCTTTTCACCTGGCAGATGATAAATCAGCTAAAAATACCCCGTGGTTTTTCCTCAAGTATGGATCCATCCCTTGTCTGTCAACCAGAATATTATAGAGGTTTTTGCAGCCTCTCAAAACCACATAGCAACAGGAAACAACCACATAAAACACTTTGGCAGTGTGGTACAGCATCCACTGACCCGATACATGATGGTGGCGACATTTTCTTCGAAGGACATATAGAGCACTGTTGTTTTGTGCATCCTTGTTCTGTATGTCAATTTATGCCCAAGGGTTTTCAATCACTGTGGAGTTACTTCAGACCGCATTCACACTGTAAGGGCACAGGGATTTTTCCCTGGTGCTGTGTCCCAGCACAATGACGATACAGCAGCACTCTTGACTCCTGTTCGAAGAGAGCGTTAATGGATTGCTATAGAGTTATGTTTAGCATTGATATATCCATCAGGACAGCTCGTCCCAGACTGTCCCACATCACTCAGGTGCGATGAAAGCCCCCATCCAAGAACCCTGTGGGAAGCCCATGCAATGCTCGACAGAATAGGTGCATGAGCAAGCTGCCCTCTTCCCCAGGGACAGACAGTCTGCTCCATTTTTTTCTCCTTTCTTTCTCGGTCTCTTACAAAGACTAGAGGAAGAAAGAGAGAGAATGACAGAAAAAAAATTGATGGAAGGTGAGGATAGGAATAAAAATGAGTGGAGGGGTAATGAATAGAGATGGAGAAAGAAAACAAGAGATCAGAGTGAAGGAACATCTGGAGAGGTTCAGGGTTGTGGCTTTAGTTTCAGACTTCAGTCGAGTGGACTTTTGTTGATGTGCTCAGTGACATTTCATCAACCTTTTAACTTTCCTGCTGCAGAGGGAAAATCCACCAGGGGCACGTGAACACTCTTACTCTTATCTTATTTTTTTGCCTTGTTTTGGTCCACAAACTGTACTGCATAGTTTCCAACATCAGCTGCACTGAAAGATCTAGGAAACCTATTTCCTAGATCTAGATCTGAAAGACCGTTTTTTTACTATATTTTAAAGGAGGAATCGTTCTCAAACCGAGAGTTTGGGTGGTAGCAATATTTAATAATTTTGAGATTTTTAATAACTGCCTTTTAACTTTTGAAAGCTTTTTTCTGCAAAACTGTCTTAATAGAAAGAAATGCATATATTTTAAATTGAGAACTAACAGGTTTTAATTATTTTAGAATTTGTTATAATAATATGCAATATTATTTAATAAATATTATATCAGAATATACATACATTTCCCCCTGATTTACAGAAAACACCCACTAAAATGTCATTCAGTGTAAAAGTTTTGTCAGGCATATTTACAACAAAAATCAATTTATGAAATTTGAAATTACTTTCACCCCAAATACTAATTACTTGTAAATTTAGATTTTTTTTTAAATCTTAGGTTTTTTATTTATTTAAAACACAGTAAAATGTAATATGCTTCGTTATTCTTTTATATATTTTAATAGGTACATGTCAGAATATTAAAAATATAGAAATTGCTTATTATAAAACTGCTTTTGTAAATCTCTTTTGAAGCTAACATCTTGACGTCTTTGACCTATATAATAAATATTATATCATATAAATATCATAAAACTACAATAAATATTATGATTGCTTAATATAATAACTATAACAACTTCACATATGTATTCATTGATGGGATCGTTTTCTTCTGGTCTGGTTTTGTTATTGTATCGTGAGATGTCTGACGTGATCTTTTTATTGTATTTCTCCTTAGTTCAGAGAACCATGACAGGCAAATTATTTCCATAAAACAGTGGAATTTATCGTATCAAAATGTTTATGAGGAGTTTAGCATTTTTCAGGAGACTCTTGACAGGGCAACTCCCTTCCTCTGGTCAATACAAAGTTGTCGAAATCTACAGTGCAACAAAAAAACGTCTCCATTTTCCAGCCAGATGTGGCTTTGCTTTCAAACTCCAGACTGGAATGAGAACCACGTCCTTTTCCTCCAAACATTTCTTCGAAGGGAGGGGTGCGGAGAAGCACATTATTCAGGCAGAAGAGAAACAGAGAAGGGTTTGCGGTTTGTTTTGGCAGAGCTCAGATTCCTGGCAGGCTTTCTCGCGGTGGGTAGGTGTCCGGGGAGGAAGAGTGTGGATTGTGCAAAGTTAGCTGTTAGACGCAGGTCACAGTAAGCACAATTAGATGAAGATAGACGGTTCAAGATGAATTTATTCCCTTGAACAGGCTTTGGAAAGGCTTATTTCTAGGGTCAAATGCCTGCTCCTTTTTATTTACACGACATCCAAGTGTGTGCACTGACATCTTAAAAATGTTTTCTGTCTAATTTGTAAAATTACGCTTACATGCTTTGTCCCACACACTGCATGCTTTTTCACACAGAGGGGTGTGTGCAACAAGTTTGACACAAAACAAGTGTAGGCGGACAAAAGCTGTGAAGTCATTACTTTGTTTGTTTGTTTTTGAAAGCCATAAACTGAGCCCATTTCACACAACTGTGTATGCTTCTCATATTGTCATATTATTTAGCTGCTGCCTTTATCGGCACGTTGATCCACAACAACCCTGCAAGACTCTAAACTTTGTTTAACTGCTGATCGGAAATGCTTGAGGCAAAACATACTAAGACTTTCATGGTCATATTCATCGTGACTCACTGTAGTTGAGTCAACTTCCTCCTATTCCTTGCCCTGTAAAGAATAGTTTTATATATATGTAAAACTGGCGCTTGGTGCATAGAAAAAGTCTAATAGAAGCACTAGTGCAGCTGTTTAATGTTATTTTTGCATTCAGATTCAACTGTAATGAGAGCGTTTTCTTGGTCATGAGCAGCTTGGCTCTCAGACTTTCCTTTTCTGACAGAAAACTTTTCAGGATGGCAACAGGTCTTTTATATTCCGGCGCTCTAATTAGATAGAGTTTAGCGCTGGTAATTAGTAGCAACTGTAATCCCACCAGAGAGCTTTTGATTACTTCTCTAAAGTATCCTAAAGCTGCACGCAAACAGATGTGTCCATTCAAATTGGAAATCGCGAAGGTGATTATAAGAAACAGACATATGCTAACAGACTTTGGTTTGAATGCATTGGAATGAATTTGTTTCTTATGATCTTAAAAAGCTTTGATTTGAAGGCTTAGTGCTTAAACGCTAGAAATGGACACTTGTGGGCAAATGACATAACTTGATGTACTTGTTTGGGTTGCTCTGTCTCTGCAGGCCGTTTCTGGTGTTGCCTCCGCTGATGGAGTGGATTCGGGTGGCCGTGGCACATACAGAGCACCGCCGAAGCTTCTCTGTTGACAGCGACGATGTTCGACAGGCAGCCCGACTGCTGTTACCTGGGGTGGACTGTGAGCCACGGCAGCTCAAGTATGTTTGGGAAGCAACCTTGCTTTCATAAATGCACAGACACACAGTCTCGCTATGCTCGTGGAATACCTTAATTAGCAGGTAATCATTTGCTGAAGGACAGTACACAAACAACATGTACTCATACTGCATCCTTTATGAATTAAGTGTCTTTATATTCCTGTGTGGCATTAGTTTCCTAGTGATGAGCCCTGAAGTGCTATGTAAATAGCTTTTTACATGGTCATAGTTATTTTCTGGAGCATGCTGTTACCTTCGCAGATGCAGGATGTCTTGGCAAACAAACAACATTTCATGTCAGGGTTTCTTTTTCCATGGCAACTATCTTTAAAAATAAAAGCTGGCTATACTAATTACTATTATTATTATTTTTATTATTCATTGAAAAGCCATTCAATATTACATCTCATCAAACCATTAAACCAAACAATTTTTTACATAAATCCACTATAATACAAATACTGCTCATATATAAAATATTGCTCATATAAAATATATTACATTTTATGGCAGCTTTAATCGTCTTTTTGAAGCTTCATGACCTAACTGACCATGACGTTGCATGCACGTAACTCATTTCGCACTTTAAAATAAAAGGATGCAGCCTACAGCGTGCTCTGGTATCTTTGTGCATGTATTTGAAGACCCACGCTGCGAGCACAGTATCGTTTGCCTGGCGCTGAAGTGAGGTGGAACGTGCGTCTGAAATGTCTCCCATTTGATGTGGTAGTGAAGAAGTTCTGCAACTGAATAAATGCACTTCTTGCCAAGAGAAAAAAGTGGGTTGGCCAATCCTAGCAACGCCCCTGCGTTGATTGCATAAAATATTTTTAACGCATTAATCTGAAAAAATAAATTGCATGTGTTAACGCGCTAATTTTGACACCACTATATATTACTAAAGAATTATTTATTAAAAAAAATTAAATATATATTTTTTAGAAGTTTTGTTTATAGATATATACAATCTGTGAATAAATAATATATAAATAATATACATAGTATTTTACATTTTTATAATATACAATATGCATACTTTAAATACAGTACTATATATATAAATAAATATGTGTGTGTATATATATATATGTAAAAACAAAAAATTCAAGTAATTGTAATTAAAATATAATTTTTCATTGTGTATATAACTCATGTTATATCTAATATAAAATATTTTATATTTACATTCTGCTAGTATTTCTATGATAAAATATTAATGTGAATATAATGTACTGTGAATTACAAATTTATATAAATTACAAATTACGCACACACACACATACTATATATATATTAGAAAATAATAGTCAAGAAAATACAATAGAGAATAATATATACTGTATGCACCTTATTACCAGCACTATGCTGTATCTAATTAGTGTGGCAGAATATGATCCATCTGTTTAAAATGTTGTTATAAATTAAAATATAAAAATAACAAAAATGAAATGATCAACTAAATGAAAAACAAATTAAAAAGTAGCATTTCTTGTTCGGAGGTATGTAACTGTGGTCTTGACTGTGTTTTTATTCAACAGAGCAGACGACTGCTTCTGTGCCACACGGAAAGTGGACGCTGCATCCACAGAAGCCAAATTCCTGCAGGACCTGGGCTTCCGGATGCTCAACTGCGGACGAACTGACCTGGTCAAGCAAGCAGTCAACCTGCTTGGGCCAGATGGCATTAACAGTATGAGTGAACAGGTGGGCACATATATTTTTACACACACACACATAATCCCACATTTGTGTGACATTCAGGCCTGACTTTACTAGACTTGTGTCTTGCTGAGTAGATACATTTATTTTTTAAATTAGGAATACTATATCTCCAACTGCTAAAAATGGTTGTACTTCAAACTGGCATTTTGATGAAAGATCCTACAGTTTCTGTTCAGTTCTGTTTGTACAGCATCTTTTGTTCATACACCAACACTTTATGATACGGTACCCATGTTAGTCAGTTTAAATTGAATAGAATTAATTACAACACCAACAACATAATAACATAGTGTAATTATGAGCAGCTCCACAAAATAATTGTGATGAAATAATAACACATCCGTTAGTATTAGTCAGCACTTGCGCTGTTATTACTCCCTGATGTAAATGCCAATGTAAACTGTGACTTTTCTCACATCTGCCTTCCATTGTTTGCTCCTTCGCCTGTATGGTATCTGCCTCAAACTATTAAATACTCCAGCATCAATGACATTTCCGCAGCATGTCATTTGAAGAAGAAAAATGCCCTAGTGGTTTTTTTATAATATGATATGTGTGAAGAAAGATGACCCACATAGACATTTAGAGGCTAAAAAAATAAATAAAGAGTTGCATGACCTTTAAATAAGGAAAAACGCTTCAAATCTGTGCCGATCTGTGTAGGAAGCATCTAACGCGATAGCAGTCGTGACACTCGGCATTATGAATCAAATAGTGTCATCCGTATCCGGCGCTGGGTTCGTGTTATTGTCACAGTCTGTCTTGAGTACAGCAGCCAGTTTATGCAAAGAATGACGGCGACATGCAGACGCTGACAAAGTGGATTAAACTAACACGTAAAATTGAAGCGACACACAGGCAAAACCAGACAAACGCAGGGAATGTGATGACAAAGACAATTGTTGGGAGTCCAGCTGGGAATCATTGAGAGTAACTCCATCTTACTCTGGAAGAGTTGCTCCGAAATCACACTGGCAAGTATGGTACTCGTTATTTCAAGAAGAGCCTTGAGGGGAAAATACGTCTCAAATGACAAATGAATCTCCTTCTTCATGGTGAAATCTGTTTGCAGAGCTGCACGCTCTTGAGTTAGTCATAGAATAAAGTGTTTATAGTGAGTTTTTAGGCACAACATGAAGCAGAGTGCATAAACTCCTTCCCCTGTGGTAAAATCACCGAAATGTAGAGGAGCACGAGCCTTATTACTTTATAAAGCAGTATGGTTGTTTGTTTACATAATATATGTGTGTACTGTGTGCATTTATTATGTATAAATATAAACAAACACATACAGTATATATATATTCTATAAATACATGTACATTTCATAAAATATATATATATATATATAAATGATAAATATACACAGTACTCATACATATATAAAACATTTACTTTGGATGAAATTAAATGCGATTAATCATTTGACAACTCTAACATTCATATATCATGTACTATAAATATATTTCATATATAAACATAACAGTTTTTTTTTAAATATATAGATGCATGATTGTGTTTTACTATATATTTTATAATATAATAATATAATTTTTTATTTTTTTTTATGTGTCACATCATAGGACAGGTTTAATTTTTATTTGTCAACTACCCATATACATAATAAATATGCACCGTATGCACACATATATTTTGTAAACAAAAACATTTATTTTGGATTAATCGTTTGACAGCACTGTAATTTATTACTCTTAAAAGGCGTTAATGAATAAGTTGTCCTAAGTTGTTAAATGCTCGAAGCTAATTGCTGACTTTGTGCTTTCACGCGCTGACGCTTTTGTTTGTGTTCCACTAAAGCAGCTGTAGATTTGATGGCCTATAGAATAAATTGTTTTCTGTTTAAAGTGCATTAATTGAGCATCATCCATAAAGATTAGTGTTCCACTCAGTTCATTTAAACAGACACTTTAGGGGTTTAAGAAACAGTTTTTCAGACCTTTTGCTCAATAGCCCTTACCTAGTGCTGCAGTATGTAGTGTAGTCGGTGGTAAGTGTATTTGGTTGCTTTTTAGGGCATGACCCCTCTAATGTACGCGTGTGTCCGTGGGGATGAGGCCATGGTGCAAATGCTGCTGGACGCTGGAGCAGACATCAACAGTGAGGTCAGTGTTAATTGGTGGACATTTCTGTTTTTAGTGTGTTGTTGCTTTGTCTCTATTATTCTTACTAACCTGTCTCTATAAAACATAAACTAATCTCTCTGTCATCTTCCTGGTGCTGTTTGCATGAGCTTGTGTAGAATTAAATAGTGGTCGTACGTTATGTGTAATGCAGGTGTGTCTACTTAGGTTCTCACGGATCTCATGGATATTTAATGAACTTAGCATGCTATTGATTTCCAATGCAATTAATGTATTTGTACAAATGCCATATTTTAAATACCATTTATTAGGGGTGTAACGGTTCCCAAAAATCACGGTTCGGTTCGATACTATAGAGTGGTGTCACGGTTCGCTATGATTTCGATACAGCAAAAACTATATAAAAAATAACTTCTTTTTTTATTTTATTTATTTTCACATTTTTGTTTATTTAAACTAACATAAAAGTATGTTCACATGCAGCGCGTTTTTCGTGCACAAGCTCTTTATTTTCAGCAGAGGCGCGCAGTTTAAAATTATTTTAGAAATTATTTTGTAACTGACAGCGCTTTGTGGCGTAGTGCTACATCTGAGACTAAATCTTACGCCTAGTCAGAGGTAGGTGTAAAGTAAAAAT
>JAUCMU010000080.1:5469181-5480527 GCA_032275025.1 Enteromius treurensis | reverse complement strand
ACCCCTTGTTATCCGACCAAACAACCAAGTATAAATAAACCCATTTCCTTCACATCCACATCTCGTCTTTTGCGCACCCCTTCTCCTCCACTCATCCTGCTCGCGCCTTCCTGGGGGGCAGACGGGGAACGAGCCGGACGCCAAGCTCCTGCCCTCGCTAGGGTTCAAACCACTAGGGCTCGGAGTCTAACGTTCCCCCGGCTCGCCCCCTGGACAGCACGCCAAATTTACTTTATAGGATTATTAAGGAAGCGCGAACTCGTGAAAAAGCCTACGCCGTTATTTAAATGTCAATCATGAACTGTAAAGAGTCTACTTTTATTCGTGTTTAGTGACAAGATCAACGAAAGCCTCGTACCGAACGGTTCAATACGAATACGCGTATCGTTACACCCCTACCATTTATTTATAATGTGAGAAAATGCATTGATTGCCTGAAGTAGATACACTGATTGTGAAGCACTGTGGTTGAAAACATGAAACATGATAATAAAAGTGGAGTCAAAGTGATTCAGCCGGCTAAAACAACATTTACTCAGTCACACAAGTGTGAAAATCATTCGTTTATATTTAAATTAAATGTTTTTTTATATATATATTTAAAACATGTTTCATGTATTTGCTTCAGGAGTGACTCTCAAAACCGATCAAGAATGTGTCCAAGTCCAAAGATAATGAAGCCTATTAAGTTTTTGCATTGTGAGATTACTTTAATGACAATTAAGGATCTTTTCTGATTACTATAACATGCCTGGATGAGAATTCACACTTTTCTTAATGGTGATTTTAATTATTGTAATTTAGTTTATTTTGCGCTTTATTGTGGTCATTAAAAATTGTTCAAATCAGCATATATTAAAGGCAGCATAAGAAATACTACCACAATCAAAAATTACTTTCCCTAGTGAAAAAACACTGAAATGTTTTGGAAATACATTTATTATGTGCTAAGTTACATATTTATCTACTTACTTTTAGTATACTAAATTTGTATACTTTAAGTGTGCTGAATTGGAAAAACTTTTATTGTACTTAATGCAGTTTGTGTGGAAGTAATGCTGAAGTCCAGACATACTGAAGTATATTTTATTGTGCTAAAGGAACAGCGAGTAAACTTTAAATATCTTGCCAATATTATGCAAATATTCATATGATTTATTATATGTATATTATAAATATGCTATATTGTGCAAAGATCTCACAATCCTCATCAATAGTGATTTAAAAACAAGTTTTAGATTTAATATTTAAAAATATGCATTGTTTACAAGTACACCTAATAAAGTTAATAAAGTCTCAAGCAGTATATCAGTAAATTTGTCAGTAGATAATAAATCTAGTTTTAAAATGATTATTTTAAACTTTTAAAATTATTCAATTTTTACATATAGTTTTTACACGATGTAAATAAAAATGCATTGAACCTTACGTTTTTGACCGTTTTTAGGAAATTCACTCCTGTAGATGTCATGATGTGATCTTGTGCTCTTTAACCTTTTGTCGTCTTCCTCGTTTGACCCCTTTAAAGGACATTTTATTACACAGAGTTGTTGACTTAGGCAAAGCACCAAATGCATATGCATCGATATTACCTTGTTTTACAAATTGCTTCAAGCTCAAGAAGAGTATCAGCAAGTGGGCAGATGTGCAGTTACTTTCCTTGTGCAAACAATTGTTTAACCTGAATCAATGGGTTCCGAAAGGTCATGCTTGCCAAAACATGAACAGATGCCTGCATAATTTAGCACTGATTACAGGAAAGCTGAGTTTTGCATGCAGTAAAGCTGTAAGCGTTAAAGCCAGACAAGCCTTCTTTTTTTTTGGTGCTTTGTACGTGAGTCACTTCTCGCTTACACCTCTAGCGTTTGAACTCGCTGCCAATTATTCTTCCTGCAGTCTTCGCCTTATCACTATGAAAACCGTGAACTAGATCCTAAACCATGGACAAGATTTAGAGTAAAGCAAGGCGGGCATGTAGGAGTTGTCCAAAGGAGAGCAAACGCCAGTAAACTCTAGATTAACGTGGGCTGGATGGAAAGAAGCGGTTTGAGAACAAAACGAGCACTGGCTCTTTCTTTTTCTCTTAGCTTGAATTAACAAAACAGCCAGACAGCGGAAGAACTTTCCAACTTTCCGCTCACTCATTCACTCATTCCTTCCCCTTTTTTTCTTGCTCGTACTCCTGCAATTTCCGCAATTGGAGCTTAGTGTGCTGGTATATGATGGCTGAATTTTTCTCTCCCTGAACTTCACCTATATGATTCCCAGGTGCCCAGCTCACTACACAAGCACCCCTCAGTTTATCCCGACACCAGGCAGGGGACTCCACTCACATTCGCCGTGTTACACGGACACGTCCCTGTCGTGCAGGTAGTGGCGCTGTCAATGATTTGATGCCTTCCACCTTTGCACTTTCCTCAGTTATAATTATGATGGCACCATCATCATAATAATAATGAAACAGTTTGATGTTAGTTTTGGGCTGGATGGTGCTGCCCTGTTACAGATGAACATGGATGGGCGAAGATAGGTATCAAGAATGAGGCCAGTTTATTGACTGTGCACTCTATTCTTAACCCAAAAGTGGAATGAAGTCTTACTTTGATTATAGATACTAGAAGAGGCCAATCCGATGACCCGCTAAAGCCCACTTATTTAGCTTCTCCAAAAAAAATGGAAAGGCAAGGTGATATTTCTTGAAGCACGCAGTAGGAAAAATATAAAAAAATCCTTCTTCCTGTAGGAGTAATTTCCCATTTTTTGAACAAGACAAACAGACCAAAACCGTGCACTTAAAGCATCAAGAGTGAAAGAAATTATGGCCAGATTACCATAAAAATGTTTGCTAGTTGGAGGTGGCCTGGGTGATGATAAGTGCAGGCTAATTTAATGAAATTACAACATTTATATTAAAGTGAAGTCCTCTGAAATGTGTTTTATAATGATTGTACTTTTCACATTATTGAGCAGCTTCTGTTGGATGCCCGAGCAAATGTGGAGGGAGCGATTCAAGACGGCACAGAGAACTACACAGAGACGCCTCTACAGTTGGCGTCTGCGGCAGGTAACCATAAAATATCTCATTGACACAGTGCAGTGACGCCAAAAATGTGTTCGGACACTGAAAGCACACACAAAATGCTTACATTTAATTGATTAAATAGAAAAATGGCAAACCTAGTGGCATCTTCAGACTGGTAGCTTAAGTTATTTTTTAAAGTCTTATTGTTTAAAGTCAGTTCCCATCAAGTTCACATAGTCTAAATCTTTACAGTGATTGACTGTAAATTAATTTGACTATAGCTGAATTTTTCACACTTCATTCATAATTTTGTATTTTGCTTATTGGCATGATTAAGGTAGACTACAATAAAATGTTCACATTTAATTTATTTTTTGTTTATTTTAAATTTAAATTATTTAAAATTTATTTCCAAGACCGATTTAATTTACCTAAAAAACAAAAAGTTCACACTTTATTCATTTTTTTTTAAATTTTTTTATTATTGATTTTTATTGATTTATGGACATAACTACGGTAGGACATTTTTACTATATATATATATATATATATATATATATACATATAAATAATTTTTTTTTTTCTTTGACTTTGTCAGAGTCATGAGTTTGCCAGCTTCAAAATAAATGTCACTTGGTTTGATATTTATGGTTTAATATCTAATGCAGTGACATTATCCTGTGCCTTATGCTTTATAGAGCCACTGTAAATTATCTTTTTGACATGCAGTGTAAAGAAATGCAAAAACTGTACCTTTACGTGGTGCAGTACCCTCTAGGGTGCGTCTTTGTACCTCATCCACCCCTAAAGCGTGCATATTAGTACCTGAATAGTAAATACAATTGTTTTAGCCTATGCAAAAGAAAGACAATGTGATGTGGTCCAAAACAACCCTTTTAAAACATTTTTCAAGTACTTGTGCACTATTTAGGAGTAAAATAAGACACTTTAGAGAATACAGAGTGCAATCTTTGATGACTTAATAAGTGAAAAAGTTTTTTTGTGCTTTAGATGAACTTCCTTTGAATGATTTTGTACGATCCATCCAGGCCTTGCTTTTAAATGGTTACATTCTGTTCCTTTTGTGCCTCTAATTTCGGTAAAACGGTCCTTGCAGACTGTGAGCTGACAAACTGAAGACATTATACTTTTGTGCCCCGGTCTGGCTCCAGAACCGTAATAGTATTATTCAGAGACTGATGGGGCTGCATCGCTCTCAAGAGCCCTTTGCAAACTTGCTAATGAGCCTTAGCAACAGCAGCTTTTTTTTTAACATCCACAGTGTGAATGTGACAAGTCCACATGGTGGAATGATGTATGGAAACCAGTGCCAAATGAGATTTCATAATCCCTACTGTGGCAGTCCTATGAATATGAATTAACCTGAGTGATATTCATTTACATTTGCTGAGTGTATTCCAGCATAATGCCGAAAATTACCTGTCTGCCCCACTTAGTGAGCCAACTCTTGAAGACTAGGGTAATTCAGGTTTCAGTCAGCTGGTAATGGACACCTTCTTGGTGATAAAAACGGATGGGCTGCACAAAAATTGTATCATCTCCTGCAGAAGAGGAGAATGAACGAGCACAAGCCAAACCGATTGAGCCAAAATGTCTAGAAACGGGTTTAACCGTATGCCTGTGTTCCCCTGTGACCCAACAGAAATGGCTGCGGATGGGATTGTTTGAGCCTCATCAGATCCAAAACTCATCAGAGCTCATTGATTACGCCCCATTTGCTGTGTGCTGGGTCAGTTACCCCCACTGTTAGCGTTCGAGTTTTCCTTCTAATGTAGAAACACTTTCCCCTCATTACTCGATGTGGATGTGCACAGGACAGCCTGCTAATTTACATTAGCAAATCAATCCGGGGACGGGTTGCTAGACAGTCTGACTGATAAATACTTTTTCCTGTGGCTTAACTGCAAGCACTCGCAACATCATTTTGGAATTCATATGCTAACAAAATATGTATATTCATTTTTATTACCTGTTTAAGGTCAAACCATGACAGAAGAGAGATAAAGGGCTTTTGCTTGTATGCTGTATTAATTTTGACTGAGGGAATTGTGGTTTGAGGGGCTAATCAGGCCAAAATAACAACAATCCAAATCCCTTAACAAAAAAAAAAAGAAATTATTTATACACATTTTTTCTTGTTCAATGTGTTGAACAAAACTGGCAAAACGAACGAATGGTTACATGACTGACTGAAATAACTGAGAATTTTTCACACTTTCACAATTTATTTAATTTTATTAGTTTAATGGCAAGGTTATAATTACTAAAGTAAAAATTTCTTTCACACTTTATTCATTAATTCTTCATAAATTATTTTTATGAATTTTTTATTTTTAATGATTATGATTGAGTTAAATAACTGATTTACTCAAACCCAAGTAATGTAGTTATTTTTATTTTTATTTCACTTTTTATTTGTTTTATTTATCAATATGACTACGGTTTGCAAAAATAATTGATTTTATTCACACATTATTTCCTTTGATTTATTTTTAATTTATTGACAAGATTTACTAAAATAGCATATTTTACAGTTTTATTTATATAACAGTTATCAAAATGCAATTAAATGTATAAATAATTACTTTTTCACAATTTATTTGCTTTTACGTTTTTTTTTTATATTATGAACTTTCATATGCTACAAGTTATGAAAAGCAATGCCTCTCTGCTGATCTTAATAGCACAGTAGGTTTCTAACTATATTGCTTTGAACATAACCATATGTTTTTATTATGAATTGTCTTCCATTTCAACAGGCAACTTCGAGCTGGTCAGTCTGCTTTTGGAAAGAGGAGCAGATCCTATGATTGGCACCACCTACCGTAATGGCATTTCCTCTGGTCCGCTGGGTGAAATGAACTCGTACAGCCTGGCAGCATCACATGGACACAGGTAGCGTGCACCCAATGACTCCACAGCATATGAAGTGTATAAACCGACAGCACATTCACCAGCAGCACAACAGGGAACCCAGCTTTCATTAGCTCACTGACACATTTGTCACCACATATCATTATTTCCGTGTCCTTGTGCATCATTCCGACTGCGGAAACTCAATCTATCAGATCTGAACCCCCTGACGCGTTATTATTGGCATGCATAACAGCTGAGCTGGTGTATTTGGCCGCAAACCGTGTGTAATTTACTACCATAACTCCAACCCCATCACTCTCCATTGCTGGTGAACGCTATGGATGACTGCGTGCTCATTCATTCACTCTCACCTATGGCCAGAGCTGCATAATGGAAGCTCATTGAAATTCACACTGCATGCGTCTGAATGAGAATCCAGCGTGTTCGACGGCCAACTCACCCACCTCTGCGGAATTAAGGCAAAACTTTATAAAGTGCATCGGAATGGGACGCGGAGCCAGAACTGGATGTCTTTGACTTTCATGTCCTGGAGATGTTTGCAGTGGTGCATGCGAAGTGTTTGGTTGTTTATGCATATTAGATCAGCTGTAGAGCGCTGCTACTTTTATGAAGGTATATGAGTTTACAAAGACATACAATCCTGAGAAAATGCGGCAAAGCGGAGAAGAAACACTCAATGGAATGCATTGATAAATGGAAGTAATAAGTAGCGCTCAAGGTATTTCATACAGTAGATGTTTCGTAGAACACTCGGCTCTCATTAGTCAGCTGATTATAAAAATGATGCAAGCAAGTAATCCTCGTGGCTCATGGCTTTGTCTGAAACAGTCAGATTATGACAGTGTTTTTGCTTTCTAAAAACAATAACCTTCTGAGTCAAACATCTCTTAAAGAGTTTAAAAATGACAATTATTTACTCACTGTTATTCTAAGATTACACTACCATTCAAAAGTTTGGGAAAACTTGTTTTTTTTTTTTTCACAAAGTCTAAATAAGATATTTAAATAAATCTTATTCATGTGATGTAATGTATTCCAAAGCTAAATTTTTAGCAGCCGTTAGTATTTATTTATTATATCAAGAGACATTTGTTATTATTACTGTGTGTTGAAAACAGTTTGAATATTATTTTTAATATTAGAAATATATATTTTTTTTTAATATTTAAACAAGTGTCTAGATGCTATGTATCTTTGCTGATAAAAGTATTATTTGTAAAAAAAAAAAAATTATAAAAAATAATAAATTAATAAAAAAAAAATTAATACTAATTCCAAACATTCAATGGTGATTATTAAATACATAAATAAAGATTCTTTACGCAGCTCTTTTTTAATAATATTATATGAATAATAATATTTTAATAGAATATTTTATAGCATATGTTTCCAGTTCTGTCAAGCTCCAAAATAAAAAAATTGTAAAAAAGTATGATCCATAGTTCTGACATTATGCCTCATTACGAAATTATGCAACAGCCTGTGGTAAAAATATGTACAGATGTACGTGGAAAATATATATATATATATTGTTTTCTATGGTAAAAGTAACAGCAGATTTGGGGAAAACCTTATATACCTTATATATCTGTGAGTGAACTATTCTTTTAATGAGTGTGAATACCTGCATGAGTTTGTTTCATGCACTTGCTCCTGCAGAAACGTGTTCCGGAAGCTTTTGTTCCAGGGGGAAAAGGACAAGGGGGACGTGCTGTCTCTGGAGGAGATCCTAGCCGAGGGCTCCGACACCGTAGAGAAGAGAGCGCCACAGAACGAAGGCACCCTCCGGACAGGCAAGGCCAAACTAAGGGCCCTCCGCGAGGCCATGTACCACAGTGCCGAGCACGGCCATGTGGACATTACCATAGACATCCGCAGCCTGGGTTAGTAAAAACACTGCACGACTACCACAGACATCAACCGCCTGGCTCACTTCTGTCATGCAGCGATTAGTCTCAGCCTCAGACACCATCTGATGCATATTACACATAAAAGTGACAAGCATTAGATGAAACTTCCAATATTACAGGCTTATGCAACTTCCTGCATAAGCGCACAAAGCCCATTCTTTATCAGTCCATTGTGATTAATACTCATGATGACACATTTTTGAGGCTGAACTAATCACTTGCCAAAGTTTACCAGGTTAGTGGCATCAAATCTTTGAAAGACACTCTTTGAAAGATGTTTGAGGCACTTAGTGTCTATCATTTACAGTACTTTGCCTTGTTTGCTGTGAAGAAATCACTATGCACCATATTTATCTACTAACACTATTTACACTTACATTTAAAAGTTTGGGGTTTGTGAGATTTTTTTTTTTTTTTTTCTGGAAGAAATTATTTTTATTTTGCAAGGACAAGTAAAGACAGTAAAGACAATTATAATCTTATGATAAGTTTCTACTGTTTTCAAGATGGATATCAATAAGAAATAAGCAGTAAACCAGCATATTACAATGATTTATAAAGGATCATATGAGACTGGAGTAATGATGCTGAAAATGATTTTTTTTTTTATTACAGAAATAAATACATTTTAAAATAGAAAAACAATGTTTTTCACAATATTGCTGTAATTTTTTATATATACAGTGTTCTTCCAAAAACATGAAGAAATCTTACCAACCCTAGACGTTTAATGTAGTTGCAATATGCAACACTTGTTCTCCTTACAGAAGATCGACAGATGGATGGATGCGACAGGTGAAGGTTGACGGACAGATGGATTTTGCAGTGTCACATATATAAACTGATTGATTGATTGTATACACAGGGGTACCCTGGACCCTGCACACGTGGCTGGAGTCCCTGCGAACGTGCTTCGTGCAGCAGCGACGGCCGCTGATCCAAGGCCTGCTGAAGGACTTCAGCTGTATTAAAGAAGACGAGTACACGGAGGAGCTCATCACGCACGGACTGCCACTCATGTTCCAGATCCTTCGAGCCAGCAAGGTCTGTCCTCTGGGCTTTATTACAGTCTGAGCCTTTCATTTTACTTCCTGATCATTTCAGGGGACGTTTATAAAGAGTTCCAGAGTCATCTGTGCAAGTTCCTGTTTGTTTCTGTTTAAATGTGTGAAGACACTACACCCCCCATTTCTGACATTAGTTTTGTTTTAGTATTATTCATATATAGTGATAGTAGCTTTTATTTTTTATATTTTTATATATTTTCAGTTTTCTATTTAGTTATGTTCCTGTGTGATTTCTTTATTAGCTTTTAAATATTTCTGTTTATCTTTATTTTATTCCCAATCTAGTTTTAGTCATCTTTTGTACATAATTTCATGTGACAAAGGCAAATTTTCTAATTGTAGTTTGTTTTTCCAAATAGTATTTTATTTTATTTTATTATATTTTTCTTATTTAATTTAAGAATTACATTTATAAAAAAAATCACCCAGACATGTTTTTTTATTTAACTTTATTTTAGTATTAATAATTTTTTTATCACATGTATATTCATTATGTATATATATAAATACCAACACTTGCATGTATATATATGTATGTATATATATGTATATATATTTTGAAATATATTTATATATAATATAAATAATATTATAATACAAATACATGTAAATATTTTTCAAATATAAGCTGTGTGTTCTTTCATATGCACATAATAAATATACACAGCGCACATCCATATATTACGTAATCGAAAGCTTTTATTTTGGATGTGATTAATTAAGAATTCAATGTTAATTTGTTTTAAAATATACATTATATACCAGTATAATTTAAAACATTCAACTTGTATCTTATTTACTGATTAAGGCTTTTTTTCTTAGCAGGGTGTGTTTTATCCTCTCCGATATTACGGCATAGTTCATTGTCATATTACCATTTAAATTATTTCGCGGCACTTTAGAGTTTAATGTCCCTCATAAGTCTCTGCATTATTGTTATCACTGCGTGTCAGTCCCTGACTCGGAGCGAACAGGCAATCAGCTTCAGCCACACCAGTTCCAGCTTTCTCAGTAATTAACATGATAAATCCTCTAATTACAGAGCTCATCATAAGTGCCGTGTTAGTATTACCGTAGGCCTGGATGCGTTTTACTTTTAGAAAACAGAATTGAAGGTCTAACTACAGCATGTGTGTGTTTGTGTGCTCTACAGAACGAAGTGATCAGCCAGCAGCTGTCAGTCATCTTTACCCAATGCTACGGGCCTTTCCCGATCCCCAAACTCACCGAGATCAAAAAGAAGCAAACGTCTCGTTTGGGTGAGTATGTAGCAGTCCCTTGTTTAGTTCATCTTCAAAAGCTAATCCAGCTCTGCCCTGCCTCTATTTACAATATTAATAATTGAATAATATCAAACATACAATTCAGTACATCAACAAAACTGCTTGTGCACAACAGCTTAATAAGCAAGAAGTAAGGTTTTTAGACACATTATGGCCTATATTGTGGTCTATGCTTGCTCCAATAACGAGAAAATAGAGATGACCAAAAGATATCTGTTCAGTTCAGTTTAACACAAAAGGCCAAATCAGGTTGTGCTGCACGAGGATTCACATTTATCTGAATTAACTGAAGTGCACTTGTTAAATACATTCAAACTACAGCGCACAAGGACACTTTTGAGGCGGTATCTCTCAGGAGACACAAACATACAATTAAAGAATATTTCATTTTGTTCACATTTAGGTTTTGAAGGAACTTTAGTGCCATCTAGGTTTTGGTTAAGCTATTGCGATTATAAAACAGACATATCTCATGCTCTTTCTTGTAATGTGTTGACGACAGCCTGTCAAACACAAGATGTGGTGGTAGTGAATAATGAAGAAGCTTGTGTAATCACTGTTGTGTAATATTGCATCTCCGACGTGGGGGCCTTTATTTGATTTGTTGCTTCCTACAGATCCACACTTTCTCAATAATAAAGAGATGTCTGACGTGACGTTTCTGGTGGAAGGAAAGCCCTTTTATGCCCATAAAGTGCTGCTCTTCACTGCCTCTCAAAGGTATGTCTTCATATTGTGCAGTTTATTACACAGCAGGGGCGCCAGAACTTGGAAGCTTGGTTCTTCACTTTTTAGCACCGAGATTTTTAAATTAGTTGGCCCACATTAAAAGAGCATGATTATTTTAAACTGTAGCTCACAGTAGTTTTAGCTGAACAGCAGCATTTGTGCTTATTTTAATTACCATACATTATCTAAATATCTATATATCTATATCTAATATCTATATATCTAGATGTATAATTGCTATTTTTATAATAATTTCAGTTAATATTACAATGTGTATATAAAGAGAAAGAGAAAAGTGAGGAGTTTGTTTGAAAAAAAAGATAACTCATCTGTTTTTCTTTTTTTTTTAAATTAAAAATTATGTTTTTTTTTTAATTGTGCAATCTTTCTATCTATCTATCTATCTATCTATCTATCTATCTATCTATCTATCTATC
>JAUCMU010000080.1:5429488-5455813 GCA_032275025.1 Enteromius treurensis | reverse complement strand
TGCTGGAACTTATATTTCACTGTTCACCTGTATGTGATTTTACAATAAGTTACTTGAAGCTTTGCCTCTCCTGAATCATCCACATTTCAGAGATCTGGCTGGGATCAAACCAGCAACCTCTAAACCGTGAGGCGGTGCTCTTACCTGTGAGCCACAGATCTCTTAGTTTTATGTATTAAGTAACTTATATTTAACCACTCACCTGTTATATAAACCATGTTAAATGTTTAACTTGCAGGGGTGGGATTCAAAGCCGGGTCTGGATCACAGCCGTCATTTCAAAGCACATGTGTTTCCACTCGCACCACCATGGCTTTCGTGGAGGCGGGGCTAACATTTAGAGCACTTCTCTTGATATAGGAGGACACTTTTATGGACACTACTGTGATTTGAACTCAGGTCTCCAAGATTCAGAAACAACACTTTACCTCCTGAACCATTTATTGAAATGACACTTGAAAAAAATCTTACAAAAGTTTACCTTTAATTAATGCTGTTGCAGCAGCACTAAATAAAGCTGCAAATTAGCACACAGGTGTCAAACTCAGTTCCTGGAGGGCCAGAGCCCTGGGAAAACGCCATTTTCAAATTTATCAGGATTAGTGTAAACGTAGCTTTAGTTGCAACCCTAATTAATACACCTGATCCATCTAATCAAGTCATTAAGGCTTATTTGAACACTGCATAGCACACAGGTGTCGAACTCAGTTCCTGGAGGGCCGTAGCAACACAGAGTTTAGTTCCAACCCTGCTCCAACATACATACTATGCAGTGTTCAAATAAGCCTTAATGACTTGATTCGATGGATCAGGTGTGTTTAATTAGGGTTGCAACTAAACTGTGCAGGGCTGTGGCCCTCCAGGAACTGAGTTTGACCCCCATGGGTTAACACAAGCAACAGTGGGAACTCCGGTCTCCAAAATTAAAAAGACAACAACAATTTTCCTCCTGAGCCACCGAGTTGTTGAAAGTGCCATTTGAAAGCTAGTTTCAGGGGTCTGGACTGATGGAGAAACATAAAAGGGGAAGAAATATTTCAGATGCTGCAGTGTTTTTTATGAATATTGAAATCACATTATAAACACCATGTAAATTAAATAAATATATATCTATTGGTTATAAGGATCTGCTTTTAACATCTTTGAAAATAAAATAACGTGCTTGGTTATTTCCTGATATATAAATGGCTGTTGTAGGCTAAATTAAAAATAAGATGCATGTTTTTTAATAAGCACAATATGAGTGCTATCTTTCAAGCGCACACTAAATTTGATCATTAGAGATATACTATTGGTCAAACTCACTTTTAGATGCTTTTTAAGGAGATCTGATATCCTATATTTGTTTATTTGAAATATTAATAAGAATCCACCATCGGACACCATTGTTCACAGTATATCAGCCATTGCATATCCTATATCTCAAATCAAATCATTTTCTTACAGGCTTTAAAACTGTTTGTCGAAATCTGTCCTGGATCTCAGTCAAGCTTTATTTGAAAAGCTGCTTGAGTTTGTAAACAATGAGACACACCAACACATTAAAATCATTGTTTAATGGTGAATTGACATCATACAGGTTCATTTAAATCAATCAGAATCACCAAAATAATAGAGACTCAGAGTTTTGTTTGCTCTTTATTTTATGTGTGTTTATGCCTTGCCCATGTGTTTTGAGTTCATCAGCTGAGAGCTCATGCGGTTTAATTATCTAAACTGTGTTGCTCTGCTGGTAGAAAACCTGTCAAAAATCATATTGTCGTAAAATATATTTAGTGTGAACCTTTATAGCTGGTAGAGTGTAATTTTCCATCCGCTCCACTAGGCGGCGTAAGCTGCTTTATGGACAGTTTGAGAGATTATCATGCTGGTAAAACCCCAATATTTGAGGTTTGGGCTGACACATTCAAATTCTCAAAGAGGTTGTGGCATTTAAAAAGAGAACTTTTGCCATTGTCTGTTCCGGATTTACAAGGATCTTCTGGTCCACTTCATCCATCCATTCCTTTACCTTTCTTTTACATTTCCAGTTGTGTTTCTTGGAAGAAAAAGACATACCAGTTTGAAATGGCGTGATGAATATCCATTTTTGGGTGCGATATAAGAATGTGAAAAAATACAAGGATATGGGAGATGATGAGGCCCACACAGATAAATGAGGAGAGAATTCCACACATAGATCCAGGGTCAGGGCATAGTGGGAGAGAGACGACTGCGGGGGATGTGCTGCCCTTCAAATAAAGATAGAAAGACTCCCCTAGATGAAAAAAACAACAACAAGGTATCACTAAAGACTGGCATTCTTACAGATTAAAAGGATAACTAATCAGAGCCTGATCCTGATACTCTGAGAAAGAGACTGACTGGGGGACAGAAAGAGATTTCCCAGAGGTGGAATGTGTAAAACATGCATCCTGAGAGATGAAGGGAAAGGACAGGAAAGTATTTTCCATGCCAGGGTGTATGTAGCTTAAAGCCAGAACATAAAAGTTGCCGACTGTATGCTTGTGTGTGTCAAGTCCATTTTATACCTACCAGGAGTGCTTTAAAGTCATCTTCCTTACTATAGTTCAGGAGGCTCTTATCCATGAATGAGAATGCTAATTCTCAAGGCTAATGGTAATACTGTATATAAATAGCTCTTTACCCAATCATTCCGGCAATTCCTCTGTCATCCCTCCATCACCCTCCCTTCCTCTCTGTAATGTCGTCCTAAGGGAAACTAGGAAGCCACACCTGTCTATTTTTTCCATTTTTCTAAAATACACTTATCATACCATTATTCAAGTTATATAATTAACAACTATTGTTTTTTTTTTCATAATCGTTAATTATTATATGGATGCATCCCACTAAAAAATGTCCACTTCACTAGGCTGCATTTTTTTTTATTACACAGCAAAGCCAATATATATATATATATATATATATATTTTTTTTTTTTAAAGTTTAAATAGCAAACCTTTAAATATGCATATATATATATGTGTGTGTGTGTGCAAACACACATTTAATGCAGTTTATTCCTTTGATAGCAAAGCTGAATTTTCACCAGCAATTATACTTCAGCTTCAGTGTCGCATTATCCTTCAGCAATAATTCTAATATGCTGATTATTATTTTATCATTTATTTTAAATACACCCGAGCAGCTTAATTTTGGAAATCTTTTCAGGATTATTGATGTTCATATAATTTATGTGAGATATTCAAAAAACAATTTTACTGTCAATTTTAATCATAGTAACTCCAAACTTATGAATGGTAGTGTATGACTATAGTATCTATTTCTATAGTTGAAAGAAAAATACTCCCACTTCAGAAATGGCAATTTAGACAACTTGACAGCTCAAAACAGATATTTTTATGCTACATAAAGTAAGTGTGTGGATTTCATTGATTAAATCAAATCTATGGAAAGAATCAAATCTAATTTTCGGTGATGTGGACTGAGTTCACCTCATCATAGCAGAAACATTCTGTAACTGACGGCTCATTTCTCTGAGCAGTGCGGACGAGTCATTTTTCTGATGTATGGATTACGTGAGTTTTTCTTTTGACTATGCGCTTTACCTCAAAGCACCAGACTGGAAGTGGCCTCTGGAAGGCCTACACCCACACTCCTCATTTCCTCCTATAGAAACACAGGGATCGCGGAGCAACTCTTTACGGGGAAGCTCCCGTTGGCAGCTTCCTGTGTCACTCCCACTCTGCGAACAAACACGCCGCTTCTGAATCTGACTAGTATAAATCTGAAGACCCCCACCACCCCAAAAAAAAATAATTTCCGCTTCATCCTGCTCTTTCCTTCCTCCTTTTAGTCTACACTTGAAGTCTTGAATGTATGCAAAAAAAACTTCTGTCATTTCACATTGAACCCTTAAAAGTCAGGGACCTGCTAATAATAACACTGACCAACTGCATCCTCCTTTTCAGACATCCCCAGGATGGGGGCCCATCAAAGGCGACCCATCCCAAAGACAGAGACACATTGTCATGAAGACGGCTGGTGTGGATCCCCTGTCCTGGCTCCATTAGCTCTACAGTAGCATTCTGAGATAATCTGCAGGCTCTGAGTTATCTGACCAGAGGCAGATAGATGATTCTTCTACAGGTCAAAGGTCATATCTAAACACCTACGCACTGATTGTTTCCTTGTAGAGGTTAAGAGCTTGTTCCACTGTTCATGGTAAGCCCAGATCTGGATCTGGTCACTCATCTGAAGATGCATCATAATTG
Source organism: Enteromius treurensis (assembly GCA_032275025.1). Taxonomy (NCBI): domain Eukaryota; kingdom Metazoa; phylum Chordata; class Actinopteri; order Cypriniformes; family Cyprinidae; genus Enteromius; species Enteromius treurensis. The sequence continues at coordinate 5,451,575 of JAUCMU010000080.1, read as the reverse complement.
AAAAGAATGTAAGATAATAAGAAAAATCTGAAAAAGAGTTGACAAATATAAAACCCTTACATAAACAGCTTTTTTTTAACAGTCCATTGCAACAATAAAATAATACAATGTACATTATTCATTCATAGGTTAATTATGTCAATTATGAATACTATAAATAATATAAACATTGCATTAAAATAATGTAAATTTTTCTGTATAATTTAAATTTTTCAAATTTCAGTATTCTATTATTTTTCCTCACGTTTGTTCCTTTTGCAAATAGTAAAGCCAAAGAATGTAGATGTGATGTGCAGAACAAGGCTGTTGAGCGTCACAAAATAGAAAGTGGCTTTAAGAAATGAGCTAAAGCAATGAAAATGAATCTGCCTGGAAGAGAACAATATTAGCCAATATTAGTGCGTTTGTATATAGGAATTGGAATACCATTAATTAAATCAAGTATTTAAGTACTAAATCAGGTATTTTATACATATACACAAATGCACGCGCACACAATAACCAATATCTTACATATAGTGTTGAATGGCTGCTTTTCCAACTGTAGACACAGAGGATCTGAAAGACATTTCTTTACACATTATAACACTATAACTGCCTGAATGTTTGAAATAAAAAGGTTTTAAACACTTCAAACATTAATGAGTGCTTTGGGCTTACAAAGAGGAAGAAATAAACATAGGATTTGTGGAGAGTGGTACTGTCAGCAACAGATGAGAAAAATAAACTAGATCATAACATTTGAGGAGTTACCCATTCAAACGCATTCTCACACACACGAGGTGCTGGTTTTTCTCTCGGGGATTGACTCCGGTTGGTACCAGGCTGCTGATAAGGAGGTGCAGAGTGTTCTGTGTCCTGTCAACTCCTAAATCACACATGTTAAAGTATACTCGCACACACACACACACACACACGTGCATGCATTTATCTCACAGTAAAAGGCAGAGTTCAAACAGCACAGGAGAGATTATGCAAATTGTATTTTGATCATTAAAGAGACAGCATGCAGAATGTCTGATATGACAACCCTGTTTGGTATTTGTTGCATTCTTGTGTGTCATGTTGCCTGTTCTGCCATTTGAAGGTTTGAGTTTTAATATAAACATGCACAGACCACCTGTGTCTCAGAGAGCATTGCTCAGTCTTTCCATTTATCATTACACCATAAGTCTCTGTATTCACTGACAGAGCAGGTATCATCCCTCCTGGAAAACTGCTTCCTATGACATATATGATGAATTCTAGAAGAGAAAAACATGTAAATAATTTTTGGTAGATTCATTTTGTGAATTAAGGGGAAATGTGTGATTATCTGATTATATATATATATATTTTTAGGAGCCAGCTGTCAAGCTGTCAGGACTGCACCTGTCAAACAAAAAAACAACAATAAAATAAATTTAAAAAAGCAAAAAGAAACTGCAAAAAAATAAACAATAATTAAACTGAATAATAGTAATAATATTGTTGCAGTATTACCAGCATTTATCATTTTACCTGTACACATTATTGTCTATATATACACTATATAGTTTGTTTATATGCTCATTAATTCATGTTTTTAATGTGATTTATCTTTGTTTTTTATTATTATTTTTTATGTTTTTTGGTTCTTTCCATTTAGGAGATTTATCATTTGGTTTTCTTGTCACGTTTTCTGTTTTGTTCAGCTTGATTCAAAAAACAATGATTGTAAATTGTTCCTTTAAGAGACACAATTTTATATTAATAAAATAAATTGATTAAGTATTTTAGGTCATTTTAGGCCTTCATTGCAGGATGAATCATGTTCAAACATTTGCAGCTGCTTGCATTTTGCGTCAAGAAAATGATCTGAGATAACTGGAACATGGAATGTGAGGGCTGGACATGTACAGTACACACACTACATACTGTCCACATATCTGAAGAACGCGTGCCATAAATCTCAAGATAAATTCAATAAAGAAGCTTTAGAAATGGCATTCATCATGGGGGAGGCTTGGCCCTGCCCTGTCAGTGCTTGGCACGGCGTCTCAGCGCATCTAAAGAGCGAGAGTGAATGAGCGGCCACATTCTTGGAATGCTCTTACCATTGTGGCTCTTTAATGAGGCAGGGTGAGCGTGTGACAAACCCTCGCGCCACCGAGCTAACGATGGATGGGAGGCGTGAAGCCAGACGTGAGAGCACCAGCCTTCAGCCCTGCGACCCCCGAGCTGTTTAACATGCGATCCGTCACCCGCCGCGCAGTGAAGAGTGTCAGAAGGCCACCCTCGAAAATCTGGCCCAACATAGTTCTCTAGTTCTACAAATGCTTTACGCTACAAGAGAGATGTCTGTGTGAGTGCAATTTCGAAACGGTTTTCTTTGGTGAAGTCAGCTTCTATCATAACATGTATATGCATAAAATAAAATACAATAAAAATAAATGAAACACCCTACATTTATTTGAGGAGTTCGGTGAAAACAATATAGAGCCACTCAATGCCTTCAGAATCAGTCTAGTCATTAAACAAAATAAATAAAATTAAACATGGAATTGAACAATGTAATGGGGAAAAAATAGAAAAATGGCTTGTATAAAATGGCAAGTCAATAAATAAATATTTTATGTAGATGGAAAAAAGTTAAAAGTCAAAATGGTCTGTAGAAACTGGGAAATCAAAATATATAATAAAATAAAATTAATATAATATAAAAGAAATGCATAATGCAAAATTTGTTTGTAGAAACAGCAGCATCGAAATAAAATGCAATATATTCACATAAATAAATAAATTGAAAATTAAAAGCGCATGGATGATATTTCACACATGCGTTTTTGCCAGAGTCATAAGGCTACTGAGTGGTAAGCCAATATAAACACATTCCTTTGCCCAGCTGCTGGCATTACGGCACAATTGTGAGAATCATGGAGCATTTACACTTGACAACACACATGCCTCGGCTCGACTCGACTAAAGTAAGATAAAGAACAGAAGCACTTGAAAGACAATTTAAACATACTTGCTTCTGCACCTAACAATGGATTCAGTCTCCAAATGGTTCATGTTTGGAGCATTAAGAGGGCAAACAGGCTATAATAGCAACTGTTCCAGGACTGAGAGAGACGCCCAGGAAATACGACCAACACCCATGTGTTTATCTATCTTTGCGCAGAACCAAAACATTTCCCCTCTACCATTCATAACAATCACAAATGACATGACAGGAGTTTTGTCACCGCTCTGATCTAACGTTTCCTATTGACTGGTTACAACAGAGAGCCTTCTCTTGGCCCACACTGAGCTAATGCTATAATTAATGGAGCATAAGTAGATGCCCATGAGTGGAGGTCCCAAAAGGTCACAGTTCATGAAACCAAAACTGAATGGAGGTATTGTGTTTTATGGCACTTAAAAGTAAACATGAATTTCCCGGACTAAAGCAGGAGCTTTTGAAGTCTGGTTGTCATGGTTATTGGCTTGGTGACTCTGGTGTTGAGCTGGCAGTGTTAGATCTGGCCTTCACAATCCACACAGCAAAGTCCACGCCAGCTGCGCTTACACATAGCTTTCTCAGACTCGTTCACCAATTCGTTTTCTGACAAGTTTTGATGTGGATCAAAAAAGTTGACCAGAGTTGTCCAAAGACATTGGTTTTAGGACAATTTTGATGAAAAGTTTTGATCCACTTTATCCACAACAAATGTTGACTACTTATTCCATAAAAAAAAAAAAAAAAAAAAAAAAAAGTCTGTAAGTGCAAGAATGATGTATAAAAGAAATTATGTAATTATTACTTCAAAGAATTATATTAAATTAACTTTTTTAAAAGTTATTAACAGTATTATTATATATTTTTAGTAATATTATATATGCAATATACAACCGGTAAAACTGGTAATTATCATATTTATCATGTTATAATGAAATAATGTTAAATAAATGCAATACTACTACTAATGATATACATTTATCACAGTCATAATAAAATTATAATATGCATTGTATTTGCTTTATTATTTCATTATAAAATTGTATATTACTAGTAATATTATATTAGTAATATAATATGCAATATACAATTTTATATATTTTCTATTTTTACTCCTTTGAATATTTTTTTTGATCATTTGTTTTTAGTTATGCAATAATAATAATAAAAACAACTGTTATTATTATGATACGTTAGTAAGACCATTAAATGTTTAGAAACAAAAAAGTTCAGGATGTTGATTTAACATTGACTTATAATGTTGATATATGATATATACAATTAAAGTAAAATTACAATATTAATTTACAATTTGTAAAAAAATATATAATGTGTCATCTTATTATTTTACTATAATAATGATAAGAATAAAAACAGTAACAGTGCTTTTATTTCTTTTATCATAAGTATTACAAACGTAATTATATAATAAACATTATTGGTAGCATTATTAATACATCGGGCACATCATTAAATATTAAGAAACACAGAAAGATCAGAATGTTGAATGTGATATGCATGATGTTAGACATAGACTAGATGGGCTAGTCCTGTGTATGCCCAGCCCAACCCTTTCCGTTGGGTCCCCCCTGCGCGAGCTGCTGCATCTCAGACCTGCCTCGAGATCCGCCGCACAGCACGTCACTCCAGACGACTCCGCGCATTCAATGCATCACAATCCGCGCAGCCAAGGAAACCCAGCAAAACTTTGCCCCCCAAATCCCCGGACCCTCAGGGTGGGGTAGAGACTCAGAGAAGAGGCAGCTCAAACAAAAGCACTCCTCTTGGCTTTAAGATTGAAAAAAATACCAGCTGCAAAAAAAAAAAAGTGCAGATCCAAACTCAAGACGAGAAGCGGAACCGATCGGCCTCTCCACATTTTCATGCAAAACTTTTCCTGAAGTGACTGAAAGAGCAGCGAGCATCAAACTAACGGGCTGAAAATGGCAATCTCGTGGACACTCATTGTATTAGGTGAGTTTACGTTCATAATAGCTTGCTGCTTAAATATTAATTCAACGTTTCTCATAATTAATAAATAGTGGCGTCAATCTAACTCTATATGTAGCCTTTGCTCAGTTACGGATGATCAAATAAACTCTGATTTCAGAACTTGTTTAAATACTTAAAAGTTTTAAATTCTTTCACGTAATTCCCAACGATGATGATTAAAACGAACTACTTGAACTATATTCATTCAGTCAGTTTTTTTCTTGCAATAAATTACATTCCTTACTTCGTTCAAGGAACGGTTTAGTTTAGAAACATTCAGAGAAAACTCAAACGTAATAATCCTATAATGTTAGGAAAATTAAAATTCATATAAAAATGTATGAAATAACTTAAGTGAAACGTTCTTTAACAATAATTCTGATCTCTTTTTATGGCATTTGCTGACTCTTTCTGACTAAATGAACCTGTTATATTGGTAAACTTTTTTTTAATAGCTTGAATAACAATTGCACATAAATTCATATTCAAATTCTTACAAGCTACTAATCTGTTCAGCATGTTTATGAGTCAAAAGATAGTTAACACACATTTTGCTGAGGGTGATGGTTATTAATGTAACAGCACATGACTGCATCTGTATGTGCAAAAATCCTGCAAAGCGCTCTGGGAAGGGCAGCATCTGTGCCACTCAACATTTCTGTCAGCTGCTTTGCTGAAATGACAAACAGTGACACAATTACAGATGAAGTGCGGCTCAGACTCAAGAGTGATGCGAGGGGGGACTGTTATTCTTTAATTATCAGTGCGGTGCACCTGCCTGACAGTCATTAGAAAAGCGCTCATGTTTTGTTTATCCAACCTTGTCAAAAAAAATAAAAAAGAAGCACCATCAGCACTTCTGGCAATCCCAGTCAGCCTTTTCTAAAAGGTCTGTTTAATTGTTTGAGATTGCTTTCTTGTAGTGCAACAACTGATGATGTTGTAACCTCAGCATAAGCACTGATAAAATTCAGCCCTTTCGAGGGCTTCCTTGCGTTGCATAATCTGTTCCATCCTCTACTGTCAAGTAAGCTTGAACATTTAACACGCCAAAATAAACTGTATCATTTGGCAGTGCTCGGGTCTGGATGCTGCCTGAAAGAGTTGTCTTACACAAGGCTTGGGAAAGTGCAGAACAATGGGTAGGAAAGTATTCTGTCAACATCCCTTTTCCCAGGGAAGGTGTGGCACTTATTTCCTCTCTCCTCCGCTCCCTTGCTCTTGCTGTATCTCTCAGACACTTTTTCCTGATAAAAGAAAACATTCCGGGAATAAACACTGATGTACTATATGACGCAAAGTAGATGAGAAACCCAAGAGTGCATAGTGTTTTAAAGATCCTATGACAACCATTGATAAGTATGGTTTTCTGTCATGTGTTGAGGTGTTTCCTTTGCTCAGGACGTTTGGGTTGGGTCTAGCATAGAGCTTGTATCTTTTAAAATAGCCAGTTTAGCTTCCATTACAGCTATGAACGAGAAGCTAGTGATCCACCAAATTACTAAATTACGGTATAAGCAATTTTAAATCACAATAATAATAATAATAATAATGATAATTAAAAAAGTAATTGAAATAGTATACTTTAGGTTTTTTTAAAACTGAATATAAACCTAACAAATTTTTATTAAAAATTTTTATTACAATTTAAAACAACAGATTGTTATTTTAATATGTTTTAAAATTTTATTTTTCCTGGCTGAATTCTCAGCTTCAGCGTCACATGATCCTTCAGAAATAATTCTAATATGCTGATTTGGTGCTTGATTATTAAAAATCATTCTTAAATATTATCAGTGCTGGAAACCAACCTTTTTGATCAGAATTTATTTGAGGATATTTTTTATCAGCTAAAACTTAATTTTATTAACTAGCATCATGCCCTCAAACTATTAGAACCTATTCATGGACTAACTGTAATACTGCATGCTTGATTTCTTTAAGTCTTAATGTGGCACCTGGAAGTAATCCCCTGCTTAACGTGAGAGCAACAGGGTGAGAGCGTTTAAGGGAAAGAACGTGAGATTGAGATTGCAAAGATGGCTCCTCCGTCATTCTCCCCTCCTTTTCTGATCTGCTTATTTTGTATAACGTCTGCAACTGGCACTACCACGATCTTCAACTCCCTTCTCTAATCCAACCTCTAACCCAGCCTCCCCTCTCGATCCATGAATCCTTCACTTTATCACGGATACCTTGCACCATTAACAGCTAGTCTTTCTCAGCAACATTCTTCTGCAGATGAGCTCATAAATACAGAGTGCTTGCAGTTATTTAAAAAAAAACTCTTTATCCTTTAAGGGAAAAAATGTGGCACTTCAGCTTTGAAACTTCTGAGTATTAAGTCCTCAAATAAACTTGATACCGTTCTATTGGTAGGCCATAATGACATATCATGAGGAATGCATTCGAGTCAGGCACATAAATGCCCGCTGGCCTTGTTCAGCCTCTGTCCAGCCCTCTCAGACTACTTCTTCCTTTCTTCTGTCCGTCTTTCATTTATTGTGTGCATTTTTATATTCACAGTCTCTCTCCTCACCTCAATAGAGGGGGTTAGTTGTGACTCAGCTCCATAAAGGAGCCCCCGATCCCCATCTTCCCCAACCCCCTCCTGTTGGGCAGATGGGCTTGTTCAGTTACCTCTGAATAGGACACTATCATAAGGAGAGGGGGGCAAGCTATAGAGGCCCTAAGAGGTCCCGCACACAGCTGGGGAGGGGGTGGTAGACTGAGGGTGTGCACGTTGTATTCATAGAAATTAGTACAAAACAATGTAATACAACTTTATAGATCGCCAGACTGTAATTAAGAAACAATTTACAACTTTATTAATGCCCTTAAAACATCCTGGCCGCAAATCTTCAAGTGAAAGATTTTTGCTTTTAGAAGTAGCTGGATAAATTGACTCAATACAAATTTACTGGAGTAACATTGGCATTTTCACTACTTTTTACTACCAGTCGAATGTATGGAATATTTATGCTTTTGAAAGAAGTCTCTTGTTTTGACCAGGACTGTATTTACAGTATTTGATCTGAAATACAGCAAAAAGAGCATTATTGTGAAATATTTTTATAGTTTACGAAATAAAAAATTTATTATATTTCTTAAGATGTTAACAATGAAATGTTACATCTCAATAATATATATATATATATATATATATTTATAAAATATCAAATTTAAATGACTTTAATTGTAAAATCATTTATTCCTGTTATGCCAGGAATAAATGTATCACGGTTTCCACAAAAGTTTAAGCAATAAAAACTATAATAGTAAGAACTGTTAATAATAACAGAGCACAAAATCCGCATTTTTACAATGATTTCTGAAGAATCACGTGACCCTAAAAACTGGTGTAATGTTGCTGAAAATTCAGCATATCAATCACAGTAATAAATTACATCTTAAAAATATATTAAAACAGAAAACGGTCATTTGAAACTGTAATGACATTTAACAGTATGTCAGTAAATTGCCAGCTTTAGTGAACATAACAGATTTCTTTAAAAAAAAAAATTAAATCTTAATTATTCCAAACAAGACATGTAACCAGGATTTTTTTTCAGGTTATTGTGCTGTGGGATGTGTTTCCCTGCCATGATTTTCTAAAAGGCTTCGTTGAATTAACATGAGCACGTAATGCACGCTTAAAAATCTAATTTCTGAAGAAAATATGATTTTCATTTTATCCTGCATGTAAGGCAATGTTTGTAAGCTCAGAGCTGCTTTGTCTACAGCCGTTACCGGGGGAAACCTCTTTGTGTAGGAAACCTACTTGTGCTTAAAACACCTCCTGCTGGAATTTGCATTTTTAATAAATCCGTCTGATTTATGCAGCGAACATATTTCGCTTGTTATCAAAAAAATTATTGCTCTAAAAGTACTTGGCTGTAGTTATTGATTCTATTTGGATGTCTACCAAAAGTTAAGTTAGGGCTGAATGCGCAGTAACGTTTCTGTTGTTGTCGTTAAAACTGTCTATAAGAACGTATCATATGCCTCTGTGATGATAGGAGTATACGATGTATCTACACAGGTGGAATGTCTAGGTTTTCTCCAGGCAGTCTCTAGACTGATAGTGTTACGACCAGCAGCCCTGTCAGTGGGCAATAAACAGGCCGCAACTGACAGCTGGGTCAACGAGGGTCAGTCCTAACGATAGAACTAATGGAAACCACAGGGTGATGATGAAGGACGATAAGAGTCAAAACATCAATCTTACACTTTCCTTTACTTAAAAAAATTTGCAGTTTCATGGTAGTTCATTTGGTACTGAAAAACATGGTTTAATAGAGCGCAGCGAAAAACCTACATTTAGGTCTGGAGCAGTGATTAGCAGCGGCCAAATTTTTGGAAACGCAAGGCTGTGATAAGATGGTGATTAGACAGAGGGCTAAATGAAGCTCACCAACCAAGATAAACGGCCTCTCATCAAATCCCCCCCCCCCTCATCCAAACAACAGCAATGCACTGTTTCTACAACAACCACTACTGATTGTACTGACATCCCAGCGGGATAAGATTTACAAGATATCACTCTGGGTGGCCCGTTCTGGTAAAAAGCACCGACAGTGGAAATGAATTGTGCAGATGTAGGAGTTTATTACATAAAAAAAAAAATCTTGGACTGATTGATGTAAACAGACGCTGAATGAGCTGATGATGTTTAAAAAAAAATATCGGCGTACATTTGGTTTGTCTTACTTTGTCTGCACAGGATATAGTTATATTGACGCAGCTGGGTCAGTAGCTAGAAATCTGTCGAATACCAAATATATAATTATGAACTCAACAGCCTGAAATTGAGGAAAGACTATTGTTTTAAGCCTCAAGAGACCAAGAAGCAAATTTGGACACCATTGTTTTGGCGTCTGTGGTTCCGCCCATAAGAGTAGGTGTGTTACTTCCTAAGTTATTGTATGGAGTGTCCTGTCCAGCTCACTAAAAACAGAGATAAACTCCCTCTATGATGTGACATCAAGATGTAATTATAGCAATATGAGGTGCCTAAATATAGACAAAAACAATAAAATCATACCTCGAGAAGAAAGAAAACGGCTTGTGATTAAAATAAATACAAGGTGAATTACTTAAAGTTAGGGCTGCATAATTAATCGATTTTCTAAATCGCAATAATTATGGATGCCACAATTATGTAATCATTCAAAGTGACAAATAATCGTCCACCGGGTTTTTCAGTTGTTTTAATTTTGGTTTTAGCATGCTTTTGTTTTATTTAAAGAATTCAATGTATAATTGATATTTGAGGCTTAATACTATATAAAAAACAAGTATATTCTTACACTCTGTCTCTGTCTGTTTTGCTTGTTCTTCATAGGTGCCCTCCTGCAAGGCATGCAGTGCAATGCTGACGATAATTCAACTGCATCAACAACTGGGACCACTACAGCAGATTCCACTGAAAAAAACACTTCTTCCATCTCATTGAGTTCCACTGCAACCACCCCTTTGTCTGCCTCACTGACGTCTGCTACACAGTTTGAAACTTCCTTCCCATCAACCTCAACAGACTCCAATAAATCCACTGCTCCACCGATCACTGGATCCACTTTAAACTTTGTTACTCAGCAAACTTTATCAGTAACCAATGCACCAACCACACAAAATGGTGCTTCCACAACCCAAGTCGCAACAAATAAACCTGGCACACAGAACACAGTCAACAGTCCTCAAAGTTCATCCACGACTGATGCTGCTACCAATCCTGAACAAGGTACCACCGACTTAAATACACCAGCAGCCACTACTTCCACAGGAGCCGGCACCACCCAACTCTTGTCTACACAGACCACACCATCTCCACCTAATCTTACCGAAAATTGTAAGTCTCAGAATGACTTCAGTGCAATCTTTATGACTTCACAACACCATACAACACAACAATGCTTGATATTTCTAAATGCAAATACATGAAAATTCTGTGGTTATTTACTCGCCTTCATGTCATTCTAAGCTCAAAAGTTACAAAACACAAAGGGGCAGTCGTGGCCTAATGGATAGGGAGTTGGGTTTGTAACCCAAAGGTTGCAGGTTCAAGTCCCATGTCCGGCAGGGATAGTGGGTGGGGTTTTTGAATAACCAGTGCTCTCTCCACCCTCAATACCATAACTGAGGTGAGATCCTTGAGCAAGGCACTGTTCCCCCAACTGCAATGGCTGTGTGTTCACTGTGTGTGCGTGGTTGATCACTTCTCACTGCTGTGTGTGTTCACTTAGATGGGTTAAATGCAGAGCACAAATTCCATACCCGGCAACATGTCACGTCCTTTCCTTGAACCAATGCAGTTTGGCATCACTGATATCCAATATGAATATTGTATGCAACTGAGATTTGAGCGCTACAGTGGAGGGGCGCTACTTTCAATGAGTTCAGAATGACAAAAAGGCAAGCAACGGGTGACAAAGTGTAATTATAGTTTGAACTATTAAAAAGTGTATCCGTTTTATGTTACTTTTCAGCTACATCACCAATCACAGAAGCACCTAAAGACTCTCAATCTGCCGCTTCTCAAAATCCTGGGACAACAAAAGCAAAAACTACTGCCTCAACCATAAGCCAGGACATAAGAGATAGCATCCCTACCACCCAAACAAGCTTTGATGTAAAATACTAGCATTCATTTTTTTCTTATATTTTGTTTATATTTTTACCTTTACTGTAAATGATCCTGTTGATTATCTCTTCTGCAGTATTCCTTTAATCTAAGCAGCAGCAGGAGCAACAGCACTAAGGTGAGCACATAAATGACAACAACTCCTATCCTGGTCAGAGAGACTTATTTACTGATAAGTGAATTGAGTGAATTCAAAACTCAAGAAAATCAAAAGAAAAATCAAAACAAAGAAAATGTAGAAATCAATTTCTAAATTTCTAGAAACACTGACTTTTATTCTGTGGCTTCCATACCAAACCACCAGAAAACATTTCTTGGTGCATAACAGTACAAAAAAAAAAGACCTCTCAATTCTCTGTATATATGATCAATACATGCAGTCGAACAGTGCTACAATTTTAATATTTATTTTGTTTTCACAGAAACACATCATAAGTGAAGCCTGTGAGACGCTGGGTCAGAGTGTGGAAGGAAATTGCACGGCGAAAGTGATAATTGATGACAAAAAATTAACTGTGACAATAACAATACATGGTGAGGGAAATGTTACGGCTTCCTTATTATAGAGGAACCACTGGATTCAGTGCTTGCCATATTATGTTTGGTTATATTTAATTACATAAATACAAACAGTTTATAGTAATTCACTTCCTTTTCCGTTTCTAGCCGACCAAAAGATAAGTACAGAAAGCTACAAAGCTCTAGAAACTGACAGAGGAGATGCAAAAATGGGCACGGAGGATAAAAACATGCAGACGACACCTGGCACAAAAAATGGCACAGAGGGTGAAAACAAAGGGACGATACCAGACACGTTGATCGCCATCATGGCTTCTTGTGGCGCTTTGGTGCTCATTCTGTGCTGCTTTGCAGCATACTGCACTTATCATCGCAGATCCTACAGGAAGAACCAGGTAATGTTCAATTGCAAACACAAAGGCGAATCAGATCGAATTGCTTGATTTGGTTCTTACTTTCGATACATTTCTCTGCAAATGATGGATGTTCTGAATAATTCAATTCAAAGATGAACGCGGTTTAACATCCCAGCGGTTACTTTCCCCTCGGCAGCAACACCTGACAGAAGAGCTCCAGACAGTGGAGAACGGTTATCATGACAATCCCACATTGGAGGTGATGGAGGTACAGCCAGAGATGCAAGAGAAGAAACTGACAATGAATGGGGAGTTTAACGACAGCTGGATCGTCCCCATAGACAACCTGCTGAAAGAAGACATACCTGATGAAGAAGACACACACTTGTAATGGCATCAGATGGATCGTCTGGATAAAGAAACCTGCTGCTCTCATAACGGCCGGAATGTAGAGAAAGCAGGGATTGACAAAGACTATCAAATGATTCATTTGGTGCCCGAGTGTATATGCTGTAATTAAGTAGTTGAATGTCCAGTATGTGCTAGAAATAGCGGAATAGTTTTGTGTGTCACTGTGCATGGGAAAGGGAAAATCTGTAAATGTACAATCTGGGGTGTCTTTTTGTGCCTTACCTTTTCTTAAGCACACTTCAAAATCAATAGTTTTCTGATAAACATTTTTTATGAACAAAATACATAACAAATATAAAGGTAAAAACAGCCCATTTATGAATTATAAAAGGTTTGGTCCAATAATTTTCAGTATTAAATGAAAATGTTAATTAGATTCGGCTCACCATCTTGGAACGTTTTTTCCCACTGCAGCGCATGTTGAGACTGCATTCCTTAAATGTGAAACTGGCCAAAATAAGGCATCGATTTCACTGACTTTGCTTTAGGAGTGTGCCTCCTGATGATTTAAGATGCTGTCAAGGAACATCATTTTCCTTGACATTTTTTTTTTACATTTATTTGATTTATAAAAAATTATGTTGTGGAAAGAACATTTAAAAAGTTGTTTCTTCCAGATAATACTGAGCATAAATTGTAATACAACAATAGAAACGTAACTTTCCATGTAGGAAAGATCAACACTCATAGGCACCGAATTACACTTGGACCAATGGATAATTCATCCTGGTAAATTAGATTATGGGGGCAAAAGTATGTGACCCCATGATTGGCAGGTAACTTTTCATTATCTTCCATCTGCTCTACGTATGTCTGTGTTGGTAATCATGCCAGTATGAAGGTTTTTGGTCTTGTCAACCGGAAACATTTGACACTAAATCCAACACATATCACTTACGGTCTTTTAAGTTTATTTACAGGTATAAAATTATAACGTGTCACAGTCTTTAATCAGAAAGAGCATATTTTTCTTTGGGGACGTTTTAATTTAACTGCTTAATGTTGATTTCACCAAAACGTGTTTTTTTGTTTGATTTTGTATTTGCATGCACTCTACAAATTATAAGGGATTCACTGCTGTCTCATTCTAGCTCTTGTTCTTCCACCAAAGTATTAAGGTTGACTTAATAGTTGTATTCTGTGTTTTAAGTCAGTTTGTTGCTGTGCGCAAACGACAGGGGTCTGATACACTGGAAGCTTCATCTCTGTCAGATTGGACGGTGATGGCCATGATTTCTAATATAATTTTTTTTTTTTTAAAGTTGTTTTTAAAGTGTGTTTTCTAAGGTAGTTGACATGTCGAGGCACTTTATCTTAAACGATAGACAATGCATATACCACTGCTTAAAGGTTTGGAGATTCTGAAATGGTTTTGAAAAGTTCCTGTTCACAAAAGTAAAAAACAGCAAAAATAATTAATTAATATTTACAGTGAAATAAAATATAAACTCTTATCTTAAATTATAATTAAATCTTTTTAATTGAATTTATTCCTGAATTTTCTGCAGCAATTACTCCATTCTCATATGATCCTTCAGATATCGTTCAACTGCTCAAGTCATTTTTCTTATTATCTACATGGTAAATGGTAATGCTGCTTAATTGTTCTACAGACACTGTCTTCAGAAAATAACTCTGTATCTTTTTTTTCCACCTCAAATAAAGTTTTAAAGGTCTACGTTAAAGGAAGACCAAAACAATAATTAAGAAAACTTGAACAAAATACAATCTTTATTCTTTATGTACATTACATACAATGCAGGGTTTTTTTAATAGGTTCCACACATTCATGAGAGCCACAGTGTAGTGCTGACATCTCAACGTACCCTCGCTCAAGAGCAGAGGGGGGGTCTCGATGAGATCAGGATTTCCAGGAGAGAAAAAAAATAAAATAAATAAAAAGTCATTTCATCTCTGACACTGCAGAAATGTACACCGAAAGCAAGAAAACGTATTTGGCATTAAGTGCGGTTGTAAGTGTCGATCCTCTCATGTATATTCGATTTTCTGTTGTTTTTTTTTTCAGGAACTTTCTTCCTGGCACAAAGACGAAGCTAAATCTACGAAAAGGCAAAAGTAAGCCCTGGCTTCCAATTCGAATACAACCAAATCGCTTCCACGCCAGGAAAGAAATAAAAAGCACTGAATCTTAGAAATCACAAGTGGGCCAATCACAAACTTCCACACTCCAGTGCGCCGTATCTCCACAGAGCCAAATTACAGCTAATACTGAGTTCAGGGAATTGCGATATGACACTAGGGAGGACACAATCAGCAGGGTGAAGCATAATGTACTGTCCCATGGTTCTTTGAGCCTTTGGTTTCTGCGTGGGTGAAGCCAAAACTACAACAAAATTTAAGAGCGATCCAATTACAGGGGGGGGTTTCTTCCCTCCACTTCCTACTCGAGTACAGGGAGACAAATTACAAAAATAACTGCTGTTAAACTAACACTGCAAAAAGTAATCCAGATAGACTATATATGGAAGACCATCACCCAACACGCTTTCATCGGTCCAGAATTGTAAACAATCTGGAAGCTCATACAGAATGAAGGGCACACATAGACATCTCTATGACATCATAGAGAGAGACAGAACATAAGACATGACATTCAGGGAAACAACAATATTAATATATAGTTAGGGGTCTCTTCCATCTTCGGTGGTCCCAATAAGGCTCCTTGGAGTCTGTACCAGTACGCTGAACAGTCTATGTAACACAGGACTCTATTTTGTTTTCAGACAAAAGCAGCCACAACCTGAAGTAAACGGCAATCTACACTTCAGAAAAAATTAAATCATCCACGTCTTCGGTTTGTCTAATTGCAGCAAAGTGTTCGCTAATCCATTCGCTAATGGATACAAATGTAATGACTTGTTATAAAGTACAAAGTGTCATAATTTTTTTCATTCCTACACACACAGTTCTTGTGTACCTAAATGTGTGCATTGCACCTCAAATATGTCACTATACTCCTAATATCTGCGGATGAGAACTTATTTATGGAATCATCACTATTAAAGCAAGCAATAATGTCATGGCAGCCTCTGATAGCAGCAGCAGGTTTAGATGGAAGCCAGTATTCAATCCAGTATCGAGCATGAACAGAATTGACCTACTAGAAACTCTAGAGGGCGCTCTGATCTTTCCACTGGCTCAGCGCACATGTTTGTCCAAATGTGTTTCAAAATAGCAAGGCAAAAAAGAACCCATGATGATCACAGAGTTCGTAAATCAAATCCACCCTCCTTTTACCATGTAAACTGTTCGGATTTATAACTCACCTACATTTCAACCTGTATGAAAGAGAAGTTGAAGCATAAACTCAAAACAGACTCGAAACTAAGCATAAGTTTGCTTTAAAAAAAGAAAAACCAAGTCAGTGAGCAATTTGGCAAATTGAAACCTAATTCTGACACCTTTTTAAAATCAAAAATAAAAGTGCACAACCCTGGCAGTCCAGAGTAGAAAATTGTATTTCTGCATTTTAAGTAAGTCTCAGTGACGTTTAAGTGGCATTACTTCTTTAGGAGGAAACACAGTAGGTGAGCACGGCACACCTCGGGTGGAAAATGTAGAAAAATAACTTCTGTTTCGGGTGGGAGGAGTCTGAGAGGTCTAAAGAGGGTGTGGTCTACGTGTGTGGGGCGTGGCTACAGGGTGATGAGGTCGACAAGGTTACCCTTGGGCGGGGTCATATTGTCAGGGAAGAAATTGACAAGCGTGTCGAACAGCTGTGTGCGCTGGGCGTACGTCTGATCCACATCTGAAAAGCCTGTGATGAAGAGAAGAAAAATATCATTAATAAGCACATCAGAGAAGCTCCTGCACCGATTTCCACTGCTGGAGAAGAACGTAACTGAAGAACAATCGTGTTCATCAAACAGTGCTCTCACCTAGAGGAATGAAGTCTGAGCTGGATTTGAACAGAGCGGAGGGTAAGAGCTGAAACTACAGGAAACATACATACATAAAAGCACTTTTAATAATGAAACATGTTTATGGTCCAATACAATTCCAGTCAGACTGTGATTTAGTCCAACTGCAGCAAAAGATAAAAGGTTTGATAGATAAATGTAACAGTATTTTTGCTGGGTCCTGACCTCTTTTGTCTCATCGGGGTCGGTGTGGTCCACAGTAAGAGAGAGATCATTCTGTAGATATTTAAGTGCATTCAAAGGCTCTGTCTGAGCCTTCTCCTCAAACCTGCAAATGCACACAAGCCAGCAAGCAGAAGGTCAACCTATCCCTTCAATTGTTCAACCTTCATATGTAAAAACCAAATATAGCCACTAGATAGCACTCAAAGTGCAGAAATTTCATGCACCAATGGAAAACTACTACTGTAATTTAATCACTAACTGCAGTGCTGCATGACACTGCAATTACATAACAATACAGCTGGGTCCTAATGGTTTACATACAGATCACAGCAGGATCATGTTCTTCATATTAACATTCGACGCAAGCTATTTAATGCGCAATAGATATCTAAACACTTTCCTAGTGATGTTTAGAAACAAAAAGCCTCTGACAGTTTTCTTTGGCATCAGGCAGAGGGGGACCAGACATCCTAATTCAGTAAATATTATTCTTAAGCACGATTTCAGAATCAAGAACTATGAGGTCAGAATAACGAGTCGCTGGGCAGCAGCTTGTAAAAGGCAAAGCATTGAAAGAGGTATGAAAGTGTATTTGTACCTGTATTTGCGAATGAGGTATTTGCAATGTCGAAGCAGATATTCTTTGGAAGGTCGGCACAGCTTTAGGGACCAGAAGTCATCCAATCTCATTTTGGGTGAGCTGGACTTCCCCGGGTTTCCACCGAAAAGATAATGCACCTGTGTACCATATCATGATGTCAATCCCCTGCTAATTGCTTTGCTTAATCAGCACAGCAATTAAGGAAATGAGTGTTTATCAGCTCAAGCTGTCAAAGTGCCTGAGGTAAATACAATTTATATTTAGATGTCTCTACGAAGGTTTAAAGGTTACAACCGTATAATTGGAAAGCTGTTGCATCTGGGAATTTGCAATCATTTTGGGATACAGATTCATTATTAGACTTAAAAAAACTATATATATATACTAAAGTTGAATATAATATAGTGTAACAATTGTAATGTTAAATTTTTAATATTACATTTTTTATTAAATATTACTTTTTTTTTTTTTTAAATCTTAAAAGACACAATATGTAAGATTTTTGTTATAAAATATCCAAAAGCCACTTGCATGCAGTTGTGTACTTGCATAACCTCAAACGTTCTGTAGGATTTGTAAATTCAAAGACATTTCAGATTTAAATAATGAACCTGTTCATTGTCGCCTATCAATAATGCAATATCCATGCTGACAAATGCGGAAGTGGTACTTATTTATTGTGCATTTCGATATCGTGTATAATGATTACATGCTCCACAATCCCAAACAAACATAGATGTATACAAGAAGATATTGAAACAAATGAGAACAATTATCGTTGTGGCGTTTTTGAAATGGACAGAGACTAGGCTCTCGCGTGTGTTTAAATAGAAAGGTCATTCTTTGTGTCAGTAATAGTCACGTACAGGTGGTTAGGTGAATAAACGCATATAAATGAGTATTTCATTCGTGAACATGATTTGTGAAAACGACATCTCCTCCTGTTCAATGTTCCGTCATTGAACTTCGCCTGTTATTGTGGCCTCTAGTGGAGAAAACGTACATATTGTGCCTTTAAATGAAATGTAAAAATAGAAATATAATATAAAAATAATATTTCAAAAAGTTGTCTAAGGATGTCTAAGTGCAGTTCTCATTTTATGTTGACTTCCTTGAGGTAGGTGTGGAGTTATTAGGTCAGATTACTAATCAGCCAATCCCAAACCACACCACCATCCTGTTCATAAACCTTTATTCATATGTATATTTATGTAGAACTGAAACAATCTACATTACCTTGTGCAGCTCATCATAGACTAGCTGATGAGCAAAACGAGGACATGGTTCCTCTTCCTGTAGGGCCTTAGTGGGGTTTTCTTTCACCGCCTGGTCATTCTTATATACACACGACCTGCAGACAAAAACACAAACTAAGGCTTTCAAACTAAACTGTGTATACTAGGGATGCAGCGGTTTTCGGTTCGCCTTGTTCGGTTCAGTACACCCACGTGAACCGCGATATTTTGGTAGCCTATTTGAGGCATTAAACTTTCCTTTTAATTAAAATTGGCGTTTTCTGTGTATTAAGCGCATAGACAATCAGGCGATGGTCAGAAATTCTCAAGACTAGTGATGGGTCGTTCATTTTGAACGAATCTTTAATGTGACTCGGGAAGAACGAGTCGTCTCGTGGGAGTGATTCATTCAGTCACGCACGGCTCAGGCTGCATAGCACCCGAAGACTCGAGAGACGAACAAATCAATTCTGTTTCCGGCTCAGGCTGCATAGGTTAATATTTCAGCAGCAAAATCATTCCAGTACTTTACGACGTGAGTAAGCGCCACCACTTAGTGATACATTTTGTTATTTTTGTTTGTTCTGATGGTGTATTTAGAAAATTTAAGTATTTTCTTGTTGCGGTCAATATTTATTTGAATAATGTTCATGTTTATATTTTACTTTATACTGCACTTTTTATATTGTCCGTTTTTGAAAGAGGGCAAAAATAAGTGTTCTTTTTTTAAAAACAAATGTTGTGTTTTGACTTAATCTGTACCTTTTTTACATTTAATATTGTCTCTGTACCTTGATAACTTGAAGTAAAAAGAGCAAATGACTATGTTAGAGCTCACATACAATACTGTACAGTAAAATTGATGTATCGAAACCGAACCGTTACCGTGGCCAGAAAACCGTGATACCAACTGAACCGTGGGCTCACTGTATGGTTGCATCCCTATGTGCAACTGAATGTTTATACAGTGCCTTCCACTAATTTTGGCAGAATTAACAAATGTGAGCAAAGGTAGCTACAAAAATAAATCAGTGTGAAATATTTTTTCTCTAGTTCATGTTGGCCACAATTGTTGGCACCCAATAATTGCAGTGTCCTTTTCCCAAGATAGTAGCTCTTGAGTTTTCTCCTGTAATGTGTTGCAATGTTTGGAGGACAACTAATAAAAGAGATCAGAGATCATTCATTCATACTGGTTCTTTCCAGATCCTCCAGATTCACAACTCCATGTTGGTGTTTCTGCTTAATAGTTCACCTCACTCATTTTCTATAGGGTTCAGGTCAGAGGACTGGGATGGCCATGGCCATTTTTATGATGAAATATAAAATTTATTTCATAATGAAAGATTAGAATTCTGTGATTTTTTTTTTTTTATGAACGATTGAAAAGATAAATCATGTAGATTTATTTTCTCAACAGCTTTGCCCATATTTACCAAGGGTGCTAATATTAGTGGAGTCATTAAATACATACAAAATTGATCAGGAAAACAGCCTGTGTTTACAAACAAAATAATCTTATCGAGGGTCACTACCATAACTGTACCATCCATAACTGTATACCTTTACTTTTGTATAATGCAAGGTTGTCGAACATTCAGATATATCCCTAGACCTATGTTTAAGTTAGTTTACCTGCAAGATAAACACAATCAAAGAGGTGCTAATTGGTACTACTTTAATTAAAATGCACCAGTTTTTTAGTAGTGTCACAACATTGAATATTTTTTATGTTTATGATTCTAGATGGCTCAGTTGAAATTGTTTGTGCTAAACAAATTATCACAGTATTCAAAAAAACTTAAAGCATTATGTATAAATGCAACCATTAAGGGCGTATGTTACACCGTTCACATGTGTGAGTTACTGCTGGAGCCGCCACAATACACTCATGCAGAGGGCAATTGTGCATAAGATGCCATGCCAGTATCAGCATCATGTCAGTAGCTGTATTAAAACCCGTAAGCAGAAAGAATCCTCTTCATTTCAATACTGAACTTTAAAATGATGCATATATTTTTCTGCATCCTATTACTTACTGATACATTGTCTGAAGTCTGTATTTGTCTTCTGTTTTGTTTTGGGGAAGTTGGTGCAACTCAGAGGATGTCTGGAGGAAAATGCTGAGCAAAGAGATAAAGTACAAACACAGCAAGAGTGGTTTGGACAGACACCCATCGCTGCGGCCCAAAATGAGGGCCATGCTCCTAGACTGGCTCATGGAGGTACTGCCACATGATCTGGTCATCATACTAGATTCCCTTTATTATGTGATACAATGCCTTTATTGTGTATATGTTTTTACATTGTGCTTATAATTTACCACCTGCAATTAGTTTCTGTAACTATATGTATAACTACGCTGTTGAGCCTTAAACCCAAACCTGTAACTTACCTTATATATCCCACATCAATAGCAGCAAAAGGATTTTTACAATACAATATGAACAATAAATATATTTGTGCTTATTTCTTGATGTAAGTATTAGGACTGGACGCTATACCGGTATTAACGTGACTACTGGTATTATGTTGTCCCATGATATGGATTTTGCTATACCATGGATACTGTTACATATTCATGGATTTTATTGGATGGACAGACAAAGATTATTTCCCCAACGGTCATTACTGTGTCATCAAATCATTTTTATTTATATAATGATTAACATTCCATTTTTATTAAATGCAGAGACGGTCTCTGCAATAAGATCGACAATAATCACTAGAAATAAAGTGTCCCCAACTAAGCATGCCAGAGTCGACAGTGGCAAGGAACCAAAACCCCATCCGTGACAGAATGGAGAAAAAAAAACTTGGGAGTTACCAGGCTCAGTTGGGGCCACTTCTCCTCTGGTCGGACACCCAGCACTTAATTTCCAGTTCAGTTTTAAGCGCATGTCAGACTGTGCAAAGGACTTGTGTGTGTTTGTGTGCATCTGGTTGAAATCTTGAAATTCTGGTCTCCGATGAAGGTCATCTCTTGGTTCTGATAAACAGAATAAGAAAGAAACATTACTAATGCTAAACTAACTAATATTAGCATAGATGCCATTCTTTTTACGATGTAACGTGTGTGTTATGGGAGCAGGGCTTAAAGTATTCCGGGGTCCTTGCAACACGGTATGATTGACAACCATACGTCAATGTCATGTTAGCGTTGTCGGAGAAAAAAAAGAGCGTAAGTTTATGATAAAGGACTCAAAAATAAATGGCGCTGGGCGTGGATTGAATAAAGTAGAAATGGCGAGCCTTTTGGCAGTTGGTG
>JAUCMU010000080.1:5386470-5418759 GCA_032275025.1 Enteromius treurensis | reverse complement strand
TTATGTACATGTACTGAACTGTTATTATTCAACCATGCCAAAGTAAACTCAGTTTTTCATTCTATGGCACCTTTAAACACTTTCCATTCTCAAAAGAGTCTCAGAGTATTCAAGGTCTGAAACACACAGCTTGCAATTTCACAAGAAAAATCTTTTGTCAAACAGCGTTCACACAAGCACTCGTTTGTTCCATCAAAGACTTGCAGAGTCATTCAATCACTCACTCAACGCATTGTCTTCCTCTGAAATCATGTGATGACTGATTTTTCCCCTAAATGTGTCACCACATGAGTTCACCAGGTCTTTCTGTAAACACTCACCTATTTTAATGAACCTGCAGGGAAACATCTGCTCATCGATCTTGTGCTTTAGCGTGAATGTCTCCTTGTTAAAGTCATTCTTAAGGCCACTAGGATGAGATGAGGAAGTCAGTCAATGACCTCAACACATTACAAGAAGCCATTTCCCCAAACATTACTGACATTGCAAAGAAACACAATAACCCATTTAATAAACGTCTATGTTTTGGACTCTATCCGGTCACCTGCTCTCAAAATCTATGAGTCAGTAAAGCTTATCTGACAAAGATTAGACCAACTAAATTGTAATCACGAACTAGCATTCTCCAACCAGTCTCACCTAGACAAGAGTTCCGTCATGTTTTCTTCACTCATGCCTCCGAACACTTTGAACTTCTTCAGGTTGCACACGTGGGTTTTCTCATATTTGCCATAGGTGATGCTCAGAACAATAGCCGGTCTCTCCAGTTTTAAGATCAAGTACTGAGTAGCAGAAAAGAAATAAAAATTGTTACACCAAAGCAATTTCTTATCTAAAATGAATAACTTAATAAATCATTTAAACATTTACCTTTACAACATCAGTAAACCTAAACCAATTTCTAACATCATTCATCACTGTGCATGTCCATCAAGGATGTTTTGTAATAAAAACAATAAGATAAGGTACCCTAAGGTACTCTGTGAACACAACAAAAAACAGTGTTTCTGTTGCATATATCATGCATGAATGGTCAACTTTCACCATTCAACCCACAGATGAAATACTGATTGAACTTTCTCTAATAATTTACAACATGTAGAGGGGGGGGCAGATAATGACTGTGATTTCACAAACTCTCTGCAGAGGGTAACTGTAAATTTCTAAGTGAAAGGAAGAGAGTGGAGGGACACAAGTGAGAAAACACAAGGCTTTGAAATGGGGCTGGAGGTTAGAAGTTGAGGGCGCGTGTTACTGTACCGCCAACACGCACTTTCGATTTCCTAATTGCCTAACCACAAGTCTGTCTGCGCTGCAATGGTCTGTGCCACAAGGCCGGCAAAGAAAAGAAGCTTCCTCTTTCCAAAAGAAGATGAAAGCAAGGCAGAGTGCCAATGAATGAACATTTCGACATAACCAGGCATGCTAATGTCAACAGCGGTCAACATTGAAACGCGCATCTCTGAAGTCAAACATCAATACTTGTTAAGCCACTGAGACCTTGTGATACTTTCCCCCCCCCATTTATAAAATAAATTATTAGTATTCCTAGTTTATTTTGAGATGTTTTACTTTTACATTGCACAGAGCGTGAGAAACGCACTTAATAATGGAATGGGTTTCTGAATAAAATACAGTATTATTTTAGTATCACTGATATATTCGTATTTTAGGTCATGCTAATTTAGATACTTTTTAAAAATTTTCCAGTGGGTTTTGGGAAATTTAGTATTTGGTATTAGTTTTTTTTTAAATGTTTATATAATTATTATGCATTTGTATTGCAGTTTTAGTTATTTTAGTACGTAAACTAAAACAGATTTGACACCCCGGCAACTAGCTGAAAAGCAACAAGTTTGCTTTTTAATTTCAGTTCATGTTTTTTGTTGCTGTTGTTTATTCCCCAAGTAAGATTTTTTTTTTTGTTTAGTTTAATGTTTGTTCAGCAAACATGCTTACCTGTGGAGGGTAGTTGCTCTCAGATGACCACCTGGAAGACTGGTCGTTAGGTTTGTCCACTAAAATATTCCTGCAAGCAAACAAAATAAGAAAGAGTTCAAGAAAAGTGTCACAAACATTCTTTAAAACATTTTTCACACTTTCCCTTGCATGCATAATATAAAAATTGTGCAAATCTATCACAGTATAATGCTGTCATCAATCATAAATGCACAAGTGCTATGACAACTTTCTAATTGTGATGCATGCTCACAGATGAATACATGCACAAATGTGCTGTGCCATGTTTATACAGTTATGCTTGCAACTGAATTATGCCAATTTCAACACAGTTCTGCATGCAAGACAAAGTTCTTAATGCATGTAAGCTTGGAGTGAAGAGCAAAAACAAAACTGCCCAAGAGTACATGGGGGTCACAATATATGCTTCACCACTGACTAATGCATGATCGCATGCACTGTTTGTGTCAGTCTACAGCAAATGTTCCTCCAGCTGTCATATCTAATACAAGGATTACAAAGGTGGCATGCAAATTAGTAATACATGATCCATTTTACATGACACAAATTGCATGAATATTATGGGTTAGACCGCAATAACTAACCAGCTTATTGGCTGTGTATCAAAACTAAGTAAGAGAGCGCGTTTCATAGGCTGTCTAGATAGGCAGCTCACTTGTTTCGAAACTAGAAGCCAGATAGCGAGAAATAATAATATTTCGAACAAATGCTAAATACATTTTGCCATGGAAGTATTGCTATACAATACTGTAGATCAACAAGCACAGAAGAAGATTAAAACAGTGGGATAAAAATAGTCTGTGACTGTCACAGAGTCATATTCGAACAGTTTAGCATTAGTGACCAAAGCATCTTCAAGCATTTAACTTTATGTATTTAAAACAATATTGGCAGCCTAGTTACGCTGTATTTCGGATAGATATTTTAAACACCGATTTAAACGTCATTTAGCGATTTGCGGTTTTTCACTTAACGTTACAGTTCAACACAGTACGTATAAAACTAACGTTAGCCATTTAGCTAACCGGCTACATACAGCAGTTCTGATTTATATTTTTAATATAAACAAACACAGCGCAGTAAGACACTTGTTGGGTTCTTAAAAGAGCATCAAGATCTGTATAATGATATGAAAAACAAAACACCTTAGTTTTACTTCCGGCGTGTTATTTGTATTAACTCACATGGGCTGCTTCATACTAGCCTAACCTAGCATGCTAACATGACTGTCATATCTGCACATTTCCAGACATGTATATCCGTGTCCCGTATCCGTGCGAATCCAAATGAGCATTAATGTGTAAAGTAAGACATTGGCTTTGCTTTATTGCTTGCGGATTATACATTTGCGGCTGCTTTATGTACCCGTCTGCTGTAACTAGCCCGGCCCGTTGGTTAGATAAAGCCATGGATTGGATTAATATTACAGCGTTACAAACTGTGCGTTTACATTTAAGAGCGGATATAGTGTCTCGATGTGAGTGTTTGATGTGCGTTACTCACTCGGGTAAATATGTAGAGGAGTACGAGCTCCATTTATAAACACTGTAGGAGAGCACTCTGCTGTCAGGAGCCACCGCCATCTTGATGCACGAAGTCACATACACACACATATACATACATACATATTCACTCTCTCTCTCTCTCTCTCTCTCTCTCTCACACACACACACACACACACACACACACACACACATAGAGAGAGAGCGAGAGCAGGCAAGCAATCTTAAAGTGGAACAGGTCTACGACATTGTGTGTCACTTGGCACAAAAAGCCTAATAAAAAATAAATAAATAAATAAATAGATTCTCATAGAATAATAAAGGAATTTATTAATTCTGATAACATAGTGCTTTGATTCGATCATAAAGGGCTTTAAAAAAAATTACACTCATTAAATAGGCTGGAGTAAACTAGGAAAACCTTTCCCTCTTGTTTATCACCTAAATATCTTCATAGGACCTAGATTGCACTGATACTTTAAATGAATCATCCAGCTATGGTTGAACTATTATTAATCATTACAATGAGGCACAGAGCAAATTTACTGCAGCTAAGCCTGAAAGTAGGCTGTTCTTGACACAAGCAAATGAACCAGTGGCTATACTCCAAGGGGCGATCCCATGCTCGTAGCCAAGGAGCCAAGTGAGGGATGAGGGGGCGAAGGTGCAGTATTGTTTGAATGAACTGTAATCCTCTCTAATTCTGTGCAATCGAGGGTCTTTTATCAGTCGATTAGCAGTGGGCTTCAATTTTCACATGATCTCACAAGCTCTATAATAGGCTAAAATATGACAAGTAGAGTAATACAATAAGTTATCTTTGAAGTAGTTGTAAAGTTTAGACTGACAGACATGATAGATAAATAGATCCAAGATGTGAATGAGTTAGGGTTAGCAATATTCTGAATATTAACTTTTTTTTTCAAAACTCATGTTTTTATCAGCTGTTTGGGAACTCAGTCTGACCATTCACTTCAGAGGATGCACTGGTGAGTAAGTAATGTAATGGTAAATTCTTCAGAATCCGTTTCAGCGGTGAAACCAATTTATTTACATCTTGGATGACTTGAGAGTAAGCGCATTCGGCAAATATTCATTTTTACCTTTTATTTCTTTAAAACGCAACAAATATGATTATATTGTAACACTGTGGAGATGCCTGTTAAAATGTCTTCTTATCAGTGAGGCTAATTATTGGAGACTGCTAAAGAACACAACGACCTTCTAGGTAAATGCATTTCGTTGATCATAGCACGCTGATGCTGTCTTTTACCGGAAACAAGCTGATGTAAGGAATGGGAGATAATGTCATTTCAGCTAAGTGCATTGCCAGATCTTGGCAAGAGCTCTTTTAATTTACCACAAATGGATGGGGACTGTTTGTGTGTCACAATTTTTGAAACCTGTGTGTAACCATGACAAAAAAGTTATTGTGACTTAGAAAAATGGCAAATATTGTACCTTTAGAGCTCTAAAACACTTTGCACATTTTGAGTATATACATTTAGAGAAGTAATGTGTAACTTTAATGTAACCCATTTTAATGTACAATTTTTTGGTGGTAAATGCAAAGTTGACCCTTTGAGTATACCGCAGTGACAAGCATATATATATATATATATATATTTTTTTTTTTTTACAAGCATGAAGGTGTTCAATATAGCTTAATTAAAGCAGCACCATTCAATCCATAAAGAGAACATTTCGTTTTTCATATTATTAATATTTCTTCTAATTTCAGTCACAGGGCAACAATCCTCTTAAATAACATCATTTCATAATAAAGAAAAAGACCATGAAATTAAATCTTAATCGAAAATAACTTGTGAATGACTCATGGGCACAGAAATACATGATTCATTATGTAATGTATTTTTTCCCCCAAAACATGTAAAATACATATTTTATAAAGATATATTTATTTTATGATATTTAAATAAAAATATTGGTCAAAATAAAAAATAGGATTCTTGATTTTAAAACAGATTAAAAGTGTTTTTTTTTTACGTTTTTGATAGATGCTGTTAAACTATTTTATGCATGTTATAAATAGGGTTTATTGGTGCTACTTTACAGCACAGTACACTTTTAATGAAACAGCTTGGACTGAGTTTAAATCGTGTCCCGTTCAGGACGGGTTGCGCATGAGATCCAAGCAGCAGTTCGGTAGGAGGTCCCTTTAAGTTTCCATTGAGGGAGGCCGCAATATGTCACATGATGGACATGATAGAATGAAACAGCGAACAGAAAAGCTAAGTGTGTGTGTCTATGACTACAAAATAAGACTGTAAAGCAACGCAGTCGGCCAGTACACGCCCATTTTCGGAGTTGGAGCTACTGGAGCTGCAATGTTCCCAACATCATCCAGTGATGGTTTCGTAGTGCGGAGCGGACTGCACCTGCTGCCACGCGTAATACGCACTTCACAGAAACGCAAAAGGACGCGTGAAGTTATCTGCGGCTCCTTTTTTATGACGAAAGAACGCAAACTCCTCTCGCGCTTATGAAAACTGAGAAATGTGTGGATTGTTATGAGCAACAAAGTAAGTGTACAACGATCCCGTAGGCTATTTGAAATGTATATGCATGCCCGGGGATGAAAAAGAACGGGTCTGTTGTTGCTAAGAGGGAATATTTTGATGATGTGCCACATGCAATGTTCTTTCACTCCAGCAAGCATTGCCAACGTCCGCATTCCGGGCTCTGTTGCGCAGATTAAAATCCAAAGTTGAGGGTGAACGTGGGGAAATATTAATGTTTAGCCCTGCGTTTAATGCTGCGTGTGGATGATGTCTTATTTAAAACCACTAAGCTGAGCACTTCTGTTAAAGAACAACATCACGCCCCCTGTAAGTGCGCAGTTGCCGAAGGATGTCACAGCAACCGAGTAACCTATGTCTGCGTACATACATCCGACCTCAGCCTTTAATACCGACGATCGAACTAAATATACTGGTGTTTAAAGCGTGCAGAGAGAAGAAAGGGGTGACTTGAGATCTAAAGCAGTAAACCCTCGCGCACTTTTATAAGTTGCGCTGTTATTTCAGTACCATCGTCATCATCATTAGACAAGATAACGCGGAACAGGCGCCGGAGATATGAAGCAAAAACTTCACAGAAATGAGGAGCCGGCTCGAAGCCTCTCATAAACAAGTAAGACTGTTGAGATTTTTAATTTACTTTAATGTAATTCAATATGTTTACATATCATGTAAATGTTATATAAGCCTATAGGAATTCACCATTCATATTTTGTTAACATGGGTTTGCCGCGTCATTGTATGTAAAGCAATATAAAGTCACGCATTTGTGCTTTACTTCGCGCGCATAGCATGTAAACGAGTGTATAATTAGTTTAGTGCGTGTTTAAAAAACTATACGTGCTAGAGTCTATTTCAGAGCGGTCAGTGAGTGCGCAAGTCCAGAACCAAGCGCTTATTTATTGATACGTAGAGCGATTTCTGAGCATACACTCTTGGGAATAAACAGGCGGCAGCTGTGTGGATCCTTATTTTAAAGAATTAGAATTAGACTTCTGTCCGTCGGGGGGTGTTAAGCTATTTTTCCCCCCACAATAACGTGCGACGCCACTACCTTGTTGTCGTGGAGGAACGAAAAACAACCCGCGCACCTGACAACAACCTGAACGTGCGCGCCGCCAAACGATTACAAGCGCGCAACATGTAGGTTGAGCCTGTAGCGTTTAGACGGACAAAAAAACTCAGGCTGCAGGCAGAAATATGATTTTGATTTATTGTTAGTGACGTAAACAGGTTGTCATAAAGTAGGTCGCTTAGCAACCACTCAGGTAAAGGGCGTATTTAAGAGGATTGACGTTGACATTGAACGTTCTGCCAATAATGATCAGTCAACTTCTCAGAAAGTGCTCATGTAGGCTACTGTAAATAATGGGCAACTTTGAAAAATATTTTAGGGCATGCCCGAATTATGTAGGCTAAGTCTGATCACTTTTGCAACTTTGGAGATTTTGGAAGGATGAATAGATTTTATAAAGCCATCAATCAGGTGTAACAAGGGCCGGACTCAGACAAGCGTTGAGGATCCAAATGAAGCTTTATTCACACACACAACGTGGTCAAAACAGACAAGGTCCAAATACCAGCAAACAGTAATATCCAGAGAATCGTAAGAATCGTAATCCAGTATGCATGCGATGGTCAGGGTACGCAGCGAAAGTACACGAAGACACAGGTAACAGTACAGGGTGAAAATCCCAAGAGGGCAATCCAAAGTAACAAATGAAAACAAGGCTATGGCAAACAGGGCAGAAGACTGAACATTAAGTAGTCTATGAAAGGCAGGGGAAATGTTTGTCCACTTACAGCAAAACTATATTTTGACTTTCTGTTTGGCAGGCTCCCATTTAAGCGTGACGGCCATTTTGTGCATTGGCTCTGGGTTGGCAGCCATCTTATGCAGTGACTCTGGGTTGGTGGCCAACTTGTGTAGTAGCTGTGGCTCTGGGTTGGCAGCCATCTTATGCAGTGACTCTGGGTTGGCGGCCATCTTGTGCAGTAGCTGTGGCTCTGGGTTGGCAGCCATCTTGCGCATTGGCTCTGGATTGGTAGCCATCTTGGCCAGGGACTCAGACATGGCAGGCTTGACGTGTGCAGACTCGTGGAGAGTCCGCTTACAGCAAAACAATACTTTGCGACTTTATGTTAGGCAGGCTCCCGCTTAAATGGCTGCCAAACAGGAAGTCACCAAAGAGGAAGCAGAGGGAGCCGTGACAGTCAGAGCAGTGAGAGCTCCCTCTGCTGGCTTGGCATTACATATCCACCCCTCTAAGGGCGGCTCTTGACTCCCAAATAAAACCCAAAAACGTTGGTGGAGAAGTGATGGTCCAGGGGGCGGGATGGGGAGCCAGGACCGTGCAGGGGAACAGGGCCTGAAGCATGGAGCCTTGGAGATCCTGGGCCATGGAGCAGTGAGAACGGAGCACAATGCCTTGGCGGGACAGGCAGAGCAGGGAGCCATGTTGGGGCAGGCAAGGCAGGGCGCCATGGCGCTGCAGGCAGAGCAGGGCGCCCATAGTCGACCTCCTTGGCCGTGAGTTTATGGGCTGCCTCCTTGGTCTTGAATTCCTGGACGGCCTCAATGGCCATGACTGTGCAGACCATGAGTTCATGGATGGCCTCCATGGCCGTGACAGGACAGACGGTGAGTTGTGCGGGCGTCATTTTCTCCGGAGGTTCTACAGCCAAAGCTGACACCTCTGAAGGTTCTGAAGTGGACACCACCACCTCTGGAGGCACTGGAGCAGACTCATAGACAAATGAGCCCTCTAGGACAAACTCGTGGACGGATGAGGCCTCTGCGGCACACTGCGCAGCGCATATACCCATGATGGCTACCCCTATGACCGGAAGCACTGAGTTTGGGGTAACAGGCTCTGTGGTAACCAGTGCTGATGCCCTGGGGATGCCAGCTGGTTTCATGTCTGCCAGGACCACTGGAATGTCAGCCACTCTTACTGACATCAGTGGTGGGTCCAACACACTGGCAATCAGACCATCTTGTGCAGTAGCTGTGGCTCTGGGTTGGCGCCCATCTTGTACAATGGCTCTGGTTTGGCAGCCATCTTGCCCAGGGACTCAGGCGTGGCAGGCTTAATGTAGGCAGACTCTGGGGCTCTGGACAATTAGCTGACACCTGAGGAGACTCTGGAAGCTCAGTTGAGACGCGACGAGACTCTGGAACAGTAGCCATTTTGCCAAAGGACTCCGGAATGGCGGCCATACTGCGATGAGCCTCTAGGCAGGCAGCCATCTTGTCAAGAGACACGAACACACAGGTAACAGTACAGGGTCACAATCCCAAGAGCTCAGTCCAAAGTAACAAGTGAAAACAAGGCTATGGCAAACAGGGCAGAACAACAAACATGAACTAGACTATAAAAAGCAGGGGAAACTCTTGTTAGAGTAAAACAGTACTTAGCGACTTTATGTTTGGCAGGTTGCCGATTAAATGGCCGCCAAACAGGAAGTCACCAGAGAGGAAGCAGAGGTGAAATCCCCCTCTGCTGGCTTGGCGTTACATCAGGACACATGTTAATAAATCTCCTATGTTTTAATGTTAAAGTTAGTCTGTGTGTGTGTGTGTGTGT
Organism: Enteromius treurensis; assembly: GCA_032275025.1. NCBI lineage: Eukaryota > Metazoa > Chordata > Actinopteri > Cypriniformes > Cyprinidae > Enteromius > Enteromius treurensis. The sequence goes on along the minus strand of JAUCMU010000080.1, from coordinate 5,409,150 downwards.
GAACCAAAGAGGTTCTTATAATAACTGGAGAGAGGTATCCTTTAGCATTCTTGTTCATCTCGGTGACACTTGCTCAGCTGGTGCAGAATGCAATTTAAAATCTGCCATCTTTGTTTATGGATAGTCATTCTGCTGCCAAGTTATTTTGAGCCAATCACCTGAGCTGTAAATGACATGTGACTAATGATTTTGGAGAAATATGATGTCATGACAATGCTGGGAAAAAAGGATACATTATTATTTTTAAATTACTGTCAGAGGATGTTAAGTCAAAATCCTCTGGAACAGAATAAGTTGCAAATAAGAATATTATAATAAATAAATAAATATAACTTAAATAAATAGGGAACACATTTTCAGTGTTAACTAAGAATTTTCCCTTTAATAAACTCTGAAGTTGTTGCTTGTAAATAAGTATAGGTATGGAGTAGGATTATGTGATCTAAAATATGATCATGCAGAAGGCATTAAAATGTGCTTAATGAGTTATAACTTATATGCTAATAATATACAAGATAATAATAAGCTAGTTAACAGTAGAAATTGTTATAAAAATAAATAATATTGGTTCAGTAGATTTTTGTGAATTTTATAATTTATAAAAAAAACATTAATAATTAATGAATAACATATATTTGCATGTAAATGTAATATTTTTAAATAAGGTCAAATAAATTTGAAACAATTACAAAAATTGAAACCCAACAGCATCAAATGTTACGTAATAAGTGTTAGACAAATACAGTGATGGCAAAACACCTTACTTGCATTTTTATGTGTTGTGTGAACCAATCTGTAGGCTCCTTGCAGCTCGTTGTTAAAAACGCACTTTTTTTGGGCCACTTTCTATCTTGAGAAAGTGCTTTTAGAGAGAGGATGGCAGTGAGCAGCAGCAGGTGTGACGAGTTATTGTTATGGCAACCATACATTGCAAGCTGATTCACTGACGGATGTCCTAGCATTAAAGCATTGGCAAGTTATCTTGCAATGGCAATGAAACTGTTTTGTTTTTTCTGGTGTCATTTAGTTGAGGATACTTAAGCCAGTAAGCAGAACAGCTGAAACAGGAACAATTCTTTTTTTCTTAACACTGAGGTCATTGTCTGGTCACCCTGGATTTAAGTGATCTCAAACCACAAAAATGGTTGTTAATGTTTTAAAGACAAGGGGATAAGTTCACAATGTACTCATAAAAAAGATCATAACTAGCAAAACTCCATCTGTGCCCTGCGTGTCCCTTAAATAACAGAGTTAGCGAAACGCTGGCTTCCGTTCCAACTTATGTTGGCTTGGCAACTTTTTGGCTGTGTGTCAAGTCTCTTGACTTGCCGTCCTTTGAATTGTAAGTTATTTGAACAATCAGTGACAGAACTTTTAGGGCTTTCCTGACTGTTCCATACCTTGTAAACGTTCGCCAAAAATTATTAAAGTATTTGCTCGCGTTAGTGAATGGGAAAAACCGACTTGAGGTCATGTTGTTCTGAGGATCAGTGTGGTGTAAGGAGTTATTTCCACTCTGGGGTGAATTAACCAGGCACATTTACTCACCACTGCATGCAGGAAAACAATAAGATTAACATTGCATTTAAAATGAGCCAGGAGCTGCTGACGCATGGGAGAGGCCTGCTGTGGATGTTTGTGTGTGCACGTTAATGTGTGTTCCTGCTCGCCAAAAACAAACACACATCATGAAGTGCGTCATCAGGCACGACGTAAAAGGCTTATTGATAGAAATGCAGACCACAAGAGCCCCAGAAATTAAACAAGCTATTCTGGACTTTCTTTAGAAGATCATTTGTGGTCTAATTTGGTCCATAACCATATATTTCTCATCCAGTCTGTTGGGGAACCTCCAGTACAGTTTCAACGCACCCTCTTGACCTTTTGATGAGTCAACTGTGACACACCATCTAATGCAAACATTTAACTGGAAACCAAAGACTAAATGTACACTTCTAGAGAACAGCTCAGGAACATTTCATTTCCTGATGAAAATTGCACTATTTATATGCACACTTACTGTAACAGTAACAGGGGGATGGGGGGGTTTGTGTGCGTCAGGTTGTTAAGATTTGAATTAGCAAGTCGTGCTGATGTTCGTAGGTGCGCGTGTGCATGATTAGGAGTTTATTTGGTGCGTATAAGTGTGTATGTGATTCACGCTCAGCTGTGAAACCTGTGTTTCCGGCTTTGGGGTGTTTGTGTGTGTGTGTGTGGTCATGATGTACTGCTCCCATGTGACTGCGTGTGTTTACATCCGACGGTGGACGGGAGGGGAAGTGAACGATGACGCAGGAGCAGCGGTACAGAAGCAGAGGCTGCCGCCATTACCATGAGCAGGAAAAAGGACAGAGTGAGTGAAGAAAAAGAGACTAACAAGACCTCAGAGAAGATATATGGCAGTAGAGCCGTAGAAGGAGCAGGAGATGTGAAAAATATAGGACATCATAAAAAACAAAGGGAGAGGTAAAGCACAGGCTAGGACAAATTGCAGTGCGTATTAACTTGGGGCTATTTAAAATCTACATGAAATCCAAATTGATGCAGCTGAATTATGTAGAGCCTAGATTTGACAACAAAGCTGCAGGGGAGTCCGGTCCTGCTCCTGGGGGTTCAGTGTGCAGAGCTCACCCATGGAAGTTTCTAGTAATTTGAGCACAGTATACCTGTTGAAGTTCACGTCGCCTGACAAAATGCATTCAGAACACCTTGCTATTCATTTAAGTCAAGCTAGTGTCGTGATGAGCAAAGACAGGTGGGTCAATTTCCATCTCTACTTGCTACTACATCATTTACAGTGGCCTTCAGATGGAATATGTTTATTCCCTTCAGACTGAAATCTTACTTCAGATGGCAGTACCCTGTGAAGACAATTTTGTTTGAATCAAACACATCTCTTGATTAGGGGTGCTTAATTGGAGCTCTCAAACTTGATCACCCAGTAGCCAACAAATCATTCTCTTTCATCTTTCCTCTCTGGCTTCAAACATGGTAAGCCTTACTTGTAACCCACAGCCATTTATGATATTCAAAGCACTAAATACCCCTTTGTGTCCAAGAAAAACTCTGGTACTTATGGTTTAAAAGCCTTTTATTCAAACCTTGGCTTTGTGAGAGAACCTTCCTCTCTTCCCAGGGCTTCTCAGGTTGGCAGGGAGAGCGCACCGATCGCCGATATTTGTGTCCCGAGTTCCCGGTTCCCAAAGTGTTGAATGGGAGAGGAATGCGCCCGGGCAAGCAAAGCTGGCAAGGACCCTACCCGAGACCTCCGCTGCCTAATGTGAACTCATATCTCACTCGGGATGCCATTGACAAAGAGCAACTCTCCACGGGTACCGTGTTCCGCCCTACTCAAAACCTCATCTATCAAGAGTGAGGTCTGAGTGTGTTTGTGTGTGAGAGAGTTGGAGAGCTACTGTGGCTTGGCTTTCAAAGTGACCAGCATAAAGAGGATACATTTTCACAGAGTAATGACACAAGCTCGACTTGGCAGCAGTCGGGTGAAAACGCTTTGATTCTGCCGCGCCGGAGAGCACAACGCATTCCTTATGCGGAGGAAGTGGTTCGGTCAGCGTAAGCGCAGTAAACGTTCACAGGAAATGTAAAAAGCTATAGGCAAGAATGCAGAACTTCCACATTAATGGAGTTTTAAAAATCAACCACAGCTTCTTTATTTTAGTCATTTTGTCAATGAAAGAAACAATGTGAGCCAGTCAAATTACTTCCTTGAACCATTTAGCCAAGATTTTTATTGAGACTTGTAATGCGTAACAATGAGTCATTTTTGCTCTTTCTTTTGGACTGAACTGAAATGATTCCGGTAAATTTGGAAAATAATTGTTCTGCTAGAGACTGTCCCTTTACAGACTTTTTTTTTGTTTTGTTTTGGTGGTGAGCGGATATTATTGTCATAGAAACTTCTTTGGCAGTAAAGTATCGACTTGTTTTCCAACTAATAAAAGGACCCAGGCAGGGTGTTTGTCTAGTTGGAATCTAAAGCCTTTTGGGGTGAGTGAAAATCAGGTCAATTCCACTGGGTCATTTCAGCCAGAGGAAAAAGCTACCCTCATCCCATATTTAAAACCATCCTCTCTTTGTCATCTGCATGCCCCCGATGCAAAGTAAACAAGCCGAAAGGAGCGAAGCCCTACAATCAAATCAATGAAGTCTATTGTCCATGGCCAGTTCTTCAAAAGGCTTTTTCCCCTCTAGCACAGCCTCATTAAAAAAAAAAAAAAAGTAACAGTATTTCCTTCTCATTACTTCTAGCTCTTGTATGTCTAACCATATCTTTCAGACGATTTTCCGTAACCAGTAAAAATGCTTTCAGTCAAGCTAAATAGCATAAACTGCTGACTCATGCAACAAGCTAACAACAGAACATGCAGGCTGTTGCATTACCTAGAAGGTGAACGCTGCTTGAGCCTGTTAGGAAATGAAATGTACTAATGAGCAGCTCAGCTAGTTTTTTATTTATTTTTTTATATGGCAATTTATTTTGTGGCTTTTTAAGTTTATATTAAGATCTATCAGACATGACTGAGTGGAGTTGCAGCTTCTGAATTAGAATAGGCCTGTAATGTTCTGTATAATCTCTGTGGTTTCCATATAAAGAGCTGGTAGTTTGATAAACATATTTAATTTCTGTGGATTTATCTCAATACATTATTTGCACTGGATATGTGTTTTCTTAATTCCAAATCTACACAGGTAAATATAACAAATGACAACTCAGCTTTGTCAGTACATCTGTTGGTGAAAATGTGACATTAAGTGTTTGCGTAATTAAATATTACACATGAGGATGATGTAATTATTTCCCTAAAGGCAGTTCTGTTGAGGTCTTGTTTCTTTAAGGAGTGGTTGAAAGGACGAGGTACAGTGCCTAAAGCTTTTGAGAGTAAATGTTTCAAGTCAAATCTTAAAAGCAAATAAGCAAATGTTAAATTGTGTTTTGCATTAAATACACTTTTAGGCTTGTTAATATTTTGCTTCCAAATTCCGGTATAGATAAGTGTTTTGCTTTTGCGCTTGCTTATTATTTTTCATTCAGAATGTTTTATATCTTTAGCAATTGCATCTAAATGCTGACCTCTGGGTCCTGGCATTCAATTCTCCAGATCTTTGTTTCTTCTCTTGTGTGTTGAATGGCCTACATGCGATAAAAATGGACTTAGCATAGCTGCCATATTTAGCCAGATCACTGATTTCCCCTTATGAATTGCTGTAGAAAAAACAGAAAGGAGAACTGAGGTCGGCCAAATGCAACTCTTGTACAAATAGCCAGAAAAAGTACAGATAGTCAGAGCTAATCTTACTGGAAAATAAAAAGTCACACACTATAAACTCTGCTCTTATAGAGCCATTTTTTAAATAATACTAATTTCTTTTAATCCATTAGCATTTTATTTGGCTTACTTTTGTCAAACAAACCTGATGCTGCATCTCTGATTGTTATCAGCTGTAGAGAGTTTGATTCGATTTTTTATCACCATCAGCCTGAAATTGTAAACCACAGTCCAGATCGTATGGTGTCTGCCCATATGGTGCTGTAACTTCAGCTAAAAGGAAGAAATCTCAGGGCACCATTGGCCAAAGATAAGTTCATCATGATCAAGCAGTATCAGCACTGACTCTATCACTCCATTACAGCTGCCTCCACCTTGTGGTTGCTTTCGAAAACACATAATTGTGACTGCTGACCCTAGATCAGGCAAGCATAACCAGAAAGAATTCTGTTCTGGGATCAGTTCTCATCAGCATAAAGGAAGCTGAATCAGTGCCAGCGAAGAGGCCATGCCCTCCCGTCAAGCTGCTAGGCTTCCAGATCTTTCTTTAGTGTGGGCAGAAGGCCTTTGACACTTCACCAGACACGTAGGCAGATGCTTGGCACTCACGCCAGGAAGTGCTCACTGTGCCAGTGCCACGTCACTACACATGCACATACATGCGCAGGCACATATGCAAATACATACATGCACCAGTGTGTCAAACATACTCCCACGCTAACACATAACAAATGCAAACATTTCCCTCCACAAACAGTGAGAGCATACACACAAGCGCCCACACACCGACCAAGCAAAAGAGGACAAACACCCACACGCAGACGCTCACAAATATGGCTACACAGAGAAGCCACTATTCTGTGCTCGAACTTTTTTTGATATATTATATTAAATACTCAATTTAATTATTAGTGGTGCCATATAAGGCAAACATCACTGTCATTACTGCTTCTATGCAGTTATATAACTACAATGTTAACTATATTATCATCCACACTAATGGATTTATTATAAGATGTGTGATCTGCCGCTTTAAATGCACAAGCTCTTTAAAGTTGAGTGGATTTTTATTGGCTGTTAATGCTTTTATCATTCATCAGCTGGAAAAAAAAATTTCCGAAAGTGACTCCACAATATCATTTCTCAGTTTCATTAACATTATAGCTGTGGTTTGGACTTTGCAAAGTAGTCAGACGTGTAATTTTATGTATCTGATGTTAAATGGCTGAAAAATACGGCATTCAAATAATCTCAGTGGTCCAACTGGTTTGTTTTGTCCTCTTAACACCCAACCAAGGATATAGCTACTTGCTAAGAACCAGTCAGTGGTGTGTCATACATGTGTGTCACACATGTCTCCTGGAGATCCTGTATCATTTAACTAATCCAATAATGACCTCGAAAGTGTTTCCAGATAAGTGTGCCATATGCATCAGACATTCAGCTAACGGACCGTGGACATGATGTCTGAGGCTGAGACTAGCAACAACATAGCTAACAACCTATCAAAACATGTTTGTCTAGATATTTGTGTAGCGGATGATCCACCTGATTAATATTTAAAGGGATAGTTCACCCTCAATTGAAAATGACGTCATTCATTACTCAGTAGTGTGTCGTTCCAAATCTGTTAGAACTTCATTCATCTTTTGAACACTTGATGTAATCCAAGAGCTTTCTGCCCCTGCATAAACAGCAATGAAACTACTAGTTAGTAAGTACATCATTAAAATAGTCTGTGACATCAGTGGTTCAACTATAACGTAGATTCATAACATTATGGTTGAACCTCAGGTGTCACATACTATTTTAACAAAGTCTTTGCAACCTTTCTGGGCAGAGATACATTTTGTGTGCAAAGAAAACAAAAGTAACTACATTATACAGTCCTTTTAAAGATGTATAGTTCCGCTTCATAACATGATGGTTTAACCACTCATGCCACATGGACTAGTTTAACAATGTTCTTACTAGCTTTCTGGGCCTTGAATGTGGTAGTTGCATTGCTGTCTTTGCAGGGTCAGAAAACTCTCGGATTACATCAGAAACATCTTAATTGGAGATGATTGTGGGTCTTGCAGGTTTGGAGAAACATGAATATGAGTAATTAGGCTAATGACAGAATTTACATTTGGGTGAACTATCCCTTTAAGGTCTGACTTGGACCAGTAAGCAACACAATAGCAAGTGCCCATAACATCTCAGCAATGACATAGCAACTTGCAAAAAATCGATCAGGGCTGCATTTTTGAAAAGTATCGTAAGCCTAAGTAGATCATAGAAACAACTTGCTCAGAGCAACTGCATAACAAACCGTTGTGGTGACATGTTTCTTCAGAGCTTGTCTCTTGTTATTCTGTTTCCCTCATGTATTGCAATTAAAGCCTCATGTTGTGGTTTATGAGTGTGCGTTCACAAATTAGATGAAGGAAGTTATTTGTGAGTGTGTTCTGGTGTTGTCACGGTCCGGTGGCTCTTTCGCACTCTTTGCAGCTGCCGCCTTAGGCAAACACATGAGAGATGGATAAAGAAACAAGCAGGGGGAAAAAAACTGTTTAACTGAGAGAGCCTAGTTTTGATAATAATGACGGGTTGGTAAGTAGAGAGGTCATGTGACAGTGTCCAGATGAAGAAATGTCAGTGATGAGCAAACGACTTAGCCTATAGGCTTCTCTCTCTCTCTCTCTCTCTCTCTGGCTGTCTGTTCAGCTGGACATGCTGGTGTATATGTGCGTTACATAACCATCTGTCTCATAGCTGTAGCATCACACACTATAGAGGTTGTTTTGCTGAAGGCAGTGCTGTTCAGAGACTCAGATCTCTCCGTTTAAAGTGAGTTTTCAAAGTCATATTGTAAATCAGATGCCGAAATATGTACATAATGATGCTTCAGCGATAATTTTTTTACTTTGTAGTGTGCTTTTTTTGTCCACAAGAGGGTTGTAGTGCACTGATGCTTGACATAGCAATGGCTGTCAGAGGGAAGGTAGGTGTGTGTGTATGTCACAATCGCTAGAGAATGTGTAGAATGTTGTTTATCTGTGTCAGCTGTTTATTGGCTGCTGGGATTATGGTCTGACCATGTGACCTGACATTGTTATATCATTTACTAAAATTAGCACAAACACTTACAAACGGAATGTACTTGCTAACACAAACACAAACAAGCTCTCTTTAAGATACCATCACTGTTTTGAGATATACTTGAGCCAAACCGCAGTGTTCATTTTGGTGTTATGGGTATATTCATAGATCTACATGCACCACACTCAACACTTGTGGTAAATGCTCACAATCACTCGCTTGCCCACTAAAAAGATGACAATGTGTCCAGACACTGTAATATACAAAGCTGTCACGCTCGCAAGTACACAGACACCTTGGGCCACAGCACACTAATCTGGCATGCGGCATACAACACAACACATGAATTCATGCCCTGCTTTCCCAGGGCCCGCCTCCTCCCAGCTCCAATGACCATTGAAGACCTCACACTGAATTGCCTATTAGTCATTTTCATCACATGTAGTCCCACCTCACACCCTCCCACATGCGTGGAAAACTATTCATGCTCTCTCTGAGATCAAGAGTAAGTGTGCTTTATCAATGTCTTGAACGGGTCGGGGTCTTTCAGAAAGGACGTCTAACTTCCAAATGGAAGGGGAATATCGTGGTAAGGGGAGCCCACATGCACTTACACATATAATAACAGACAAATTTACCCAATACCTACCTTACTAACTATTAATGAGCAGCAAATAAATAGTTGGAGGCAAAAGTAGTAGTTAATGAGAAGAATTTATCCTCAAACATCAGCAAATAGTGTACAACGTCATCCGAGTCCTCTAGTCTGGCTAGATGCAGCTCACGGTCTGTCACCTTTGATGGTGGTTGGATAAGACCCTGCTCCAAAAAGGATACATTCCATTTCAAGTTGCATCTGCGAGATGTGGTGACTGAGCACTTTAAAATGTATTTCTAGCCTGACCGTCTCTCTTTCTTGTCGATCACTCGATCCTTCTGATACTCCATAAAGGATTTGAACATCTGTGCCAGGACTGTAATAGCAGTATCAGCTCCATCCCCAGAAACCATTGCAGGCTGCACTCTTTCATCTGAATACCTCTCAAGGTATTTCGAATGCTATGAATTCGGACATACTTCTCGCCTCGCATGCTGTTTTTCGCGTACTATATAGTAGGGAAGTCAGCTATTTCGGACGCAGCAAGAGTTTTCTGAACATATCTGAGAGGTCCTCTTAAAAATATCAAGCCCCTCCTACCTGGACTAAACCATTTAGTAATTAAAGATAAAAAGAAATGTAAGAGAATCAAACAAATATGCATTAACGTTAACAAAAGTATAAAATGTTATAACGATTGAAACATCTAACAATTTGCAACAAAACAAACAATCCACTATTTAACATTGCTCAACCAGGAACACCCCCTCCTTACATGGGTGCAATGAATCCTGCCAGCTATTGGCGGGAACGGGATCTTCAAAATGGCGAGCACTTACCGTGACCAGGTTTTGTCTGTTTGGTGTAAGAAAAAATGTTCCAGTACATAAGTATGACTATTTATAACATGTAAATGATGAAAAAACAATATTTAACTTGCTCATCTTTATGTTTTGTACTTCTTAATCCAATTCAACAGTCGATACAATAATACAAATCACCTTAACCGGAGTTCACCTTACCGGAATCATGGGGAAATGTATAAATGCCTGTTCAGAATCACTTGTTAAAGTAAGAGTCCTGTCTTAACGGTTCTAATCACAGGGCCTCACTGTGACATGAGTATTTAATAAATGTATCAATTGAAAAATTATTCGTTAATGTTAAATTAATGCATTAAGTTCACCATCCTTGCTCAAATGAATTTTAGTTGAAAGAGTTTCAGAGCACAATACTTTATAACCATGCATTTTCTTTGCAAATCCGCTGACCTTGCTGTTGGAAAGAAAGACAACATTGTGGTGATTATTAAAGGAACAAGAAGGGTAAAACAAGCTCTGAAGTTGTTGCCTAGTGATGGACTATACATTTGCATATTTGTCCCAGTTGTATTATGAGAATAAGTCTGTTAGTCATCAGCAAACAAGCATCAGCTTTCTCCCATTTTGTATTTATCCAAAAGATGTCATCCAAGAACGGGGATTTGATTGTCTTCATTATCAATAGACAAACATGTGGGTGTGTAGGAAACTAAATATTGTTTCATGTGTTTGCAATATTAATTTCGAACCTCTCTGCCCTGGATTCTTGGATTCTCTGCCAATAAAATGCTTACCCATACACATACACAGTACTGATTATCATTCCGATACCATTCCTGTCAGAAACGCTTACATTTCCTACTTCCTCAAAAAGAAAAAAAAATGACTCATCCACTAGGTCACTTTGAACAATGAGGTGAAAACTATGTCATTTGGAAAGTCCTTAGTCATGGTGACTATCACAAGTTACCCGGCCCTGTTCTATATTCCATCTGACTGACAGAGGCAAGCTTTAACTGGAATTTGAATGCCATTTTGTGATTTGCTAAAATTGATATCACTTTGACTCGATTTGCTTAAAGGATGGTATTCGTGTGGTTCCACTGTAATCAGTTAAATCAGTGTATGCTGGATTTGCCTCCAAATTTGGAGTGCTATGTGATTGGCTGAAACTCAGTGAAGTAACAAGTCACCTCTGATTGGCTGATCGGGAGCACTGGGGGTCGTTTGAGTTAGTGTGAATGAGGCCATCTCCATAGTGTAGCATCTCCATAGCAACCCCACGGAGGTCAGTGTCTGCAAAGGCATGCATTTGTCTTTTTTTTTTTTTTTTAATAAATGTCCTGTTTTTGAAACAACTAAGCATTTGTAAGTAGGGTTATTCATGAGCGAGATGAGGAGGACAAGAACAGCTTGAAAAGTAAAAACTGTCTATATAACCATGCACTTATCTAATGTACATCTAGAATTTAAAATCCTTGAGCTTTGACAGGAAAGCTGTCAAACCCAGAGAAAACATAGATAAAGATAAATTATTTCTGAATCTGAGGACCTGAGCAGATGATAGTACAAGAATATGCGAAGCTTGCAATAATGATAGTCTAACGTTTTTAAATGAAAGTTAATAATAAACTAGTAACTAGAAAGAAGAAGTACATTATAGCTATACTTAAGAACAAGTGTTGTTATTAACTACAAAAAAATTATAATTGAAATCTGAAATAAAATAATTCCTTTAAAAAAAAAAAAAGTATATTATTAGATGAAAAACGAATTTATTTCAGTTAGTTGTTAATAAAACACTTCCGATTTCAGCTGAAGTATGAAAAAACATTGAAGCTACTTAAGGACCAGTGTAGTTATTATTAACTAAACTAGCACAAAAATATATATTTTTTAAATTAAAATAAATCCGAAATGAAATAATAATAAATATTGGTTGACACAAAGCTTTTTCAGTTAGTTGCAAGTAAAACACACGTATTTCAATTGAATAAAAGTACTTAAACAAAAACAAAATTGTAATTAAAAAACTAAATTACTAAATTTATATATATTAAATTTATATGAAATAATACTACAATAAGACTGCACTAAATACAGCTAATTCAACTACATAGGTCAAAGAAAAAAAAAGTAAAAATAAACAGCAGAAATGATGCAGGGGCTTTTGTGAGCAATTAGCCTATATGAATCAGTTGAACCATTAAATTGAAATGACCTGTAAGAATAAAACAGTCGGAACTAATCGTACCGCTGAAATTGCTGCGCAACAGACAGACTGAGAGAGAGAGAGAGAGAGAGAGACAGAGAACATTCTAGAAGAGTGTTCGATCGCTTCCTCTGCTGAATACATTGTGATATACAAACTTGTTAGCTTGTTTCTGGAAAAGCTGTGCAATATTGAAAACAGCTGAGCTTCGAGTTACTGAAATATGTTCATATCTGCTTTTAGTATGAGATGAGCACTTTTGACTTTCCCACAGAGATCAGAATGTCTGGTTTTGTGTACAATTCGCAAATATGGCACGTCTGTTAGCTGGTTTCGCAATGGCTAACATAAGTTGCTCAGCTGTTTTTCCATCACAATGCCCTCCAGCCTCTGAAGACACAGCGATGAGTCTCATTCTCTAGAGGATTCTGTACATTAGCAGCGTATGACAAAGAGTCGTGACAGTGGAGGCAAGTGACCGTGTCATGTGACTCACAGGCGGTCAACACCCGTTTTCCAGTGACAAACACCCTTTTGACAGTTATCCATCTGCTGCTTTTTCATTCTCTCCATCTCTTTACAGTACATTATTGTGTTGAACTACGAGTCACAGTGTTCGTTGGAATACAAATGGCTTGATGGTTTAATTAACTGGCCGGGGGATTTCCTACAGCTAGATTCGATTACAAATCATTAACTTGGCCTCTAAACAGTGTACAGTAGAGCTCATTAATTTTGTGTCGTAGATGATATGTCAGAAAGGACACGCTTATGGAGCGCGCAAAAGTTTGGGGGCCATTTCAATTTTTACAAGTCGTACTTGTTTCCGGTGTTTGGTAGAGGAGGTCTGTGCGCTTGTTTGCATGATCTAAATAGGTTCTTCCTCTGTTTTACTGTTTTCCGTTCATCCATCAGATAGCTCTGATAATTGACTGAATGAAGTGAACGAGTATAATTCATTAATCAGGGGCTATCGATCGGGATTGATTGCGTGTGTCAGATATAATGCACCATAAAAGGTCATTTTAGAGACAAACACTCCTCTCATTTTAAGCTAGGTAACAGTATTGAGTAAACTAAACTACCGTTAACTGACAAATGTTTTAGTTATGGAGAGACTCAATCAGAAACTGGTCCAGTCATCAGATTCAAACCAAGGCATCAACTGTCACATCAGTGTGGCCGATTTTATAGTTTCAACCGTCAAAAACTGCTGAAAGAGTTAAACTGAAAGAGTTAACTAAGACTGCTTACCACACTAAGGTTTTGTGTAAATGAGATTATTGGAGTACAGCTACAAAACAAATAGTATTTAATTTTCACATTTAATTCAATGTAACTTTCAGTTTCTTTGTAATTCTTTTGTGAAGTTTAATACTTTTTTCTGGATTTAGATGAAACCCCATCACGTGGCTTGTTGAGGAAATGCGTGTAAGCTACTTCTATGCTGTGTATATTTTCTGGCGAAGAAAAGAAGCTAATGAAAAAGTCCCTTCGAATTTTTTTATTTTTTTTTTAAAGAAAGACAAGTAATATGTAGAGATCATCTAGATTTGAACCATAAGAAACCACCCTAAAGAAACCACCTAGCAATGTCCTAGCAACCACAAAACAACACCACAAAAACGGCATCAAACAGTTTAGGAACCACATAGCAACACTCTGGCAACCTGCCACTCAGTAACATTGCGGTAGGCAGCTCACATGTTGAAAGGAATAAAAGGAAATTACAAAGGAATATAGACTCAAGGAGACAGAATAGTTTACTTACTTAGCAGAGTGTCTGTAATTAGAAATGTCACCTATTCATACCTAGAACCCAGTTTAGCTGGTTTAGCGTTTGATTACTGTGTGTGAAGTTTGTGGGCTGTAAGAATGAAATGTTCTGGGTTTTTACAAAGTCAGTCATATCTTAAGTGTAAATGTGAAAAGGGGTCCCTCATGTTCATAAGTGTGTACAGTTATGCTGAGGGGATGTACAAAATCTGCATTTATGTGACCATTAGATGTGGCAGAGAGTAGTGTGAAGAGAGATATCTAGAGATGTAGATGAGTAAAGGCAACCGATTTTGGAGTCAAAGTGACAGTAGTTATTTTCTTTTCGTTTCGTTGAAGAGCTTTCACAAAAAATGCTGAGCAGCACAACTGCTTTCAAGTTTGAAAAAGAATAAATGTTTCTTGAGCTGCAAATCAAAGTTACATTTAGAAGTATAGCCAAATAAAAAGCTTATTTAAAATGTAAGAATTTATTAATATTACTGTTTATTTATATGCATTTAATTTAACAGTGGCCGCCATTGTGAGCATTAACAATAAATAACAAACAATAAATAAATAAATAAATTTAAAAAAATCAGATAGAGCAAAGTCTTTTGAGTAATTATTTTTTTATTAATGATTTATACATTGTATATTAGATTTAGCAAATATTTGGATTTGCGGTTTTTTTTTCGACATTTGAATGAACCATGGTTCCCAAAGGCAAATCTGAATCATGCTATTTCTTTGAAGTTCAGCTCTCTGTCAGCAGTATGTGTCATGCTGTCAATTTCCACATAAATAAATGTTCACTCATTGCTCAGTTACAACAGACAAAGATGTGTTTAAAGTAATCCTCACAATTTTGGTTGAATTCGAAGTGCACAAAAATGAGCTAATTAAGTCCTCGCCTGGTGACCCCAATGCTCCAAAAAGTAATTAAACATCTCAAATGTGTTTGTCTACTTATTTTTTAATAAATAGTACATAAGCTGCCTGTATTATCAATGTTAATTAAACAATAAAATAAAAGAGATTGCTTGATCTGCTTTTGTAGTTGTAATAAACAGTATTATTATTAACATATTAATAGTGGAGGAAAAGATTAAACTTGCTTAAGTAATTTTGCTTTGGAACTGACTTTGCTGACTCTATCATCTTCAAACAGGTGTAGCTCAGTCACTGTCAAACCTGTTTTATGGAGCTGTTGTCTACTGAAAGTTTATTGGGAAAGACTACTCATTAGCTCAACAGTCTGTATTTCAGTTAAACACACTGTACTTCTATCCTTCATAGCTTTGTTTCTTTCCCGTCGGACATTAAATATATGGTTTTCAGGATGCTAAGCTCTATTATTTAATTGTTCTGTACAAAAAAGTTTAGTTTCAGCCATTTCAGTTGCAACATCCTTTTAGCAGTATGTGTTTTTTAACTTCTGGTGATATGAATAATGGACCTCTAAACAGTGTTAGGCTAGTTACTTTAAAACTGCAAGATATTAGTAGTTTTTCCTTCCAACGGTAATATTATTACATTTCTGGCAACAGTAATTAGTTGCACTACTAGTTAAATTACTTATCTTTTACACCCCACAGAAATTGTAATTGCGTGTCTTCCCCACAGTATCCCTCTGAAGTGTTACTAACAATGTATTTCCGCCTCATCATTTGACCAAAATTAACACTAGATTGCAATGAGAAGTTATTACAATAGATCAATATAGTGTAAATAGAAGTGTTGTGGTAGAAGTATTAAGCATTGTGTAGTTTCAATAGAATTGTAACTATAGTTTCTCTGTTACCCATATGTGATTATATTTAAGGATGTATTTTATCAAAAGAAATTACATAGGTTCATAAAATTATTCTAGTAATACAGTTTATATCAGGATCAGAGGGATGTGGCCGGACAAGCAATGTAATGCTTCAGATCTTTTTTGTCCTGACAAAATGCAATGGCGATATTTCCATCTACTAAATGTAAGCTTTATCATATTCCAAACCTGCCTGCTTTACTAGTGACTTCATGTGCCTGTGCAAGTCTTGAAAATTATGACATTTTTGGATTGTTGGATGTCAAACCAGTAAGTGTAGAGGCATCCAAAGTAATTAACAAGCTGTTGTATGGTTGGTAACTGCAATATTACTGAGATCTTATTAGCAGTTATCTGTGCTACTAGTTACTACAAAAAGTAGTATATACTATAACTAGTTTCTGATTGTGAAAATAAAATTGGTTATTAAACAATTTTGTCACCGTAGTCTCATGTAACCAGTTAACAAGCTATTTAATAGATGGTAACTGTATTATTATTATTACTTATTAGAAATAGAAATTATATTAGTCATTAGCTATACTTCTATTAACTTCAAAAGTAATACAATTACTGTAACTATTCATTAGTAACTAACTAGTTACTGCTCATCACTGGTTGTTTGATGAAAACTGGTTAAACAACTTTATCACCCTAGTGTCATGTCTCAACTGTAATATTGATGAAATCTTATTAGTAAATATGCTACTTGTTATTGCAGAAATGAATATTATTACTGTAACTAGTTACTAGTAACTAACTAACAAGCTGTTTCATAGATGGTAACTGTAATATTATTACTGAAATCTTATTAGGAATTATTTACACTATGGATTACTAAAAAAAAAGTACTGAGATACTAACTAGTTACTGACCAACACTGGTTGTGAAAAGAATATGTATTACATAACAACTATCACCCTAATCACAAGTAACACGCTGTTTTATGGATGCTGACTGTAATATTATTACTGAAATCGTATTAGTTATTAGTTACACTGGTTACTACAAAAATAATATTATTACTATAACTAGTTACTAGTAAATACTGCAACTACAGTAGCTACTGCTCAACACAGTAACTGTGTTTTTTAGTAACAAGCTGTTTTATGGATGGTTATTACAATATTATTACTGAAATATTCAGATTTTTTAGCTCACAATTTTGTCACCCTAGTCTCATGTTACTAAGTAACAAGCTGATTTATGGATGGTAACTAATATTATTTCTGAAATTGTATTAGTTACACTACTAGTTACTGCGTGACTATTTGAAAACAGGTGATGGGGATTTAATCAAGGAGCCGCTAATCAAGTTACCAGCTTTACTGGCTAGATGCGCTCAATTATCCCTTGCATTATATTGCCCAGCCCTAGTAGTTACTTCAATACTAGTTACTGCAAAAAGTAATATCACTGTAGCTAGTTACTCACTAGTCATTGCATAACACTGTTGACATTTGGTTAGTAAACAATTTTGTTACCATAGTCTCATGTTAACATGTATAATATTTCAATCAAGGGCTAAATATTAAAAACACTAACATTTACCCTTATAGCAATGCCTTGGACTATTGACTTCCACTGTAAGTGCATTACCGTGAACAAGTTTTTTGTTGCTTAACAAATCGAAAACTGAAGCAGTTGTCAATTTCTTTTGTTTGATGCTGTCAGTATAGAGTTTAACATGTATTGAACCCAGTTCATCCCTTTAACAATTTGGAGCAAAGTCAATTGCTATTTTAACCATGAAGCATTTACTTCAATTCTCAGGATAATTGGCTACAGCTGTATCAGCGCATCAGTACTTCCTAGAACTTTTCTTGGAAAACAATTCAACGTCTTCCCCTTCTAGAAACTTGTTTTCTCTTTAGCTGCAGTTGTTGTTGTTGTTGTGTTTAAACATGACATTGAATTGCATCAGACCAAACTCCAATTGGCCAATATGAATGAGAATCAAATTACTCCCTAAATTCTCATGGCATCACATCCGATTCTTTCACGGCACGAACCCGCACAAGTCTCAACATACAGACTAGATCGAGTAGATCGCTCTTGCCGCAAGTCGACCATGCATTCTGAGCTGGTTTCTACCTGCTCCATCTCTGTGCAGGAGTTTGCTGACCCATTGTCACACTCACCGTTGTGTGTTTGACTGAACGTGTGTGTGTATATCCAGATGTGTACTGCTGTGCACTTTGCCTGGTTGTGCAACCAGCATGAATCATTGGGAAACAGGTCATAAAAATAACTATTCAATTCAGGAGCACCACACAAGACACTGGACTTTAGAGAACTTTGCAGGAAACTTTGCACAGCTGTACCTGTGGCAATGTGCGTGTGTGTGAGTTTCGACAGTTTCATTATCTGGAGAAATAGATGCAGTGTACTGAAACAGAGAATGAGAAGACGAGAGAGAGAGAGAGAGAGGGATGTGTTCGCTTATTTGAAGAGGGGAAATAGCTATGAACACTTGTCTGCTCTCTTTCTTCTCTCTTTCTAGCACCTGATTGTCTTCGTAGCTGAATGGACTGAGAGAGAGAGAGAGAGAGAGAGAGGAGAGAGCCGGAGGTAAGTACACATCGTCCGCACACATTGTTTTGATCTGTCCGGTGTGTTGTTGTTTTTTATCCCCACTGTTGGCCAGTGCTGAAGTGTTTATATGTCTAGGACATTTGCACTCTCATGGGCTGACGCTCCTGACTTGCATATGCAAACCGCTGAAGTGATTTTGGCAAAAAAACCTGTTTGAGGCTTATGACAAATGTTTGTGTTTTAAGTCATATTTTTGAGTTTACGTAAAATGGGATTAAAACTCGGACAAAATTACTCAGTTCTGGAAAGACAGCATGCTCATTGTATCCTCAGTTATGTCATTTGTCAAGTTATGTCATGTTCACACATTTACCAGCAGCCAAAAAGCAATTGTACAACACAAAGATTCCTACAGCTTGGATGTAGTATACATATTCATATCTGTCTTTATCTCAGTTGTTTCTCCTACACTGCAATGAAATTGAGATTTAATCTTTAATCTCACATGCCTGTTTTAAAGATCTAAACAAAACAACTGATAGGATTTAAAAGTCTTCAAAAGTAAACATTTCCTTTCAATTTAAGCTGTTATTCACTTTCTTTTTATGCTACAATGCTCTTCAACAAATGCATAACTCTACTTTTGTATTAGAAGAAACTTTTAAGTTGATATTCAAAGTCTTTTAAACTATGTAGTAAGACTGTAGTGGAGTCAATAAGTTCATCACTCTCTGTCTGCCTGTGGTTAGGACATCGCGCATAGTCAGAAAGGCAGAGGAAGGGCTGTGAAAGGCAAATACTACCGAAATTAATCTGTTACAATAGGTCGGCTCCAGGATGACTGAGAGTTGTGATTGGCTAAATGACATGTCCCTCAAACATATTTTGCTTGTGGTTGGATGGCTCGTCCCTGGCCAAATGCCAAACCTCCTGCGGGGATTTTACCGCTTTCTTAGGAAAGTAATGTGCTCTTCTGGGGTTTCCGGGGGACTGATACCTCACTACAGTTCTGAAATGAAACGCTTTGAATCTCTACCTCGCAGCACTTACGACATGAATGTGTTATACGCAAAGTTTGTCACATGTATGTCTAAATTTGTTTTTATCATTTGAAGGGACGTTTTGAATTGAGTTTTCGAAAAAGTTAAATGGAAACACCAAAGCAGTAAGAAGATAAAAGGAGATATGTGGGTGGATGATTCAGAAATATATAGATGCAAAGTGTGACAAATTGTGGCTTTTGAATATGAATGCAAAGATTCGGTTGACGTATAAGTTGTGCTACAGACAAGAGTGATACCATAAATGCTGTTACTTTTCAAATGGGATGGTCACAGAAGCTTCGTTTTTGGGTGAACTGTCACTTTAAGAACGTGTGTACATTGGGAAAAAAATGGAGAATAAGAGAGAAAAGACAATACATTTTGGAGAAGCAGAGAAACCTGGAGTCCTGTTGAGGCAGGGGCGAAGGTGAAGCCAAAAAAGAACATTCTTTGGCCGGCTGATGGTTGTTGTAAAAAGACACTCAAGAACACAATGTTCAGCTCTGTGTTTGCCAAGAGGCACTGCAATGATAAACAAGAATCACGTGTGTCCAGAAAATGTCACAGAGATCCCCTGAAAAAAGTGAACAAAACTATTTCTCTGTTTAAACAAAAGCTAAGTCAGTTTCCTGTTTCACTCTATTATTCTGCGACTTATTCATTCTGTTTTTAGTTTATGACAGCAATTACCAGGCCGTGGACTGACATGCGAGATAAGCGCGTCCTGTTGTATAGACTCACCAGCACAATCTTCCCTGAGCTGTAGTGTCAATCATCATTGGCCACTGGAAAACCTAGTTTAGTCAGACATATAAATAGTACTATTACTTAGGGTTAGTGATTTCAACAAAAACACCTAATCTTGAGTATTATGAGTGCATGATTTATGCATAGTTTTGTGTGTGTATGTGTTATCGGTTGATTAATACTGTACTTCAAAGCAAATCATATGAGAGTTGTGTTAGTTAATACATTTATTATGTATTTTTTGGACTTTCGAATGAGAAAAAAGTCAGAAAAATCCCATAAGAACCTGGGGAATACCAGCTGTAGGAATCAGAGTATCATTGATGCATAGAGCTGGGCATCACAATATGCTAAAAGCTAATCAAAACCTTTGTAACTGCATGGCAATGCCTCGGCAATAGCGTACGACAATCTAGCATCACGGTCGCAAGTTTTCGGAAAGGAATTAAATGAAAGAAAAGCTAGACAGAAAATAAAGCTGTCGGCAGATCTCTTCACCTTTCAGTCTTGTACAGATGCACGCTATGCGCAGTTATCAGTCTACTCCAAAATTGGTGTAAATTCCCTAGTGGCCATTACACCCTCATGTCGTTTCAAAGCTGTAAGACGTTTGTTCATCTTCGATACACAAATTAAGATGTTTTTGATCAAATCTGAGAGCTCACTGACTCTCCACAGACTGTAAGTCAGAGGCACAGTAAAGGCAAAGCTCTCTGATTTCATTAAAAATATCGTAATTTGTGTTCCCAAGAGGAACAAAGGTCTTACGGCTTTAAAACGACATGAGGGTGAGTAATCAATGACAGTTTTAATTTTTTGGTGAACTATGCCTTTAAGTACCTAATTTAGCTCTGTCATGTAGTTTTTTTTACTGACCACAAGATGGTAGTGTCAACACTCACTCAACCTTATTTCCTTATGGCACTTGTGATCCATTTCATGCTCTGCAGTTATTCTCTCTGAACACGAGTACCTCCCCACAATCTTAATCTGGTTACCGTTTGCGATCTCCAGAGCTGGAAGTTCAGACACTTTCTGAGCTTAAACGCCAGTGAGAATGAGATAGCACTTTGTTTTGATGAAAACCTGGCAGTGTGCATGTGTGTGTATGTGTGATCCACTGCTGCAGTGTCATTACCCAGAGCTTGGGGAACGCTCAGCAGTGACAGGCCTTTTAATGAGCCTATTAAGAGCACGGCAAAGACCAGGCTAATACCAGGCGTCATTAGTGGCACAGTGGACGCAGCACTCCTTGGGGAGAGGCTACCTTTGGCAGATACTGTGGGATGGCAAGGATGGGTTCGTTTGGTAAACTGGCATCTTGTTGGCATGCGTACACACACAGGATGGGCGTTCTCCAGTGGCTGGTGTGGTAATTGCTCGGTACGCCAAAAATTTTGTTTTACAACCATAAAGCACAGGCTGAACTATTCAGTTAAAGGGACAGTTCGCCCAGAAATAAAACTTCTGTCATTAATTACTTAACCTCATGTCATTCCAAACCTGTAAGACCTTTGTTCATCTCCAGAACATAAATTAAGAAACTTTTGATGGAATCTAAGAGCTTTCTGACTCTATCATTAACAGCAAGGATCCTTACACAATCAAGGCTTGGAAACGTAGCAAGGAGATCGTTAATATGATCCATTTTAATGACGCAAAGACAACAAAAATAATGACTTTATTCAACAATTACTCTTCTCTGTGAACAGCATACATTGTTTACATATGTGATACTCTTCAAAATAGTGCTAGATGGTGACGCGGAGGAGTCAAATTGTTAAATCAAGTTGTTATATTTGTTTTCTTTGTACACAAAGTATTCTCGTAGCCTTGTAAAATTATGGTTGAAGCACTGATGTCACATGGATATTTTAACAATCTCCTTGCCACGTTTCTGAGCCTTGATCTTGAAAGTTTCCTCGTTGTCTATGGGAGGTTCAGAGAGTTTTTGGAATGCATTAAAAATCTTAAATTGTGTTCCAAAGATGAATGAATGTCTTACGAGTTTGGAATGACACGAGGGTGAGTAATTAAGAATATAATTCATTTTTTTGGGTGAACTATCCATTTAACTGCTCGTGTGGGTTGTCCAGCAGCAAAGTCACAGTGTATATCTGAAATCGCTTTGTGTGAGTTTGCTCTTGCTGGGTTTTATTGGTTTGTCAGGAATAAATGTTCTGCAGTATTAATGTTGCATGGTTCTTCCCATGAATTACTCTGAGCTTTCAGAGCTACCACACATCAAGAGAAAGTCCTGCGTTCAGCTCACTGAATAGAGGTTTGTACTGTACCGCTTCTTTCAAGAAACCAATCATTCCGTGAAAGCCATCTACCGCCTACAGTGGCATGTAGACACAGGCTTCAACTGTCAATACAGCTTTTAAGCCAATGCGACTTCACGTAAAGTGTGGGATCTGTCCGGTCTTGAATGCTGAAAAGATTCTATTTGAAATGAATTATTTTATTAGTGCATAGCTACGATCCCTAAAGTTGCAAAGACTAAAATGTCAAACTCAAAGAGATATATACCCTGTCCCACATGGAAAAAAGCTGAACTCATGATTATGGTAAGGGCTGTTACATTTCTAATGCTGGCCAATCAGAGCAGACTGTGCTTGTCAAAAGGAGGCTGTTTTTGAGAAAGGTAGGGCATAGAGGAGTGACAGTAATGTACGGTATTTAAAAAATAATGTGTTTTTGAACATTAAAGGTGCCATAGAATGCTTTGAGAGAATATTTTAAATTGTTCTCTGATATGTACATAGAAGGTATGTAGCT
>JAUCMU010000080.1:5362661-5375714 GCA_032275025.1 Enteromius treurensis | reverse complement strand
GGTTTGAACTACAGCTTTGGACCTGTGGTTAGAAGCATAGTTTCTTGTTAGTAAGATATATGGGCTTTAATAAATATTCTCTTGGGCACAAGAAGCAAACTAACATGCATCACTATCTTTATCTTACATTCTATCTAAACATAAACTGCGTTTTAATTATGTATTTTTGCACGTCCGTTCTAAAAGTGCGCATGTGCATAAATGGCTAAGGGAACCCCGGAGAATGACGTAAGAGGGACTCCGTGATTATTCAAAGATCAAATAAAGCAAAATGTCAATATGTGTCATGTTCAATACAGCAACATCTTGGAGATCTCTAATCAGTTAAATAGCACACGTTATTCCTCCACCACATGCGCGTGACGTCATTAACAATAGCCCTGTGTTGTTAAACTAATGTGGTTCAAACGACGGAGATACAACCGTGTAGCTAGTTAGTTTCCAAAACAATTCATCGTACTATGGTGGTTAATCAGCGAGTTACATCGTTGTTTGAGAAATTGCACCCCTGTTTTTTGTGGTGTTATTGATTTATGCCGGATGTGTGAAGTCATTGACGCAAGACATCATTGTGGGATTAGCACTGAAAGAAATCACTCAGAGAGAGGAGAATGAGGTTGAGGACCATTTGAAAACACAGAGTCATCAGTCTAATGGTTTAAAGACAGGTTACAATTATCCAGAAGGAAATAACAGTGTAGATGGTCGCTCTGGTTTAAATTGCATGTCTCTGATAGTGTGTATCCTTGGCTGATTTAGTTTCATCCTTGCATGGGATGTTATCAGGTGGCCGTAATGTAACATAAGGTAGGTGCTAACCTAATTCAAAAAAATAACATAATCATGTTGCTTATCTGTCTATTATCCATTCAGTCAATCACCTGTCTATCCATAATCTAAATATCCATCCATCCATATATCTATTCATTATCCACGTATCCATCCGTTCACCCATCCATCCCCTATAGATCCATCTCCATCCACCATCCACATATCAATCTATTACATATCTATCCATGCATTCATCCTGTACATATCTATTAATCCATCCTCAAACTTTTTTTAAATTCATTAAAAAGCAGGCTTTCTCAAACCACCATTAAAAGTCTTGACAAACTTAACCTTTCTTCACTCACTTTACTTCTGAACTTTTAAAAAGGACCCAAGTGTGAAAGCTTGTATTGTTAGCTGTTAAATATATAAGCAGACATTGATTTGTTTGGGTTTTTTACCCACACACAATAATTAGCCTGACTGAGTGT
This sequence comes from Enteromius treurensis, assembly GCA_032275025.1. Classification (NCBI taxonomy): domain Eukaryota; kingdom Metazoa; phylum Chordata; class Actinopteri; order Cypriniformes; family Cyprinidae; genus Enteromius; species Enteromius treurensis. The sequence continues at coordinate 5,374,452 of JAUCMU010000080.1, read as the reverse complement.
TCATCTCACCTCACACAATGCAACTCCCTGTAGAGCTTTTCTGTTGTGTGGACTGAACTTTAACGTCACACTAGGTTTCTGGGAATAAGAGTCACGTTTACTGTAATATGTTTTTTTTTTCTCCAGCACTTCAGTTTTGGGAAGCAGCCTTGGCCCTGGGCCCTCTGTTAAGAGATCTCTGCTTTATGACTCGCCCCTGTGGTTAGCTGAAAGGCTGACCCTGTGCCGCTGACAAGCCATCAAAGTAAATACTGTGTGAACAACACGCAGGCAACTGTGGCAGAGTTTTTTTCCCCCTTTGCTGTTAATCGCCACTGAGATGAACCCTCTGACAGATGATCTGATTTAAGGCTTGTTTGCGGCGTGAGTCAGAGGAAGTGCGCTTCAGCGCAAGTGCAGTGAAATGAAGAACAAATGTGCACTGTAAACCTAGAGGGAGGGTGTAACAGACATCCCTAAGGATTGCGGGGGGAGCGCTGAGTTACGTGAGCCGTAGCCGACGGCTAGACGTGAGTCAGTTAAGACTCATGATACTTATTCAATTATCCATACAGTACAGTAATATAAAGGGCTATGAGACTTCCAAGAAGCTATTCCCTCATAGACAGGAATGTGTAATTTCTCAGAAACCATGTTGGTTTAAATATAAACATGATGATCTTTACACACTGTGTTGAGTTTGTGGCTATTCAGAGCCCCTCAGCAACCTTCCTAGGGTATGGTGGGTAAGACATCACTGCTCACATCACTGCTGTGCCCCTTAGCATGGTATGCAGGGCGTTAATTTACCCCCAAATAAAAGTTGCCATGAATATGAAACAACCTTCCATTAAAAAGCAATTAGATGTTTAGCAGAATGTTCATGCTGCTCCTACGACGAATGCTGTTAAGTTCCAAAATAAAAAATTAAAAAAGCAATTAAAATACATCAAATAATTATTATTTGGTTAGTTCATATTATAATTCATTTATATGTTTTGTACACTATCCTTCAAGTCTTCTGAAGTCATGACGGACTAACACAAGAGGCGTGATTTTCCACAATAACCAGTCATATCTAATAATATCCAATCATAATGCAATGGAGGCATTCCTCCTCTCACATGACCCCCCAACCCCCACAAATAAACTCATTGCAAGCTTTAGTTTTTTTTTACAAACACAACAGGCTCAGGGTCGTGTGTTGCTGTTGGACATTTACAATTATCCCCCCTCTCATAAGATACAGCCCTGATTCAAAACCACAGCATGTCACTGATGACATTTTAAATGTTCTAGGACTGCGTAGATTAATGTGTTAATGCTAATGTTTGTCCCCATTTTTTGTGAGTAGAGTTCTATTCTCACACTAACATTCAGAGATATAATGAAATTAACTATGATTTATTGCACTAACATGATTAGTTCTGATTAATCACCAAAATCGATTCACAGCTCGAAAACATATGCAAATACAAATATACCTACTCATTTAAACAGTACAGAAGAGAGCCGTGTGAACATCGTTCTTAACATCCAAACAGATCTGGAACAACATGAGATGAGTAAATTACAGTTTTCTTTTTTGAGTGAACTAGTCTTTTAATCCCATGTTTCTTCATACGGAAATCATTCAGATTAAATATGTCTGCATGAGAGCGAGTCTGTTGTGTGGGAGAGCAGGTAATGGCGGTTTAGAGGTTATCAGAAAGCGGACATGCGTAATAAGCAACACACTGCGGTGAGGAAATTATAAAATTACTGATTTGCGCAGTGGTGTTTCTGTTGGCAAGGCCATTCCAGATGAGCGCAGGCCGGGGTTCCCAGGAGCGCTTCTCAGAACAGATCATTTAGTTCAGGACGTCCTGGGAATTTGCATTTGCAGGTCACTATAATTCTCCTTTGTCAAAATCCACTTTCTAGAATCACTTATTTGTCAGGTGTTGCTATACATAGGTTCAGTTGAAGTGGTATACCAAAAATAAACAAGCACGGTATTGCGAGCTATAATAAAAAGGCTCCTTGTGTTTAACGTGACTCAGGTTATCATCACTTCCTCTCACGTCATGCAAATCACTTGAGCCTTCAGATCCACAGTACGTGTTTGAATGCTAGTGCCAAAAAGGACAGAGAGAGAAAGACGTATGAGCGGATATACCTACTTTTCCTTTCAAATATGGTTCCTGGAAACTCTCGCTTGTTCTTTTTTCCCTGCCTTATTTTTCTGTCTTTCCGCTCTGTGTTCCTAGGCTATTTACTCTGGCTCTAAATTTGGCCCACTCTTCTGATAAGGTTGTTTATCTGTTTTTGCCCAGAAAGGAACATTCTCCTGTGGCTATGTCACACTGCGCGTGCACAAGTGGGCCAAAGTTCAGCCTCTTCCTGTAAATAGATCAAAAGGAACAGCCAGATGTCTGAAATTCCCCACGAAATGTCCAAGAATTCCAGAGAACTCGCTCATCATGAGCATGCTTTAGGCCGATGCACTGCCAAAACGACTGAGCATAATGCCAGGAGAGGGGAGAGGGAAAAACATACTTTGGTTATTATAATAGCAATGTGTTGCGTTATGTGTAGCTGTGTGTGGGCGAGTGCTTGCTTATGTATTTACGCACAAATACTTCTTCTAAAAAGATTTAAAATAACAACACAGGTGAGTCCAAAACGCTGAGATTATCTAAGATTCCAAGGCAAATTTAAACAGGGAATAAAAATGACTTTGAAATATTTTTATATTTACAAAATTATGTAAAATAATAAATCAATTGCATTACAAAAATGCAAAATACAAGTTTTCCTTAGACATTATGACCCAGTTTTATATATATATATTATTTGCTGTGTGGTGCAGCGTTGTTGCATCATGTGGTTTTAATAAAACTCAGACGGTAGCACCACTTTTCAGCTCTGATTTATTAATAGGTAGCAGTCCCCTTCAGAACAGTTTCTCATTAAAGAGAGGAAGAGAGAGAGAGAATGTGTGTGACCTGCTGCCATTATAGCCATCACTCTCGGTGCCCCATGCATGAACTCAAGAGAGCATGCTAAGCCATATTAACACCACGCTGAACTCTATTGACTGATCTGCATTAGCTTCCCGCTCTTACACACACCGCAGTGTTAACACCATCTATCCTCGTGGAGTTCTTTTCATCTCAGATCTTTACGGAGCCAATCCAGCTGCACTCATGTGTGTCCCTCCGCAGGGCTTCAGACGGGCAACTGAAGTGTGTGGTTAAGCCACACAGAGGATATTTATGGCATTTACATGTCCGCGATGTGTTAAAAATAGATACATTGACAAAATTCCCATACACACAGATCAGCAACTTAAAATGCTGTATTATGCATGCCAGGCCAGTAGTTGGCGATGTTGTAAACGCAACATGTAATATGTTTCACAAATCCGGGTTTTTGTAGTTTACACAGACTTGATAATGGTATTGGTTTCAACTTTGAAACTTTCAAAACTTTCAGGGCCCCCGAAACACGGTTGATGTGCAAACGAACAACCAAAATGCATACTTTTTTAGTTGAAAGTGGTGTCAAAGGATCATCACCTCCTCTTAAGGCGGTGAAGGTAACTGTTTTGACCCCCTTTATCTACAACCAAAGTATGCATATGTGCTTGTTGAGCATTTCATTTCAGAATCACTGCAAGTTTCACGTTAAACTGCAGTTGGGTTGTTCGTTAACAATAACTGAAATACAGATAATTTCCAAAATTAGAGTACATTTTATTTTATTAATTTTATTTACATATTAAACGTTTATATTACAGCAAAAGCAGATAACTCCAACAGTCATTTTTTTGATGCAAACAGATAACTCCATCATTTTCCTTTTATGCCCTGAAGAAGATATCACAGGTCAAGTTCAAGTGTGTTGAAATGATCCTTCCTCGATCACTTTTAGTTAGCCGGAATTCCTTTCAGCTAGCATGTCTTTTCTAAGTGAACGTAGCCTTGTCACCTGACCTGAATACAGCGTGCTGATTCCATAAAATCAACTTACCGGGTTCTGTTTAAAAACAAGGGCACTTGTTGCTTTCTGCAGTAAAACGTGAACTCACGGTGCCAAGGTGTCTTTTTTGACAAAACGTGTTTAGGGTTCAGATTTCACTATATGTAGAGAATAATGCACAGCAATCAGCTCTTTTTTGTCAAGTGCCGTTTATCAGCATGGGTTACCGCTCTGTGATCATTAAAAAGGTTATGTGTGTATATACGAGTCATAACTGTGCTTGTGTACATGTGTCATAGTTGACAGGATTAAAATAAAACACCTGCTTCCTATGATTCACTTCTGACTCATCAGGTAAAGCATCCGTATATCCCGCATCGCATCATGACCAGCACACCAGACTCATTTTAAACGGGACAAATTACTTGCCCTGTGAAAGAGCGGACTGGGAAGAGTTTGTGATAATGAGGACGGTTTATATGAGTATCGAATGGTGTCGTGGCAGAAGTGTTTGCTGAAGCACTTATTTATGCTGGGAAAGAGTGTGTGTGGGAATAATCGAGGTGTAAATGTGATGAGTCACTATCCCGGAGGGCACAGCGCACTGTTGGGTTTAAAACGTTTGCTGGAGAAATAACTACACCGCCAATATATGTGTGTGTGCGTTTGCAGTATACATTTAGAAATGAAAAATGGGCTTTGTACAGCAGTGGGCAGATTCTCTTAATGCTCTACGACCTGCTTTGACGCACTTTCTGTAGTGCTTGCTGTTTCCCAATATTATTTTCCCCCATTAGCCTGTAGTTCTCAAACCACCGTCTCATTCCTGGATAATATACTGTTAGATATGTCAGATGACCTAAAATGTTTTATTAAAGTAATTAAGTAAGAATTTAAAGCAATTAATTTGTAAAACCAACAACTCATTATCTGACGTATTTGTCAGTGAAATGAAGAAAAACTGTTGGGAGGCCTACAGTTCCATCAGGAATTTGATTAGACTGAGAAAATGATATTAGATATAAGAATGGAGCTTGTGGTTAAAAAAACAAGAAAGATTAGTAATGTAAAGATTACAAAACTGTTCCGTTTTTAAAAAAACTGTCAGTGTTTAAAGGTCAGATGAGGTTAAAATGTCTCTTTAAGCTGCACATTTTCGCTTCTCTTTGACTAATCACTATGAAAAAAGCATCACAACAGCCTCTTTGACAGATCCAGGAGTGAGAAACACTCACATGGCTCTACAGACTAATCACTTCTGGGCCACGTCATTATAGTGCTCACTCCAGCCAAGCCACCAAAGAGGATAGGTGTTTCTGTTCGCCCACCCGCTTTCGCATAGACGAAAACATTTAGCTGTCCTTTTTGGCTGCAGCTGAGCTCGGCTAGTAAAAAATAAATCGATAACAGAGAGAAACATGTTGAGATAGAGAGCGTGCTCAAAGCAGGTTGTTACATAAATAGGAGCCCTTGTCATTCTGTTTTTAAAATCAGGCCGAGGAGGCAACGGGATGGGAGGGGGTGATGTCATCCCTGGTAGCAATGGGCAATCATGCAGTCCATTCATTTTTGTGGGTTTCTATGTATGTGTGTGCGCAAGGCTTCTGCGTGCCACTTCCTGCGATTGAATAGAGAAGAAAGTGGAGTGACAGGGTGCAAAGAACAACGCTTCCATGGTGGGCTTTTCACACACACACACACACACACACCAGAAAGCAGGACTCACATGTGTGTTTGTGTATTCACTGAATTGGCAGGAGTCCCTTCAGCTCTGCCCTGTTTTTGCTGGGTGTTTGTGTCTGGTTGAGATGAAGCACTGAAACACTGCTCTCTTCTGTTTGTTTACAGAACTGCAGAGAAATGTTCGACACCTGGTTTTCTAATTGGATCTGGTAAGTTGCACAATTAATGATTACAATTGCCATAACTGATAAGACCAGTGTTTTAGGGATGGGTTTATGACCAAGTTCACATGAAATCTCTGTCCCCAGAATGTTGTTTCATTTAGAATCACGACGTCTGTTATTTAAACCAGAAGTATTCAACAATTTTGACCCGCAATTATGAAATATTTTAATTTTTGAAAGGTACTATGCAGATTTTTTTTTTTTTTAAGTACAAAACACAGTACAAAGAACTAAATATATTTTATTTTACAAAATAATTTTTTGCCAAGTAATAATTTTGTGAAAAGTGCTATATAATGCTGTCACAAATACATATTTCATACATATATATATGATTTACTGGCTAAACATACCACATTCCATGTTTACCATGTGTATAACCATTCCCCAAAATTCTGTAGATATTCCCATAGATCAGAACACGCACACATCATCATTTTTCTCCTCTTATTCAGAAAGAAAAACTAATCTTTAATAGTTGTGTAAGCGGTTTTTTTCACCTCTAGTGGCACTAAAAGGAAATGCAGAGGTAATAGTTGTTTCCTAAGAACCTTCCAAAACGCTTCCACCATCAGCCACTGTCCTGTTACAAACTCATGCCACTAGCTGTGGTTTACAGAGAGGCATGTCAAAGTTTTCTAACTGGCTAACCTCAGTGGACCACAATCACATTGTTATGTGCCATAGTGCTGCTATAGAGACAGCTGTGATTTCTCAGGACAGCCGTTTCAGTAATATCTGGCTGTAGAAAAAAACAAATCGGAATTGCTTATAGGACCTTTAATAAGCTTTGCCGGCTGCTAGTGTTGTGCTATTTTGAATACTGTATGTTATACAAGATGATATTTTCTGTCCAATTAAACTGACAAATCGGAACACCAAAGCTAGCGCTGGTTAACAGAAGACGGTTTACTGTCACTTCGTGTGAAAATCAAGGCTGCATTTCTCTTTTCTGATCCATGCTGAGTGACTAAGGCCATTAAATCAGGTACCTCCTGTGGGTTCCAGTGTGCGAGAAACCGATAATAAGGTTTGGTAATAATACACGGTAAGCCAAATACGTGTGGGCTTCTTAGCATTCAGAGGAGACCTTGTGCAGGCTAAAAAAAGAAAGTAAGAATGACAGTAGTGCACAGCATATTGCTACAGGCCTTCTTGATTATTCTTGTTGAGAAATAGAAGGAAATAACAGACATGCCTCCAGCACAAACAGTCAACAGCATATTTCTTAGCCTAAATATAGCTATTAACCCTAAGGTTTTAAAATGACAGTTCACCTAAAATGAATAAACTGTCATCATTTTCTAATTCTCATGTTCTCCAAACCGATAACTCGCTTTCTTCGGCGGAACAGTAAAATTATATTTTGAAAACAAATAAAAGAAAAACTAATAAATAAATAAAAACTCATGTACAAGTTAATTGTCTCAAATGATCTCATCTGGTTCCTCTTGACTGACTCCAATATGCTGCCAGTTACAGTATTAGTTTGACTGATCCCTTTTAAAGGTGCAGTATGTAATGATGTCAGATAGTGGTTGAAATTGGTACTGCGGTCTAAATTCCAAATATTGTTTTGACAAACCTTAAACTGTAAAAAAATTAATTGATTTATCCACGTTTTAATATGCATGTGATCATAGAGCTTTTTAGATTATGATGCTTCTTAGGTCGGGTAGAATCTGTGTTATGCTGTGTTTTCTGCAAACTGGCAACCCAGGCTATTGAAATATTATACAGTAAACTATAATGGGGCGTAATCTCACACCAAAACAAAGAGAGACATTCTGACACAGCATGCACATTTTCAATGTAACATAACAATTATGTGAACTTAGCATGCTTCCTTAATAGTTTTTAAGCTTTATTACAGTCAAAAAAGGACATACACCACCTTTGACATTAATCAACACTGCATCTGTGGTTTTAATTAAACTACTTTTAATTAAAATAAGGCTGAATTAAAATAGATTAATAATATAATATTTGATTAAAAAAAAAAACATGAATGTATAGCAAATTAGAATAAACAACTAGAATCAATTTCAAGAACTAAAATTACTAAAATTGTAATAAATGAAAGTTAACTAAAGCAGATAGTTAATGAAATGACAAAAACAACAAACTTATTAAAAAGAAAAAAAAAGTAAAAATTGAAAATATAAAAATAAAAGCTAAATATATATTAATAATTAACTACTCAAAACGTAAATTAATTTTTAATAATTCTGAAATACTGATATAAATCTGGACAACTACAACTCCAAAATGTTAAAGCTGAAGTACCAGGATAACTACAACTACAATAAGAAAGCTATATGAAAATATAAAACGCATAATAAATGACAAAAGTGCATATAAATTTTTTTGTATATATATATATATATATATATATATATATATTCATCCTAATTCAGAATACTAATATACTAATACAAGTATATAAATAATAACACTTCCTAAAGATGGAGAGAATGATTTAATCAATGACTAGAGAGTGACTAGAAATGACATCATTACTGCAGTCAACCATAGGCTGAAAGATATAAAAAGATCAGCAGCGATTTAAAATGTCATACATTTTCAGACTTTTTCATGGCAGTTAAGACAGCTCACCACGACTGAACGCATTCATTTCCAAGTGGGCCTGAGATTACGTCAGCGCTGTGTTGGTGGTAAGTACGCAAGTTAACTTCAAGGATCTTCATGCGCATGGCCGCAGGTAAGTGACCAATCCTGTTCGTGTTTGATGGCTACTCTGAGTGATAACATTGTTTAAAGATCTGCCAGTGACTCATAATTTCCATCTGCCAGCAGTTCTCCTTTGAAAAAGGATTGACGTCATCCTCCCACGGACAAAACCAATGCATGGATTCTTTCTGGGCAATCAAGGGTCTATTTATACACAAACACACCATACATCAAACCGCATTGTGTGCTATGCAATAGGTTGTGGTCACGATCTCATCCTACTGCTCAACAACTAGAGTATCAATGGAGAAAAGTGGACGTCACTATTCAAAACCACAATGCCATGTGACCATGACATTTGTTTTGACAGTCAATTCCTGTTTAAAGCATGCCTACTGCTGTTTCAACCTTTTGCCTTTCCTGCTACATGAATCATCTGCTCAGTCAGTGACACAGGGACTTCTGATGGGATCGTTTGCGATCCTGGACACTTCCTCCGGATGCTGGTTTCACATGGTGGTTTAGATGTGTTCTACCAGTGTCTAGCACCATTTGAAATCAGTGTTCTTGAGGAGGGAATTGCCACTGGATCACGTTTCGCAGCAACGGACGATCCCAAGAGAAGTCAAAGAATAACAACGAAGGACAAGGAGTATTTACTGGGTGAAGGAAGTGCATCACAGGAGAACCTGATAAAGTTCACGGTTTGCCTCAAGCGCTTGATGAAATCACTCAGATGTACTGAAAGTAAAATGAATGCAGTGTGAACAAGCCAGCCCAGCCCCACAAGGAAAATACTGCCGTTTACTGTAAAAAAACCAAAAAACTTGAATACTTCTGATTATTTCCCTTTAAATATGTAAATTTAAATTGGCTGCAAGATATGAAAACTTTTAAATGAAGTTTAAAATGTGGTTTTTCTACTGCTTTAATTCATGTAAATAACCGATTTCAACTTCATTATTTTAATTTAACTTTAAGTTAATTTGATATAGCGAAATTGAGTTGTAATGAATCATACTTAAACTGAGCTTAAGTTTGTGAACATCATCTTCAGATGATATCACACGTTTGCATGATGTAGTGTCTGTGAATGATGCAGAACATGCAATAGGAACAAAAGGAATGTGATGCAATCTCTTGGATTACAACAGTGTGAATTTATAAATGTGTGACAGCAATGAGCCGTTTTAGTATTTGTGTGCAATCATAGTATTTATGAATATTTTGAATTAGCTTTTCTAGTTTGTTTTATTTGTTTTTTAGATTTCAGTTTACTTTTTTCCGTTTTAGTAGTTCATCTTAATTTATTTCAGTTAGCCACCCAGCCAACATTTCTCATTGTTAGTAATTTGTTCGTAGTAAAGCTTTTTATAGTTTTAGTTCACAATAGAAATGGCATGGTGAAATGCCACAGGACTTTAAGCTAATTTAAATTTGATTGTAATTTCTAATTTCTCATTAAAATACAACCAAATATAATCTAGAAAAATGCGATGTTAATTGAATTCTTCAAAACGAGGTTTAAGGATAACCAGAATAAATGTGCATGGATAAATGCAGATTTCCTCGTGGGAGAGACAAACAGGAATGACTTTGCATTAAACAGGTTTAAGGACTGATTTTGTAACTACATTGCTTACAGAGACCATAGCCTATTTATGTATGAATGCATTGCAAATGAGTTTGCATTAGGATTTATCTACTTATCTTTTTTTATTGGAACTGTAGTGTGCATTTGTTTTTCTCGTTCCCTCATTTGAGCTGTTAACTATGCCTGAGAGGGCTAGTAAAGAGAGACTGTGTTCTCTGAAGCTCTTTCTCCCTCTCTGGCTGTTCCTGCCCCCATCTCTCCCCACCAAAGGATGACTGATTTCCTCTGGTGCTTAGAGTCCCTTCTGTCATCTAGCACCATTTGAAATCGGTTATAATGACTGGGGATCAATTCTTCGGCTTCCCATTGCGCTCAAAAGGCCATCGGTGCCCTTTTCCTGTGTACTTCATGTGCGCTTAGGCCTTTGAAGAGGTTATTGCAAAACTACACTGGAAAAATAGAAATGAGTGTTTTTATTTCAGCTGAATGAGAGTGAAAATTAAATAAGCTTGGTTGCAATTTTGAAGCAATAATTCACAACCAAATAAATGAAAATGTGCTCACAAACTGACTTTATCTGCTGTTCAATTCTGCCCTCTGTTGGTTGGAAAAAGACACAAGCAAAAAAAATGGCGAAAATAAATAGTTATCATTTTAGGTTTTGCCACTTTTCACTGTATGCATTGTTCTAAAGCAGTTTTACAGAAAATCATTATTAAATGTTTATAATTATTGTCCATGTTGATAGTTCAAACGTATGGGAATTATTAACACATTATTCACTGCCCCTATATCAAAAAAGGAAGTTTTAGAAGCCATAAACAGTTTACAATCTGCGAAAGCACCTGGCCCAGATGGTCTTAGTAGTGAATTTTACAAAGAATTTTGAAATTTATTAGTTGATCCCTTACTAAATATGTTCAATGACTCATATGTAAAAGGCCGTTTGCCTGAGTCTTCGAGAGAAGCAAATATATACCTAATTTAATATACCTAATACCTAATCCGGATACCTCTACCCCAGCTCTCTTAGACAGGATTGATAAATTTGGCATGTTCTCGGGATATAGAGGGATAATTATCATAAATCAATGGCAATGCCTATAGTTGGTTTAAAACAAATACCCCAAGCATTATCATCCTTCCCATTTAGATGGGCTCCTGAGGGTTTCATATACTTAGGAATTAATGTTACCCCCTCCTTTGAACGGATGCATAAAGTAAATTTTCTTCCACTTTTTAAACATATCCGGATGGACTAAGAAAGGTGGAATGTCCTGCCTATTTCTTGGTTGGGTCGGATCTCCCTCTTGAAGATGAATATTCTTCCAAGATTACTTTACCCCATTCAAATGATTCCAATAAATTTCACTCATAAGACGATTAGAAAACTGAACGGTTGGTTTAGTTCCTTTATATGGGCCAAAAAAAAAAGCTTCCATCTTCGGTGGGAGGTCTTGACCTACCAGACATCTGGAGATATCAGCTAATTGTTCACTTACGTTATATCTCTGACTGGGTGCATAAAGAGTCCAAAACAGTGTGGTTTGATATTGAAAGTTCACTTAGTAAACTTCCATTGTTAAATTTGCTCTTTCTTAAAAAGTTTAAATCGGTAAAAGCCTCTTGTAGTAACCTGATCACGATTGGTGCTATA
>JAUCMU010000080.1:5330942-5362561 GCA_032275025.1 Enteromius treurensis | reverse complement strand
GCACTATGGCACAGGGTTATACTGGAATATGTTTCATTAGATTTCTTAACCTGTGCTGTTCATGGCAAAGATATTTCATAGACGGTGGGTTCCATTTTTGATATATATTGGTTTAGATATGTCCTCTATTCTTACTACAGAGTTTGTTTAATGTGCTTTATACAATAGGTATTGAACTACAAATATGTAAAGCTTCTTATTTATATGTCATTCTTCATTTCATTTTTGTCTTAAACTGACTTAATGGAGTGGTGAGTCTTCATTATTTATTTATTTATTTATTTTAATTTTTTAATTTACTTATTTATTGATTGATTTTTGGATTGGTTTGAAATTACATTTGTAATGTTTAAAAAGTTAATAAATATATTGTGAAAAAAACAGGCAATTATTGACAACGATTTCGCCATTAAATGTGAATATGCAGTATTTTTCCTGATATCTCATGGAGTCTGCCTGGTATTTAGTACATTTGTAGTTGCTCTATGTTTTTAAGGAACATTTGGGGAATGTAATGTGTTCACAAACACTAAAAAAGTATGTATTTTAATAATGTGTTTTTAATAATTAGCTATTTATTATTATGTGGTATATAATAAATAATAAAAGGGTAACTACAACAGACTAGATTTTGTTGGTTGATTTGTTTGTGTTGTTTTCCTTGAGTGATAATAAGCAGGCATTTTACAAAAAAAAAAAAAAAAAAAGGGGGGAAATTGGGATTTACTGACAGTTACAAAAATGTTTATTCTTTGGGAACTGTCACGCTATTCTTTGTGTATTTACAATGCTTGATCTGACTTTCTAATGAGTAACCATACAGAACAGGCATCATTAGTCTGCAGTAAACAAGCTAAACGTTTTCAACGTTTCCTAATGAGGTCTAGACTGTAGTGCGAGACAAGTTTGCTTTCAAACACAAAGTTTAAAACCAACTGCTCATCTTATCTGACCTTACACTAGTGTATCGCCACGGACTCAGTCATGTTAGCTCGTTATACCAGATTTGCCCAGATTTGTTTGACTACACATCAACTTTAATCCATTAGGTAGACTATAAGTAAAATATTTTTTAAAATGAAAGCCCCTAGTCAGCTTTGCTTTTATCTTCATTAGAAATATTGAACAGATATTCAATGTACATTGAAAAAAAACTATATACATTTAAAATACAATTAGTTTTTTTTTTAGCTTACATCTTTTTGTTTTCTGACGCAGCTAGCGAGTGTGTGAACTATTGCTCATTTTCACCGAAGATCATAAAGTAATGTTTGGCACTAATAAATACACTGAACTATATAAAAAAAAAAGAACAATGCTTTTCTGTTATTTTACATAGATCATCAAAAAACTACATCGTTCGACGCAGCGCATGCGCGAAAGCGTTACGTCATTACTCGCCATCAGCACAGCCCCCTCTTGCTCGCTTTTGATTGGCTACGATTTCAGATTTCCGCCATATTCAAAATCCGTCCTATCCGTTGATTATCGCAAACATCCCCCTTTCAACTCACCCCCCAAAATAACTAATTTTAACTGCACCAGGTTTTTATACAGTTTACAGTAGCGCATCCCAAGTCCATATTTTTCAAATGGAGGAAACCGACGGATCTCCAGCGCCGATGGCGGAGCCGGTGAACGAAAGACCGCGGAGGAATAAGAGAAAGTCGTCGGTGGTGGATATCGACGAGTCCCCCGAGCGCAATTTCAAACGGTCAGAAATATATCCCACAGTGTCGTTGTTGGTGGTGGTGGTCATTATTATTCCAATGCTCGCACAATTGTGGTCTGCGTAACGTTATCCCTTTGCCAAATATGCCACTCTTTGCAATTGTGCATTTTGACACGGTAGTAATAAAACTGTTATTAGATGGTTGCATTTAAACGGTTTTATCTTTGTATTATAAACCACAACTAAAAAGTGATTCTCTAAAACGGGTGAATATGGGCGTATGAGATTGTTGTGTTTTCAAAAGTGAGAAAAACTTCCGCAATATGTCGACTAATGAAAACAAAGCGTGACAGCAGGAGAGAACATGCATTGCTGCAACTTAGTCCACCACACGATGGCGCTAACACCTTATTAAAAGTAAGTGCAACGTTCAAGCTCTGACTCACCTGTTTTAAATATATACACGGTGATTTTTTATTAGCTCATGAAATTGCTTAATAGCAATAATTTATCTTTTCAGCATTCGCATTTTAGTGCTAAAGATGCTTACAAAGTATATACATCGAAGTAGGAAAAAAACCCAGAAACAAACTACTTAATTATAAATCATAAAATGACAATATAAAATGAACAAACATACTGCAAGCGTCTTTATTTTGATCTGTAAATCATTTTATCTTTTGGATTAAAAGTTGAATAAATTAATGAATGTCTGTCAAATCTTGGTGTATAGCCGTTTTACCACTATTAAACAAAAAAGACATCTGATAATGTGTCTAGGGTAATACATATAAATATACCATGCCAAATATGTACAAGATCTCTCACATAGACCCTGAGAAAGAAGCCAGAGAGCGTCAAATGTGCTTTTATCACAGGCTGAAGTACCAGCAGTTTATTTTGGCAGAGGGTTTGGTTTTATTTCTCTCATGCCAAGCCTTCTGCCTGATTGGAACACCAGGAGATGTGACCCCATTTGCCTCTTATACAACCGGAGAATAACAAAAATGGCATGGAAACTTCAATTTGACATTTTTTGGAAAATTTGAGGGCTACATGATGCAAAGTCATTGCTATGTGGACACTATGACATTCTAAATGTTATTAGTGTGTTGCTATGCAGTTGCCAGGGTGGTTATTTTGGTATTACGAGGTCTGTGCTCGGTGGTCGATGTCAAAAGAGCCCTTTCCTAGTAGATATCATACTAGGATGGTGTTATAATGTTATAATGGTGTTGCAATATAACTCCATTTTATCCATTTATTGTTTTTGTTATAAATCTATATGTTTTTATGGTTACACTTTTCTGTTGACAATGTGATTTCAATGTGACATTAAAAGAAAAATTAAGATTTTTAATACTAATTAGTTTAATACAATTATTTTTGATATATAAATTTGTATAAGACCTTTTTTAAAAACATTTTTAAAAAATACCATAGTCCACGCCACAGATACAGCAGGGATAAAGTATGTGCATAGCTCAGCATATGTTCTGACGTAGTGTTACAGAAAAGCAAAATAGACTTTTATTTAATGTCATGTTTATGGCTTTGTTTTGTCTAGTAATCCCCAAGGATTTAGTCGACAATAACCCATTATATTTAATACGCACTGAAAAAACAGATATAGTCAAGATAAGAGCACAACGTCACTGCTCTGTAGACATCGTAGGTGTTTTAGGCAACCGTTATCCAATTTCAGATGATCCATTCTCTGTTGCCGTTTTGACACTCAAGCCCTTTACGTGGCCTTCTACAGGTTCGTTATATATGATGTCTCATATTTGACAGTGGAGACCACAACAAAGACAGCTTTTGAAGCCGTTGTGGAGTGATCTGGATGAGTAAGTGACATATCATTCCTCCAAGGCTTATCCTTTGTTTGCTACGTAAAGCACGGTGAAACCAAACCTACTTGGCTTAACCTGAGTCCCCTTCAGTGTTTTCTCACCTTAACGTCAGTGGGGTTGCGTTTTGAATGAGAGAAAGAGAAACAAAAAAAGCATGAGACCAACGTTGACTGCCCCTTTAAAACGAAATATTGGGTTGGGTGGTACATTGACAACTTGGGACATCCAAGACTCGGTATACAGTACACAGCAAGTACAACTGTGTTTATATGAATTTCCACAAATCAGAATCACCAGTGCAATGATGACGTCTTACATGTCATTTTACATGTTCCCACACTTATATGGGATCAGCTGACACTCGAAGGTGGTAACGATAGTGATGTAATGTCCCGTGGAGTTCTCAGAACAGGGCAGGCCTCGTATTTGGAGTATTTGTGCAGTCTGTTGCATCGCCTGTGAGAGAATCTGAGGTGTTTGGGTTGATGCAACCATCACGGGGTGTGCGCTCTATTTGGTCCATATTTGTCATGCCGGAGACCAGCGTTTCAGACAACTCCTCGGCATTCCAGACATGTTTTGGATGCAATACACACTCATTGGATCCCTGAAGCTCCCAAACAGCACACCTTTTGGATGTCTCTTTTATCTAATACACCTGTTTCAGGCACTGGAGTGAATCAGGTGTGTTTGATTATGGAGAGTGTGCTGAGGGCCTCTAGGAACAGGCTTGGGAAACGCTGTTATTGGCATTTTACGCCACATTGCCACAGGCCATGGGTGTGTTTTATTCTGCCCGAGGGTCATTACCATAAACATTTGACATTTTTCCTCTTTTAAAAACACAATTATTTAGCTTGAAGTCAGCAGCAGAGATAACATGTTGTAATTTGGATTCACTTCCGTTGGGAACTGAGTGGAATATTGCATGTTAGAATAGTAGCAGATTGTTGGATTTGATCTCATGCTGATTTTAAGGCCTCAAGTCACAACTCTTATAGCCCATGTTTCGTTTTACTGTACACACTTGCTCTTCAGTCTAAACTGTGTGACGGGTCAGAATGAGTATATTTAAATAGGACAGTACTGTTCAAAACTTTGAGGTTAGTAATGAATACCTCTACTCAGCTTTAAATTGGTCAAAAGTGCCAGCAAAGTAAATAATAATGGTATGAAATATTGTTGATTTACACTTTCCGTATATTTAAAACATTTAGAGAAAAATGTTTTTTCAGCAATGATAAGATGTTAAGCATGACATCGGCATATTACAGTGATTTCTGAAGGATCACGCAACACTATAAGGCTACAGTAATGGCTGGAATTCAGCTTTGCCATCGCAGGAATAAATCACATTTTAAAACATTATAATAGAAAATATTTTTAATTTTGCGTTATTATAAATTGTAATATTTACCAACATTACTCTATTGTAATTTATCTAATATTCGCATGCAAACACAAACGGTGTGTGACAAGAGGTTGTATGGTGTTTTATAACTCACGTTTTCTAAACGCAAGTTCCAATATGTGTGCATTATTTCCAAAAGGATGCATTTTCTGTCAGCAGTTAAGTACATATTATGTATTTGGCCCAAGTCTATTTTTATCCGTTTAAATGAAATATGCTGTCTGCTTGTCGTGACTGTGGTCTATTCGTCAGCAGGGCAGCATGGAATGGAGGACACTCCATCATGGTATTGGCAGCGTCATTTGACCTACATATTTAGTCCCCTGTTGTCTTTAACAGTCGAGACCACCCACAGTAGAAGAGTCCTTTTCTAGTGGACAATGATATGGATTTGGTCTGATCAGATAATATCACAACCAAGATCATCCGGCTTCTCAATATTCTGCGTACTACAGCACTGCATTAAGCAGAAACTTCCTGTCCCACATAAATCAGTTGTAAAACACACCTTAATTAGTCACATTTGAACTATTCTTTCTGTGAGAATTAGCTGCTCTCACTTACCACAAACATTTTTCTCTGTTTAACTGTAATTACTGATTTTCTCATATACATACACACCATTTGCATTCTACTGTCATCTGCACTCAGGTGATGGAATAATAAACAGACAACTCATGCAAAGATATAGAGATTCCTGCAGAAACCACATCAGACAGAATGAGAGAAATTAGCCCAAACATTCACAAGGTAGATGGCAGAGAATGAATGTGTCTTCCTTTTGTTTTCCACTGTTTTAGTAATAATTCATTGTGATGTGAAGTTCATCCACATTTAATAAAGGCTTTTAATATAGAATACATCTGTTTTTATAAATAGAGCCTGTCAGACCTTGAGTCATCCTCATGCACTGAAAACAGCTTTCACCGCTAATTAACTTACGCTGTGTTAAATCTTACCAATTAAAACAAAAGCATTCTGGGGTCAAATATTTCTGATAAAATGACTGGGACTGTTGTCTCATGCAAAATTTTCAAATATTGAGTTAAAAATTCTATTATGTCTATTTATTTACACGCTGAAGACTGGAGTAATAATGCTGAAACTTCTGCGCAGAAAAAATATATTAAAATGTTTTTAATTGTGTTACTTATCAATTCAATAAGACTTGAGCATGAGATGCTTTAAAAAAAAAAACTAAAAAAATAAAAATAAATCTTTTGATCAGTATCGCTACCTGCCAAAATATTTTTCCCTCCCTTTTGGCCTTGATTGCAAGAGTGAACAAAAATGATTTCGGAGTGATTTGTGACATGCGCTTCAGGGTAATTGATCAGTCTGTTGTAATGTTGCTAAAATGAACAGTACTCCATTTATGATGATGTAATCATAGTTCTGTAGGTTAGCCGATAATAAATGTGAGAATGTTTTTGAGGGCTCTGTATAAAAGTTTTGGCAGGGCCATCCCATTATCGTGGCTGAAAAAAGAAATGGCTCTTCCAAAAAAAGGAACCCTGGGTATCTTTGCAAACATGACCTCGCTGAGACAGTTGTCACCAGTCCCCAAATAAGGGCCCAGCCAACAATGAGGGACAGTGCATTTGTGAGTAAAAGAGGACATGATGGATAGAGACTGAAGGAAAGGGCAGGGCACTTGGCTGAAAGACTGTCTTGGTGTGAGTTAGAGCGATCGGGGCAAAGTGACGCTCTTCTGTATCGGTTCTGCAGACCATGATGCAGTATCACGGGAGACAGAGCTACACCAGGCTTGGTGTGTGGTATGTACAGGATGTGTCTTTACATTTCTGGGCTTTTCTTGTGGGCACACTGACATTGTTGGGTTATTATGGACACACTAATGGATCTACAAGGTTTGACTGCACGGTCTACGTCATTACTGCACAACCAGAGGTCTGGGTCTGGTTGGATGATTTGTATTTGTCTGGTTGTCTGTGTGAAGAGGGAATTCAATGTTTTATTTCAAACGGCTTTAGAAGTGTGACTATTTTGAAAATCTTGTGTTTTTCTTGCTGTAGGCCATCATTGAGACGAGGAAGTTCTTTTACTTTCCTGACACCTGGACCCCAGTGGGATTTCACGCTGGTGAGTAGCTTATGACATCCATATGGCTCAAGTTCAACTCTTCGTCTTTTGTCAAACACAGACAGCTAGCTACTTGGGTATCATCATAAACACAATCATATTACCTTTACAAAGATGGTATATATCATAACCTACATAGATATACAGTTCAGTTTGATGTAAGGATGTAAGTAACTTAAACTTCAACTTAAAAAAAAAAACTTTTGTATTGAATTAAGTACTATATTGATTTTTATTCTTTTTTTTTTTAAATAATAAGGCTTATTGGAATGCAAAATGAACTATATTACAGTTTTTAATGTCTTAAGTGCTCTATTCACTTTCACATTACTGCTCTGTTGCAGTATATTACAGCCATCAAGTGGAACCAGAATTTTAATAATTTTAAAAGAAATCGGACGTACAACAGGTGACCTTTTGTATTTTAAATGACGTAAATGCTGTAGCTCCATTAATGGTGCTTTGCTACGGTTCACCAGTTTTCATGCCTCAGAAACTTTAATACTACATACATAAGATCATTTTTGTTAAACCTTCTATCCTATTCACGCAAGTCCATGAGTGTACTTTCCCCTTGTCCTTCACGAAAATCTTGGCAGATATTGTGTTCCACTCAACTAATGACATCTCAATCTTCTCGTGGCATCGCGTGACTCGAAAATGCAAAAATTGCCACTGATAAATTCCAAAGCGTCTCTCTTGCTTTCTCCCCAAATTTCCACTAAATTATATCCAAAGTCCCCACTCCCACTGAATCAGTTAAGCAGTAAATGCAAACTAGTTTGTGATTGAAAACAGAGAATAGAGCCCGATTAGAGCATTCCAAAGTTTATGAAGGCCAAGTGAAACGCAATCCATCTCTCATCTGTAGGAAAACTGGGGGGTGGAAAGACGGGGGGAAAAGACGGACCGCTTTATCCTGTGCCAAAGTGTTCCTTTTGATATGTAATTTTTTTTCATGAATACACACAACATTAGCTCATCTAGTGGGCACATGGGCCTCATTAGGCTTCCAGCTCGAACGCCATTATCTCACCTTCAAAACCCTGCCGAGGTGAAAGAGTATTCCTCCCTCCTCTTATTCATTCTCAGACTCCTGAAGCATAAAAGCATAGAATCTTTGTCTTTAATGTGGAAGTAGTTCTTCTGGTTAAGGCCGTCTGCATGGCCGCAGGGTGAACGAGGTGGTGCAACAACAGATGGATTATGCAGGAAGCGGCCTGCAGACCTCTGTGATACTGCCGGATTTCGATTTGACAGCTTGTTGTGCCAACATGTGAAGATGGCTTGAAAAAATATTGGTCTCGGACATGTTCAAACGCCTGGCTCTATAGTCATCCAATATGCAAATTTTTGTTGCATAATTTAAAGGTTAAGTTCAATTAAGTATTAAGGCATTTCGCTTACTCATAAAAAAATGTGTTGGGTTGGAATTCACGTAACAATTGTGTGGTTTTTCTTTAGCTTATGGATTACTGTTACAATGTAAGTCAGGCTGATTGCAGAAGACACAGGAAGCAGCTTGAGACAACTGAGAATTATACTTTCATTTTACATATATTAGGTCTTTTTTTTTGTAAAGATGACATGATGCCTCATTGGTTCTACAGAAGGCATCCTTTTTGGATGAAGTTACCTGAACAATATAGGTGGCTGAGGCTCAGCTCCTTTTTACCAACTTTCACAATTCTACTGTCAAGTCAGCCTGATCCCATTGTACTTGTTTCTCCTAATTGAAAATCCAGTTTTACTTGGAAAATGTCACATTACAGAAGTTAAATGGGTTGTGAAACTTTTCCTTTTCTCCTTACTGATTGATAATCAGTGTTTGCTCTCTAACAGATGGGCTTTGTGCATATCGATTTGATCCAAAATCACAATATGCAAGCCTCATGTCTTGGCCATCATGTGCACAAACTCTTCATCCTAGCTCTTACTGACCCCTGCAATATGCAGTGTCCCCAAAAACGTGACTTTGATTGAGCTTGTTTGTAATAATCTCATGTTTTCTGTGCCAGCAGCTGTTTGCTCTCATAAATTCTTTGCTGTATCCATTTATGGTTTGCAGCCAAAATACATGGCTTGTCTATAATTTTGACCTTTTTTCTTTTTAAGTCTGTTATTTCTATCTTTTGCGGTAGCCTGTCTGTTGGCGCTGGCTGTTGTCAGACTCCTTGTGCAGATAATAATCTCACTGCATTATTACAATTAATGACAAAAATAATGTTTGGAAATGTAAACTGATACTTCCAACTGACACGCTACCGCAAAAGAAGGAAACAACTAACTTAACCATTTCTTATTGGTGAAAAAACTAGTGGCCTAAGACTTTCGCTCAGAACTGTATAGTACTGTATATATATATATATATATATTATACATACATTGTTATAATATCATATAATGTATACATTTATGTTTTCCAGTGTTGATCTAATTTTAAATTTGACATCAAAATACACTAGCAATATCTGTGCCACTTGTAAACTTACAGACTATTAGCTTTTCTCCATTTTCAGATAACACAAAAGCAGCCGCTTATCTGTGTTATCTATTAAAACGTTCAAAACCAAGCACCATGAGTAACCTGTGATTCACTCATTAGCTCAGCTTCTGATTGTCCAGCAATCATTACTGTCAACTAAAACCCTCCAATCAGGGTCTTGATTAATTCTCCCTGTTGTCTGTGAATAGGGATTTGCTAAATGAAAACTTGTCATTTATTGTTTTAGTGTGTTTACGAACTTGTTCGCCATCAATGGGTCTGATGTTAAATTGGCCTAATCTACTCAGTGCTTCAGTGAAACTCGAGGTGAGCTGGCTACAGGGTGTTTGGTTTTGATCACCTGACTTTACAAATGCTTTCACTCTATAAGAAAACAATCAAGCTCATCAAGACGTTACTTCTGGTAGCGGCAGCGACATTAAGAATAGGGGCTCTTCCATTGATACTGTTCTCATAAACAAAACCTTAATTGACTTACAAACTAGCCCTGTTTGGTAAGTGTTGAATATAAAGGTGTCATGTAGATTATGGGCACATTTGGGTTAAAAGTACCACCCGTTTTTCCATATAGAGCCTCACTCTGGATGAATAGTCAAGACTTTTAGTCACTAACATTCAAAACCCTACTACTTTACATGTCGGCTTAATAATGATATTTTAGTCTATTGCTTGTATACATACATGCATAATTATTGTTAAATTAAATACAAAATGCAAAATAGTTATATATAGGGACTGATGTCGTCTTGGGAGGTTCATGAAGCTATAACTCGGCCACCAACTAAACTGAAATGGCGTGTGTTGAACCGTTTCGTAAAGTGGTTTTGCAAAAAGTCCAGTAAAGAGAACATAGGCTAGTTACAGGCTAGACCCCGAGGGCTCTCTGTGGCTACCGCAGTGCTGCAAAAAAGGTTTATAACTCCTTCACACCCTGCACACACTCCACAGGTAGACTTTTCACTAGCCAGATGTCACACCAGCCCCCGACACACACACACAGGTGCTAAAAGGCCTCAGGGATAATGATGTCCTTCCTGAGTCTTACTGGACCTCCTTAGGAGCCATTGTAACCTGTAATAATACCAACTTTTGAGGTAGCACTTTGCATATTCTTCAGGAAACTCAAGGAAAAGTGTAGAGAAGTTGACAAAAGGATGTCCTCCTTGAAGCCAGAAAGTTTTTTTTGTAAGCATCCCCTTTTAGTTTAGATGTGTATTGTGCTTCAGATTATTAAAGGCTGTTGTCTTTTTGCAGAAACGCAAGCGCAGAGAGAAGGATGATGCGGACGCAGTCAGTCTATGCAGCTTTGACTTCAAGGTAAGAAAACCAGCAAAACAACATTGGGCAGATTTGGCACGAGTGACTAACTGAAACGCACAAATCTAGAGGTTTTGCTTTTTGGATTACTCCCTGAAGTCAGTCGGTCCACAACATGCTTCAAAACATCATCAAAGTCTCATAACAACATCGAAAAAATGCCGCCGCCATATTTTTGTCAGCGAAATCAAAGCCATTTAGCACAAGAATCCTAGATGAAATCACTTGTTTGTGGCCGAAATCAAAAGCCTTTTAACCTTAAACTGAAAGAATTTAATCTCCGAAAATCTTTTGACTGATAATCCAAAAGGTCATTTCTCCCTTTACCGTAAACTTTCCACGATAACTGTCAGTAATTATCCTCATTTCAGCTAGGGCTTAATTAAGACGCGCTGCTGTGTAAACTAACAAGTTGTGTAATTAGACTGCGCTGATCTTGACTCCTCTGGGGTATTTTCGTACTTTTCTCTTTCTGTAAGAGAACAGACTTCTTAATGCACATCCATAGCAACCCAGTGTTTTTACAGTTTAGTAAGAGGTCGCACTAAGCACACCCAGATCTTCTGTACTTTGACAGACAGGAGAACAATATAACTGAGATGACTTTCATCAGTCTTGCTCTTTCGAGATGAGAGAGCTCTGATGCACCATAGCCTACATTGCCTTAAGGAATGGGAAAAAAGCAGGCGAAGGTTATTGCACAAAAACATTTCATAACAAAATGCCCAACATTGGCAAATTTTTTTTTTTAGCTATTGCTAAAGTAGGAGATTATAAATACTAGATAGATCAAGTAAAGAAAAGTCACGCAGGTTTGCCTTCTATTCACATGTTTGAAATGTTGCGGTCACTTGTTCATTCTGACCCAGACTATTCTAGAGTGAAACTCGTTTGAACAAAGGTTCTCAACTCCCTTCCAGCACACCTTTGAGAATGCATATTGGGGTTCAATCACCTGTCCTGCAGACACCCTTTTTTTTATTTTCTTCTGCACTCCCCTCAGGGCCTTGTCCTGGTAAATTTACGTTGTCATCCCTAGATTGCCAAATTGAGATTTTCTAAATGCACACTTGGCTGTCATAATGTTGTCTTTAAATGGTCACAATTTCTAAAAGGTCTTACTCTGTGACTAATTTAACTTGCGTAGCTTAAAGTGATCTCATTCAGATCAGATTGCGATTGTACGGGTAAGTCTGTGAGAATGAGAAGGAAAGAGTCTGTATGCGTGTGAGGGATGCATCCTGACTCTGTTGTGTGTCTGGACGGAGGGGTGTGTTATTGGTTACCTGCGCTGTTTGGTGGCAACCACCTATGTTGAGGGTGCATTGGGCTTGAGATCAGGATGTGTGTGTGATCTGCTTTTTTGTAGGTGGCACACCAAAATAAAAAACTACTAAAAAGAAAATTATGGTTCCACGTGTTTAGAGAAATGTTAGTTTGCCGTGTGTTTTACTGTAAGTCACATTATAACTTTACACAAGTTTAGTTGTATCTGTTTTGGTTTCAGCTTCTTTAATTATAAGAGGATGTTGAAAATAGCCATTAGGAACTGAGATAGACTGTTATAGAGATTGAAATTGATAGAGTGATTCTAGAGAAAAGGAGTCGGTGTTGACTTACACATTTAGACGTCACACACCTACAGTCTATTCCCAGTATGGACTTGTCTTGTAACCACACCTTTGTTATAGTAAATGCAATTTCCTTCAAACGCTGATAAGAAACCGAAAGTTTTCAAAAGCTCGGACAGAAGAGGTTTTTTCGTAAGGCGTTCTTTATGTTGCTAATCAAAGTCTGTACAAGTATGGATAATGCATCCAGAAGTGAAGAAATACAATGTGAAATTCCATCAGTCACCTGAACTGCAATACCATCGAGTTATCCACCAGGGGGCTGCACTGCAATCCACTGCACAGGTTTATCAGATCGTAGCAAGTTAGCTCACATTTTACCCGTTAGGCAAGCTCACACACGGCCCGCATGAAGTGAGTCACTCCTGTTTGCTGGTGTTCGGCACTAAAGTAGGAGTGCTGTGTTTGTGCTTCACACCCAGATGTCCAGCTGTCATGTGTGTCGAGGTGTTAGCCCGCAGGGGGTGCAGGCTCAGCCAGGCTCTCATGCAATACCACTACCACACCTCTCTTCAAAACACGCAGAGAACCGTATGAAAGTGTCTCCCCATGGAACCCTGTTATTGATTTCATCCACACTATCTTTTTAGATCTTATTATATATAATATATATTAAAGCATCATGCGATAACACCCAAGTATTCACATGATTAAAGCCATTAATTGCTGGTAAATTGGTTATAAACTGATGGAAACAATATCTGATTTACTGATGGCAAGGATGGGTATTATTAAAATATTTTTTTTGCTGAATAATTTGTTCTAAATTGACTCAATAGCAAACACTTTTATCCAAAGCAACTTAGAATGAGCAAATGATTTATCATAACATGATAAATAATAAGTGTTAGCAGAACAAAGTTTCAAACATTGTCCGAAATGGCTCAGTGTAACTAAAAATTTAAATATGGAAATTTATTTAAATGATTACACACACATCTGTGAGTGTGAACTGCATAGTAATAATTACATAGACAGTAAAATTTATGACATTAAATGACATATCTCTATGTTTTACTGCAATTTATTTTCTAACTTATTAGAAAAATTTATTTGTCTATTATATACTTTACACAAGTTCATAATTATCTGATTTTGTTGATTAGTAATCATTGTACTACGCTTTCAGTTTCTTTATTTTTAAGATGATGTTACGAATGTTGTTCTGAGGAACTGAGTAGGGCTGTTAAAGGAATAGTTATCCTTTAAAAGAAAACCTTGTCATTTCCTTGCCCTCATGTTATTTAAAAACTGTTTGTTTGTTTTCTTTGTGGAACACAAAGATGTTTTCCAATGTGTAGTTGGTCATTGTTAATGTCGCTGGTTTTGGTTTTCGGTATATTTGTTTTTAGTGCTCTTACTAGTCATTAGTTAGTTGAACAAAATATAAAAAGTACGTCAATGTGATTTTTATACACACACTCACTATCAAAATACACAGAATAGATGTGAAAATAGGCAGGAAAATAGAATAGCATAGGGTATGAACTGAACACAACCTCATTAGCAAATAACCCTGCTTCCAATCGACCCATCCACTGAGCAGTGGAAGTTGTCCGGATCCAAAAACACTAATGCATGTCCTGTTTCACACGCTTGTATTGACACAGGAGGGTGAGCTTAGTCTCTCCATTTGCTTAGCACGCATCCCAACGCTTTTCACACTTTTTAACACAAATCTCTCCTAAAACGCACTGTGACATGCTAGTCCATTTGCACAGCTGAAGTTAATACCTCTGCTGACAGTGTGGGAAGCAGTAAAAGATTTGAGTCTGTAGTGAACCATAGTACTAGTGGATGTTTGGTCACCCAAACGTGAAGGTCAATGGCTGTGCGGTTTTGTGTACACTGAGAAAAATAGACAGAGAAAAGCGGCTTTTGTTAAGCAGGATTTGTTTATGGCGTGGTCTGGGTCAGTTTCTGGTTCAGACCAGTGAAACTTTTTGATTTATCAGACCTTCCCACACACCTCCAATACACAGACTGCCACCAGTGCACTGTGTGCGTGGGACCCCCTCAGTCCTGATTGATATTGTAATTGATCACCCCCCCTTCCCTGCTGATGAGTGGGTGATAACGACCCAGTTCTTCATTAGGCAGATCTCAAGGCAAATATGCCTGTACTTTACACCCTTCATGCAACTCAAAGACATACATAAACCAATCCACATTGCAAACAGAAACGCTTTCACTCACCACAAAGCTAGACTGTTTTGCATTTTATCTGCTAAACTTTTACTGCAAACTGAAAATATGGGAAGGTGGGGTAGTATGTTTATGGTCCAAAATGGTTTTAATGAGGGTTAAAATGCAAGTTTTTAAGACAGAAAATTAGTTTATGAAAATGAGAAGGATTATTAAGTATGTTTTTATCAAATGTTCATAAGCCCTCCTGCTTTGTGGACCATGAAGTGAATCTTTGTTGATATGAGGTTGCAGAGATTTTTCTCAGACTTTGTCTCTTTGGGTTTTTACATGTCCCCTCCTCCACCCTCATGCCATTGGTCATTGTAGATCCTGATCCCGCCCCTTTCAAAACTCTGTATATGAGCACTCCCTACCTCTCACATCCCTAGAACAAAGTTAGAGATTGTTAGAGTACACACACCGAGAGTGTGTTTAGAAGTTAGAAAGCTCCGCTCAGGCGGACAATCAGAGGTTAGGGGGACTGTGAGGTTTTCAGACCCTCATGTAACATCACATATTTATTTAAGAATCACTTGTGGATTACTGCTGACCTTTGGAAATAACAGAAAACCTACCAGTGGATTTTATTGAAAGAAATGGTGGCTTACGATGAACCCTGTGTGGTACCTATCAAACGGACTTTACAGAAGATAGACTACCAGAACCAGACTTACAAAGAACTAGAGGTGAGACCCAAAGGCGATTGATCACAACTTCTGTCCTTTTGTTGTTGTGTTTTTTGCTCTTTTATAAAAACATGTTTGAGTTCCTTTACTTTCTTTATCAGTAGAAGTCAGAACCTTGCCCTGTTGTTATCTGGTACACAGACTCCTTTAAAGGAGTAAGAACCACAGGTGTGTTTCTCAAGGGTGTGAGACTTAAATGAATGATCGGCAAATCAAAAAGGCTAAAGGTCTTCTCAGCTATAGTCAGAGTTCCTGGTTTACAGTTTAACCTTTTTTTTGGAATTGTCAGTTTGTTATTGCGGTAGCTAAATTTGTCTTTACGGGAAGTTTAAAGCCTGTGTGTTTGGCTGTATACCTATTAATGGCTTGAGGAATCCCTCTGGGCTTTTTAAAGGTGTGAGAGCATGCAGAGATGAAGAACATTCCAGCTGTCTGAAAGCAATCACAGTCCATAGCCCAGGTGTGCTTGAGCCCCGCTCAGAGTATTTAAAGATGCATTTAAGACCTAGAAAAATGGCTTTCATCTCGCTTCTTTTAAGCAGGCTGAATTTGCGGTTTCAAATTGGATTCGGAAATGGCCACAGAAATGGTTTAGTTGTTGGGAAAGCTAAAGCAGAAGTAGCAAGTTATGAATGAATCAGGAGAATTTTAGGAAGTTGTGGCTCAAGGACGAGGGACATTAACTAGAGCTTGGTTCCCCTTATTAATTTTATATCACAATTTTTTTTTGTTTGCCAGGTCATCATCTTCATTGCAGATACCATAGACTCTTTTTTTAAAATTATTATTTATAGCTAGTAATAACATAATCTTTATCATCAAGATTTATTATATTACTTAATTTCCCTTTACTTTTTGGGGTTATTCCCAATGGAACCAACATTTAGTCAACTTTTAGTAACAATTTTGTCCCCAATGTATAGCTAAGCAAACACACTCACATTACTCAACAGCAGTAGTCTAAACACTGGTTCCTGTGGGGGAGGCTTCCCCTGCTTTCTGCCAATGCGACTCTCCCAGGGGGTCCCTAAAAGAGTCAACACAGACTGATAGTGTGGCTATCTGTCTGCCTACATGTTGCTCTTTCCACTAGATAATCTAGAATAAAAAAAAAAAAAGTTTATTATTACAGGGTTTCCCTAAACAGCAGGAAGAGTGCAATAAGCAGCAGTTTTTTTGCTCTTTTATTAAAACCAGAGCCAATGATGGCATACACAGGTACTGATGTGTTCATTTAAATTCAGTTTTAAGCCAGACTGCTTGTTTTTGGCCACCGGTGGAGAAGGTTCAATTGTGGTCTTCATGTTTACTTGCATGATATGTTACAGCAGAAGAAGGGCAGGCAGGAGGATCTGGGTGGCCAAGTCCAATTGGGCTTTGGCCACAGTTGCAGTTCCTGCTAAAATAAAGTTTTAGATCTGCAGCGGTTTCCGCTGGTCGGAGGAATGGTTCCTTGTTTTTACTTTGCCCAGATGAGAACAACACATCCTTTTTTATATACTTTCAGCAGCTGGAAACCCATCCAACACTGGAAAATCAATTGAAATGTGCATGTTTAAAAAGTGCAAGCACATAGTGCTTTTTGTTCTCGTTGTTTGAAAGACGCAAGCACTTTTTTTGACAACAAAGCTCACATTGTTCCAGGAATGGTAGCAGAATTTTTCAGTCAGATCTCTAGAGTGTTGGATCAATGTCTCAGATCTCCTTTGCTTTGAAATTCTCAGGTCTGTTGAAGTTGGCTGGAGGCCCAGTCATTATGGATATAGGGTTGGAGAGTGTTCACCTCCCCCTCTTCCAGGGGGTTCAGGTGTGCTTGTCTCTCTCACGCAAGGTCTAAAGGGCCTGCCTCAACACGAAGCCATAAACAGCTCTTAATGGAGGATAGGAGGGAGAGGAACCGAGTAGAAGGGAGTAGAGTGCACCCTGTTTAAAGTCCTGGGTCAAATCTGTAACTCCCCGTGGTGGTCCATCTGACCCACATAAATACACACATCCACCAGCTCTTAAACTTCTCCTTGAGAGAGCAAATTTGTCTCCGTTAAGTGAACAACCATCCTGGTCAGGGGGGCCTGTTTGCTATAGTTAGCTATGATGTTGAGTGTGTGTGTGGGTCATCAGTGTGGGACAGCTGACCGAGGTCTCTTACATTCCAATCATGCCTGTTGAACCCTGAGTTTCCAGGGTTGCAGTCAGAGAGGGGGTCTTTGTTCATGTTTGTATGTGTAGCTTTAAATATATATAATAATTTTTTTGCTGAGGGGTTCAATCTCACGTGACTGGCATAACAGCTGCTGTCTCCAGAGGATAGGCTTCCGCCTAGCTGTCTGTCACCCAGGAAACACCAATCACCCTGACCTCCAGTTGACCCCTTCACACCCGTAACAGTGGAGAGAGTGTATCCGGTGACTTATACGATAGCCTCTGTTTATTTGAGGCAGCAACTTGTGCTCCATTCTCGTTTCTTCAGCCTTCTCGTGTTGGCAGTTGTACAGTTAATGAAGCACTAAGGAATCTGTTGTGGTCAGTAGGGGGTGATTAAGTTTTAACGTTTATTTCCATCCTTGTGTTTCATAGGAACCCTGTACTAAGCGTGTGCGGCCTCTCGGCCGAGTGACCTCACTGGCGAACCTCATCTCTCCCGTGAAGAATGGGGCCGTCCGACGCTTCGGCCAGACCCTCCAGGCCTCGTTTCGGGGTGACGGGCGGTCTCCGGGCGTGCCCCAGCAGAAACCCTGCAGCAAGGCCGCAGCTCCCACACCACCCAAGCGACGAAACAGCACGCTCTGGTCCGAAACCCTGGACGTCCATCAGAAAGGAACCTTTTCCACCAAAGAGATTAAAAGACAAGAGGTGAGTACAGTTGGAGCTATGGAATCCAGACGGCACAGAGAAACCTAGACTATTAAATCCACTTTCAGTCCCCCTGCCAGACGCTACTGAATCAGGCCTGTGTGACTTATTAAACCCAAAGGGCCTGGGGCTTGGAAAGCTCCCTGTTCCTCCTCTCTTTTTTTTTTATTCTGCCTCGCTCTCCCTCTCTCTGTCTGGCTGTGTTTTGTTTTTTTTTGTTGGCGTGTGTTCTTGGCACGTAGTGGAATGGAGCTGAGAGAGTCCGGCTGCATTCTGGCATCTCAGAGTCAGATGGACAGTGCTAACACAGACTGGTCGGTCTGATGCACAAAGCCTCCGCCTCTAATTCACAACTAGACCTAGTAATCAGACATTATAGCAAACTGTGAGACCCTCTAATATTTCCCACCGAAGGGAGGAAACAGACAGATATAAGGGGCTTGACTAAAAATACAGAAACCGTTTTCCTGGTTATTAATGTGACCGTTGCTTTTTTATCTCCAGGCTATTTTTGAGCTGTCTCGAGGAGAACAGGACCTGATTGAAGACCTGAAATTAGCCCGAAAGGTTTGTCCATTTTCACATTTTTTTGTTAGAACATTTAAGGCAAACAGACAGAATAAGTTCTTGGCTCTGGTTACAGAGTCAGATACATTGGCTTGCTTCCTTCCATTTGTAGCCAAAAATGTCTCTCTGTAAAATTAGAAGCTGCTATTATTTACTCATTTTCTCATTTTGCGTGTCCAGGCGTACCATGACCCAATGCTTAAGCTTTCAATAATGTCTGAGGAGGAACTGACAGCCATCTTTGGAGATTTGGATGCGTATATTCCTCTTCATGAAGGTAAATATTGTACACGACAACTTATTTATATTAGAGTATATGATATGCAGTGTATATGTATACGACATGTAGCGCTAACTCATTCTTTACCCAATCAGATCTTCTCGCTGATTTGGCAAAGGCTACAGGCCCAGATGGTACAGTCGGACAGATCGGCAAAATTGTTGTCGACTGGGTAAGTGTCTATCTCTGGATTGTCTTTTCATTAAATTAATAAAGGCATGCTAACATTGTTTAATTAAGACTAACGGTCACTTTCCTCCACAGCTGCCGAGATTAAACGCATACAGGGCATATTGCAGTAACCAGTTGGCCGCCAAAGCCTTGCTTGATCAGAAGAAACAGGACCCAAGAGTTCAGGACTTCCTACAGCGCTGCCTTGAGTCACCTTTCAGCAGGAAACTAGACTTGTGGAGCTTCTTAGACATCCCTCGTTCACGACTGGTCAAATACCCCCTTCTTCTGAAAGAGATCTTAAGACACACACCACCAGATCACCCAGACACCGCAAGCCTTGAGCAGGCGGTAAGTACAGACACAAATCTAGCAACTGTAGGTTTTCAAATGGAATGGTTTAGGTGGCATTTGATGCTAATGTTGCTTTTGTTCCTTGTCTCCAGATAAGCATCATTCAGGCCGTGTTGGCTGACATAAACATGAAGAAAGGGGAGTCTGAGTGTCAGTACTATATCGATAAGCTGGAATATTTGGATGACAGACAGAAGGACCCTCGCATAGAGCAGTGCAAGAGCCTGCTTTGCCATGGGGAACTTCGCAACAAAAGTGGCACGGTGAGTTTTTGTCTTCAACACAAACACACCCATAACTGCCCAAACCGCTGGGGGCAAATCATTTGTCTCTTATTCACTGGAAATATAAACACAAAAGCCACCATATTCCAAATAAGGCCATAAGTGGGAAGGAACTGGCTCCCTTTGTCTCTCAAAGCCATGACAAAATGACAAGGGAATCTTTTAGAGCACCGGGAGAGAAAATTGTTAATACTTGCAAATCAGCCCAAATTTCAAACAACACATCAATAACCAGATATCTCTTTTTCCTTTGCTCTCTTTTTAGAAGTTGCATGTGTTTCTCTTCACGGAGGTTCTGGTCGTGACCCGGCCTGTTACGCGGAACGACCGGCATTGTTTCCAGGTGTACCGCCAGCCAATCCCAGTGCAGGATCTTGTTTTGGAAGACCTGCAGGACGGAGACGTCCGCATGGGCGGATCATTCCGAGGGGCCTTTAGTAACTCTGATAAAGGTAAGGTTAACGACTCTCAACGTCAAGCTGATCATACATTTCCCTTTTGTCATTTCTAGTTTCCTTTTGCTTATTGGAATATCTTTTCTTCCCCCCCACTTTAGCCAAGAACATCTTCCGGGTACGCTTCCAGGACACATCTCAGGGCCAGTCCCACACACTGCAGGTCAATGATGTCTTCCACAAACAACAGTGGCTCAACTGCCTCCGCACTGCCATTGCGACCCAGAAAGATTCAACGCTCCCTGAGAGCGAATCTTTGTCCACCCCTGCCAGTAGCGACGTTTGCACCAAACGGCGATCGTCTTCTGTCTCCGCCATCATCCATATGGAAGAGACGGATGAGAACTGTCCAAGGGCTGCGGCCTCCGCCCCTTCATCACCCAGCTCTGAGGAGCCCCCCAGCCCCACTCCCTCCGCAACCTCCACCCTCTCCTCGTCCTCTTCATCGTCTTCAATTTCCGCCCCCTCCCTGTCCCCCAAATCCAAAAAGGACAAGCGTTCAATCCGCCCGTTGGGCAAGAGAAAGGAGACCATGGTGTAAAGATTAAGCTATCCCAGAGTGCACATGGAGTGGCACTGTGCGGAGGACTTGTATTTATGTGTGTGTATGGACTGTGTGTTTCTACAGCAGTGTTTTTGTTACTGTCCACAATGGCAGCTATTATTACCAAATCCCTCCCCTCCAAAACCCTGCCAGGTCCACGTGGGCCACACAAGCACCAGAAAGACAGTATTCGTGAGGCGGCTGTGTGGATCTTAAGGGATTAAAGATTGAAGACACATCCCGCACACTTAATCACCACGTTGATTTGTGTGAAAGCACAAGATCACACATCTAGTCTTGTTTACTGTTAGTTTGGTCATATTTTTGTTTTATTTTATTAATATTAATTTTTGTTTTGTAATTAAAGTTTTACTTTTTTTTCCCAATAAGATATTTACTGTAGCTCTTTTTTGTTTTTATTAAAAGCACTGTGTTTAGCTTTTAGAAGGGAAGAATACCCACTGAGAAAAAAGGATGACATATCCAAAGCAATGAATACTTTGTAAAAGTCTGATTCATAGCTCTACTGCAAGGCAAGTCTTACAAGTACATTCCCATTAAACAGATGTTATATGAGATCCAGTTTATATTTAAATCAGAAGTTCTAATTTTATCAAGACAAAAATGATACGTTTCATAGCAATATGACTGTCTAAATGGAAAATTTGATATTTTGTTAATGCAAAAATCAAACCTGAGCCATAAGTTTTCCACCCCCTCCAAAACAATGGATTAATATTTCAATGTAGCATCTTGCATGGAGCTTTACTTGTTGAGTCCTGCCTGTATTATCATGAGGGCCCAGCGCATGTACATGCTTGTCAAAGCAGAAAGTAGTTGTTGTAGAAATGGACTGTCTAGTAGAAGAAAAGTTAAACGTTAAATGAGGGCTTGAGAAAGGTTGATGTGAGATTTAGAAGGAAACTTTGGAATAGAGTTGGATACGACTAGATGGACTTGTTGATTGGCGCTACTCGATATTAGCAACCATTCATGGACATTGGTTTGCTGTTATTTATAATCTCGTAGTGTCTTCATGAAGTAGGACGGTTTGATACGCTGGTTTAAAAACCAAGATGTTGATTTGAGAAGGAAAATGAAAGTATGTTTAGAAGAATGAGCTGTTTAAAGAAGGTTAAAGTATGTTATGACCACTTCAAAATGTTTGTAAATGAGAAGGGATGTACATTATTGAGAAGGACTGCGGTGGCCTGTATGTACAGTATGTGGTGTAAAAATCTACTATTAAAAGAACAATAAAGGTCTGTGTAAGATTTGCATTTGACAACAGAGTTCTTCTCTTTTTTTCTGCTGCTCTACACTACAACATAAAACCAGATTTCCAAAGGCATGCGAGACTTTACAAAACCTAAAAAGTATAACACATGCCGATGCGATTACGAGAGAGCTATCTTGAAATTGTTTCCATAAATTCCAGGTAGTTAGGCACTCGATAAACATACAGACACGAATTCACCCATACGCAGGTTAATTGTGGAACTACTTCGGTGTTTTTCTCCGCTGACAATGAATCACTCAAAAGCTCTTTAAACAAATCCCCCAATGTGGGCGACATGCCCAAATCATCTTCCATTTTTAGCGTTTGGATGATTTTCATACTCAGAATCTGTGTCTTATCCAGTTCCACTGCCCTAAACCCCCTCACCATTTCATCTAGAACTTGGCAGCTGCATAAAGAAAGTAAGTCCGTATTAAACAAATATCTTCATTTATCTCCGTGAACCCCCTTCACTGATGGTATTTGCCTCTGGTAATCTCTTCAGTGGGAGGCCCAAAACAAATGAGCTGTCAGGACTCACTTAGCACGTCCTCTGACACGTTTTGGAGTCTGGATTCGAATAACACACGATCGCCTTGTTTGTCTGACGGTCAATCAGAAGGCTTGTGTGTGAACGTTGACGACGGGTCTAAAGAATGCGATCGGTTCTTGTTTAAAGCTAATCTCCATCAATGAGTTCATGGATTGATTTTATGTGCATTAAGTCATTTGGCTCTTGGATGCCCAAAGTGGCCTTTCTGTGCTTGGCAAAGCAACTTTTTAGTGGATTCAGGTTTTATGGAGAAATTGCCTCATGTCTGCCTTTTAGGGATAACGGAATTCTCCAAACGTTCGTTCATTTCGCCCAAGGAGGCTGCCTGCTGTTGCCGATTTACTTTAATAAACACTAATAATGTAGACGCATATCCTCTCCAGGGTCAGCGAATGGTCGCGAGCTTTTACGAGCGAGTCGGGTCATCATAAAGAGGGTTTGTATTGTGAAGCAGCACTCAACATTGTTCCTCACTGTACGGGAGGAAACACAGCATTTATTGAGTTTACTGGGAGGAAGTCAAACAAACAGATGATGGTCAGTTTACAACTGCGAACAGACAAAACATTTACCAGTAATTGAGTCCATCCAGAAAGAGGTTTGGGGGAGGATGACCATTTCATGAAAGCATCCTTAATTTAACAACATTCAGATTTAATTTTGTCTGTGAATATGACCTAGCATTACACTAACGAAGACCTTGAAGAGTGCTACATGTTGTCTAAACAGCCACTCGAACAGTCGCTGAATTAGCACCTACCCCCTTAAGTCTCTAAACAAATGTAAGGACTCTTGGCTCCAGAGTAAATCATTATGGTTACATAAGCGAGTGTGTCTTCACCGTGTGTCTCTTAGAAGATTGAGGTTATGTAACGCTTGACAAAGACTAACAGAGCTTTAATCTTGCAATAAGAAGCAAATAGGTCAATGTCTTCATGTTGTTATAGGTGGTGATTGAGCCAGACAAACCTTGGGTGTAACAGATCTTGGGTTTGGATCACATCTTCATGCACTCTTGGAGGTGTTTTCATTGAGATAACAAACGGTCAGACGAAAAATGTTAATCTTATAATGACTTCTATGCACTGTAATTGCTTATCGCTGCAGCACGATGATAAAGCTCAGGTGTGGTTTGGACATCTTTTTGTGTTGCACAGTTTGTTTCTGAAACCTGAAAATTGGGAACTGACACAGTATAGAAGCAGAAAGGCATCAAGGCACATCCAAATTCATTGTTAGTATTGCATCTTACCAAATAAAACATTTTTTCCAATATTAACCCTGCTGAAACCCCCCCCCCCCCAGCATATGCTGGTTAGGTATGTTGTGATGCTGGTTTAAGCTGGTCCTTTGCTGGTTTATGCTGGTCCTTTTACAGCACGTGACCAGCAGAAACCAACAGAAATACCAGCATAAACCAGCATCAAAACATACCTAACCAGCAAATGCTGTTGTTTTTTTTCAGCAGGGTTATTCAATTTCTATCAACATTAATTGTTGTAGATATTTGATTGGTTACTGATTTAGTTTTAGATCATTGGCTGCAAAGTTTATGCTGACTTGGAAGCCTGTTTGAACCAGTCTGGTTATACACAAATGTTAAGTCAGTGACTGACTAGGACATTGACGTTATTTTCCTTCAGACACAAGCGTAAACAAAAGATCTCGATATGTAGGACAAGCAGCACACTATTTATTTTATCATCGACTATGTTGTATTATCAGTAATCGGAGTTAAAAACTGACTGACATAAGCTTGCGTGCACGCACTTAGCACTCAGATACCCACTCTGGTACACTCTGAATGGTCTGTGTAGAAAGAGCATGACTTCATTCACCCAAAGGTGCAATAGAGAAGAATAGCTTGACATACAAAACCAGCTTCCGAGCTTGGGAACTGATGTCAACTTCTCACTAATGCTATGAATCACAGAATACTAGTCAAAGATTAACTTCCTAATCATCCTTCCTGTTTCTTATACATTCAGTTGTTCACATGCTACATCATCATCATGCTCAGGATTAAAGCCCTAACTACAACTACCAAAGGAAGGTAATGACTTAATGTGGATATTTATACATGCTCTCTGCAGAATTTGGAGCAATAGTGTTTATGCACTTGAGCAATGGCGGCCATTTTGGCATCACAAAAACCAAGTCATTCTATGTAGGTACAGGTTAGGACATGAAAGTATGAATGCATGCATGAATGAATGCATGAATGGCAAGTTAAAAAAAATAACACACACATACATTATAAAAACTTCTACAGAATGTCCCCATACTGTACAAAGTTACGGTTTTCTTTCCCTTTACCCTAACTCTACCGATCACAGAAGGCTTTCTGCATTTTTAGAAGAAAAAAAAACCCTCAATGGAAGCCAAAAAAAGGTCCCCATAAGTTCAAAATGTACTATTCATGTTTGGTCCCCATTACATAGGGATTACTCATACACACAATATACGCATGAAGCAATCTATGTCATGAAGAAATAGCGAATTTCTAACATCTTGGTGTCAGTAACACTTCAAATTGTCTCAACTTTCTATAATCCAAAATTACAAAATGCAGCCTTCCTGTCAACATTGTCCAATCACATTGATATTCCTATCATTTGAATAGTATTTGAATTCAATTAGTTATTTCCAAAAATCACTTATTGCACAAATGTTAATATGGGTTTACAGGCTATGGTGCTGTAAAATGTGAAAATGTTTTAGTTTATGCAAGAGGATCTATTCCTGACAGCAACTACGGCCAAACTATGAGTCAGTTCTGTCAGTGAGGCAGACACCCTTCCAGGAAACATCCCATTTTCAGTTCTCCCTTTTCATGGGTGATTGCGACATATTACATTTCATCATTATTCATGGTTTAGTTATGTATAAAATTACATTTAGTAGACACTTATGCTGGTTGTTCATGCTGCACCACATGGTTTATACGTTTTTATGATTTTATATACACACGCAACATTTAGTCACACAGTTATTTCATCGTTTAGTCCTGTTTTGTTCTCTTGAGTTACAGAAACTACATTTCATTATGTAAAATTACTGCAGCTTATTGTATCGTTGTGCACTGTCGTTAAATCTCAGGACCACACCTACTGTACTCTCAACTTATGAAACAATTACATAATGAACATTGCAGTCTTAGAGTAAATGTGCGTTTATTAGCTTGTTAATACACCAACTGACGCAGTACAATTACTAAAGCACTTAATAACAGGTTTGGAGACATGAGATTTGTAAAACATACGAAACTGCGAAAACTGAAGTACTTCGTAGGTGCGATATTTATGATTAACCATTTTATTTTTGAAAACTTTCTTAGGTCACACTTTATTAAATTCATTAACTAATTTGCTGTTTACTAAATAATACGTAAGGCAGTTTAGGTATTGAGTGTAGGATTAGGGATGTATACAGAATATATGCTTCATGAGTACTAATACATAGACGATCAATAATAGGCATGCTTAGCAACTAGTTAATAGTGAGATACTAAAGGGTCACCCTTTCTTTTAGATATTCATATATATATATACACACACACACACACACATTATAATATTTGCATAATGAGCTCATGTTTTTCACATTTATTTTCATGCATTCAAATAGTGAGTAGTGTTTTCTTTCAGGAGGAATTGCATTTTTTTATTCTTTATTATAGGACCGAATAAAGCCAGTAAATAAACACTGTGTACGATAACATAAATAACATCACACATGCTGGTGTAGCTTATCATTTTAGCCTTTTTCTTTTCCTTCAGGTAAAATTAGCAAATTTGTGCATGATTTGAGTAAATTTAGTAGCATGACATCATTTGGTATTCAGTGAGGAACATAAGTATTTGAACACCCTGAGATTTTGCAAGGGAGACTAACTTTCATCATTAGCCTCTGCCATTTTCTAACGATTGCTCCAACAGTTAATCTATTTCCACCAAGCTGCTTGGCAATTGCCCACGTAGCCCTTTCCAGCCTTGTGGAGGCCCACAATTTTGTCTCTGGAGCCAGCTCTTTGGTCTTGCCCATGGTAGTAGTTGGAATCTGACTGACTGTGGGGTGGACAGGTGTCTTTAAAGAGCTCAGACAGGTGTTACTAATTTAGATTAATAAGTAGAGTAGAGGTGGAATTTTTAAAGGCAGAGTAACAGGTCCTTAAGAGACAGAATTCTTGCTTATTGCCAGGTGTTCAATACAAATGAATTCTTTACATATCAAACATTGTGATTTCCTGATTTTTTTTAAAGTGCTGTCTCCCACCTTGGGAATGCACCTACAATGTGAATTATAGACCCCTCCACGATTTTTAAGTGGGACAACTTACAAATAAATACTTATTTTCCTCACTGTATGGTGAGATTGATTTGGTAATACATCTTTCGTCACACACCACTGCACAAAACACAATGTTCTGCAGCTTTCTTCGAGTGAATTATGTTATTTTTATTGCAAAAGCTACCAGATCCTGCTGTGCTTTCATTTCCTCCCCAAATACCTGATGGCTTAGAAAAGTTTAAAGACGCGGCTTTAGTTTTGGGTTCGACCTTTGGCCTTTTGACGTGTTTTCATCCAACATCATACAGTCACAAGGATAAAGCCTTCTATGTCTGAACACAAACACTCAGCGTTCCATCTGGAATAACAAAACGCGCACATAGCCCTCATCTTCCAGACACACACACACTATCTCCCTCGATGTTACCTTTGCCTTATGTAACATACTACATAGATTTTGACTGCATCTGCTAGCGATTCCACAGGCCTGCAAGACTTAGTGTAGAGCCTTATCTTTTAGTAAGAATCACATAAACACACACTCATTGGAGAAAAACTAAATGTGGCCATCTCTGAGATTTATTTTTCTATTGACCTTCAGTGCTACCAGTGCCCCAGAGACGTGCTGTTAGCGTAACATTAAAATTTTCAACTCTTCATCAATATAAATTCAATTCTCTTTGTCAGTTTGAATTAATTGTATGATTTGCTCACTCAGTGAACTGGTCTGTTGACTTGTCCAAACATTATGACCTGTTGTGGTTCGTGTTCAACTCAAAATGAACATGAAGAGGAATATAGCCATATCTTAAATAATACAAACACAACATGATTCCTCTTTATTTTAAGGTGTTCCAGTGTAGTTATACATTTAAAGCACTAAGTAATATTAATTACATGTATGGTAATCCTTTAACGTGTATGGTTAAAGGATTATGATTAGGGTTTGGTTTAGGGTTACTTGATGTAATTATGCATAAGTTATTGTTATTATAATAATAAGAACATGTAAAAGGCATAGCAACAAGGCACCTTAAAACAACACAACACATACACAAGTTTTTAATATTAGAAATCATATGCTTTTAATAATGAAATACATTCTGTGTACAACAAAACTATGTACAACAAAATGTGTAAAAGCCACAAAATGATTTATTTTTATGTGTTCAACTAACATGAAATTGTTTCATTTCATGTCTTTTATTTTACACAAATAGATTGTATGTCTTAATTATGCTCATGTAATGTCTTTTTCCATATAAAAGCCAAGGTAGCCAAACAGCAGAAAACCTTTTCACACGTGTATGCTGGGTAGAAAGAGTTTGATGTGAACAGTTTGTGTCATTTTTATGATTATGTAAGAGCTCATGCAGGGCTTACGGCATCAGCTCATAAACAACAGACTTTCTGCTCTTCTTAAATGCACTTCTGACACAAGATGCACCATAAAACAGACCAAAGCTTTTGCGCAGAGCAAACTGATTCAACTGAAGCTCTGATCACTGCCAGACCACCCGTTACAATTCCATAGTATTCCTCCATCCATAAAATCTAAAAATAGCCATAGAGTATGCAGTTTCTGGAGACGATTGAGATAAAGTCCCATATTTCGAACAGAGATGCTGAGATTGCAGTTGTTTAGAGATGAGGGTGACTCAGGGACCGGGTGGAGTCGGACAGAAAGATCTGTTGATTGAACCAGGCCCAAATCAAACACACACAGCACTGGGGGGTCTGTTTTTCCTGTAAGGGAATCATTCTCTCTTCCTGTTGAAACAGATTTAGAGCTTTAAACAGTGATGAAGACCCTGCACTATTGTTCTCCTGTGACCTCGGCGTCCACCGACTCCAACCTGTCTGTTCTGTGGGCCCAGAGGGCCTATAAAACACTGGAAAATGAAGAGAATCTCGCCGTTTTACATAGTCAGGGAATATTTTCCAACTACGTAGACAGACAGCACCCTCAAAGGAATCTTTTCCTTTCTCTCTCTTAGAAACGAATAGACCTGAGGATCTGAAGGTGTTTTACACAAGTGGTCTGGAGCCTCTTCCAGGCCAACGCTCTCAATCTGTCTCACGGACAACATCAAAGAGAGAAGAATCAGCCCTGAAGCTCAAATTATGTGTTCCTGACATGACCGCAGAACAAAGACAAGACTGAACAGATCTCAGCCATGTCATTAGGTGCTCATCTCCCTCTAAATGGGTTTGGCTGTAGTGTCTGCCTTCATTAGTCTTTGTATGTTCTTATCTACATTTTTCTCCTCCCTCTAAAAAAACCGCCATGATTCATGCAGGGTATCTTCCAGCATCTTTCCATCCCAAAACACTCTCTTAATTCAATTACAAATTGAAACTATCCTGTTATTTTAGTCTTAATCAAAGTTCTAACCGGTTTAGAGCTTACAAAAAATTACGTTTACCATGTTTTGTTATGATAACTGTGGGAAAGAATGAAATTTTATGTTCATTTTAAGTGTAAAACCTTATACAAGTAGTTTTGTTGCTTAATTCTAAATATGTAGTGTTTTAAATACAATACAAAATCGTATTAAGTTTTAATGTAATGTAATGTAATTTAATTTAATTTAAATTAAAAATTAAAGTATAATAAAAATTGTAATTATAATACAAATTTTATTACATTTAATTTTGTTCATCATGACAACCTTCCTAGAAACCCATGTGAACCCATGTCTTAAAAACAAGACATTTAGTAATTTGAAAAGTCCATTCAGCCATTCATCAAATAAAGGTGATCATAAAGCAGGTATTTTAAACTTCTAGAGGCCACAAAGAACTGATGTTTTCATCCCGGGGACAGCTGACCACTCAAATGCAAGAGTTTTTACAACCACAATATTTTACAAGTAATGAGGCAATGACACATTTATAGTTATTCATGCATGAACAGACCTCAGAGTTTCGGGCTTGTATTTTCCTCATTCCTTGCATTCTGCATTTAGTGGATTAATGACACCTGAGATTGTGTTCCTTGAGAACAGTTTATTCCTTGTATCACTGTTTATATAGTGCATCTAGATTTCACTGAGTGAACTAATTTGCCCACTGAGATAATTGCCGTCAGATCAGAGTGACAGTAATGTTACTTCCAAGAGTAAAAGGCCTAGTGGCTGATTGCAGGATGATTCTGATTTGAGGGGTTGGCCAGAGTATTGCAAATCTAGCATCGTCCAAGAGAAAGAAAACAAGTTTTCGCTGAGCTGTCTGTGTGGACTCATCCAGCGCTCTGTGCTTGTGTTTGTGGGTAAGTGAGTGTTATGTCTGTTTTGAGCTGAACAGCAGAGTCATCTTCCCTGCTCAGAATCACTGCTGTAGGCTAAAACTTTTCAAAGATCAACCTCCCAACATGCATTTCTGGGAAGGCAGATAAGATTCATAATTCGGCTGTCCATGAATCAGTGACCACAGCAGAGCAAACTGTTAAAAGAATACAGAGACGGCCAAATAAACAGAGACCGAACAAGAGTTATCAAACAGCATAGGTCTGAGAGAAAGCGAGAGACATAAAAAGAGGGCAAATCAATGCACAGTAAACTAAATAGTCAATAAAAATAATTAATATCGGCTACTGCATAACCTGTCATGAACAAGCCTGTAATTTAGCTTTTTAACATCAAACTATTAATGCTGTAATTCTATAAATGTCTGAAAACAAACACTCAATGAAAAAAAATGGTTAAAATGTGTTGAAATAGATTTAATTTTCTTAAAACAAACCAATAAACCAATAAACTAATATGTTAGTTGTGTGATCTCGGCATGTTTTTGTGACCTTAATATCAAAAGAACAATCATTAAAATCATGCATGCGTGAAGATGCTGCCATAACTGAAGTAATGGTCAGAAATGAGTATGTATGAGCCGTCTGATTGGTGTATGACACCATTTTGCACACTAGTGCTGCTATGCAGGGCTTGCGTGTGAAAGGTTTCCCTCACTGGAGCGCTGCCATTGCTCAGAGCACAATTCTGCCTTATTCACCTGTTGAGTCAGCCAGTTACACATAATCTCTGATTTCACCTCACGCTGCCAGCAGACAAAAGACAAACAAAGAAACAGACAAAGAGAGCGTGAACAAGTCACCACAAAAGCAAGCAAGCGTTTATAGTAAGAGTGACAAGGTAGAGAGAACAGAAATCTGGATATAGTTAGCAGAATAATCACAGCATAACTCTTCAACATGGTTACATAACGCCTTTAACGGTTCTCCTACCCGCACGCGTGCCCCGGCCATACAAACAGTTTGCCTAAACAC
This sequence comes from Enteromius treurensis, assembly GCA_032275025.1. NCBI lineage: Eukaryota > Metazoa > Chordata > Actinopteri > Cypriniformes > Cyprinidae > Enteromius > Enteromius treurensis. Next base: position 5,331,286 of record JAUCMU010000080.1, on the reverse strand, counting down.
TTCAGCATCTGTCTGCACAGTAGCACACTGCGAAGTGTAAACTACAGCAGAAGATCCTGTTATCTAACCGCTCCTCAGAGCTCCTACCAAAACAACGTCCTCTCGGCTCTCGGGCTCTACAATAACATGACTGAGACCTTCCCTACAACCTTCAGATGCAAACGCAGCAGCCAAAACAGTCTACAAGGCCACACTTTTCCATCTGTGGCATTCTGGAGGAAAACATATTTGTGAAGACCTTTAGCATATGTCATGTGAGGCTTCAGGCTTTTAAAACGTCGCATAATATTAATTCGAGTTTTCTAACAGTGTTTATTTATTGACATTTTTATGTGAATTGGTAT
>JAUCMU010000080.1:5306446-5316975 GCA_032275025.1 Enteromius treurensis | reverse complement strand
CTAAACTAAAATATTTTTTTCCTTTAAAAGATAAAATATCACCAAATAAATACCAAATAATTTGTAGTTATAATAAAGCAAGATACAAGAATTTCGTCTTTACAATTTTATAATCAGTTAATCTGTATAAATAAATTGGTGAAATAATGTTAGAGAAAATACGCTCATAATACTAAAATATATATTATATATACATATATTGTATATAAAACAAAAATTATTTACCATCAAATAAAATTAAATAAAATTGTATAGTCAATTATAATGTTATAAAATGCATTTATATTCAGAAAATGCGTATAATAACAAATAAGTAAATACATTTGTATTTATATATATATATATTAGAATTATGAACAAAATTGGTGGCAAATTAAACTTGTATATTACAATTTAGGCATAAATATTAGATAAGTGTAAAATAAAAAAAAAATGATTTGCTTTTATTAATAAAAATTGTATAATAAGGTGTGTTATAGATATTAAACAAACTTTCTAAAAATCATAAAATAACATTTTGGGAAATGCTTTTTTTTTTTTACAGTTACACCTATTAGGGTGTTGCTAGGGTATTAGCCATCTATTAGTGTTATTAAGCACATATTAATGCCTTATTCAACATCCCTAATCCTACCTAATACTTAAACGTAACAACTACCTTACTGACTATTAATAACAAGTGTTCCCAAATTTTGTGATTTAAATAATAATATCATTAGCCCCCAGCAAATGATTAGATGTCCTGTGTTCAGCAGTTCTAACCAAATGCAAACTCAAGTGCTTCATGGAAAATTCAACCTGACCCTGGAGAATCCTTTTTTTGGAAGTCACTGTAAAAACCTAAAGAGATCCAAAAATCCTACAACAAAATATGATGCTTGTTAAATATGACTTTGATACATCACAATACTGTAAAAACTCACACTCTGTATCTGGTAAGGCCACAGTTTGTTGCTTTGTAAATTTTTAGAGGCACATAACCATATTTATAAAATCTAGGTCACATAAAAATCCTTTGCCAGATGAAATTATAAACTTGCTGACTCTAAATTACATGAAAACTCAACCCCAGCACTATTTCTCTATCCTGTTTTCTCACACTCCACTATCTGTAAGAGGGAGTCTCCTCACAGGCTTGCAGAAGCTGTTAGATGGGGAGTAACCTGTCGGCTGGGATCGCTCACCACAAGGTTCATTTGTGAAAAGCACAAGCCGACAAAGTCTTTGATGGGTGTTCATGAGGAAAGGCTGGTCCCTCTGCAACCCATCTGTCATGGTCACTATTAACACTTCATCTGTGTCCATTGCCCTCGTTCTTTCACTCCCTCATTCGATTTTTCCCTCAACTGAGCCGTTTCCTCAGGAAAGGAGGGGCGATGAGGGTTTTTTTTCCTGACACATGTTAATGAGGCTATATGAGGCCCAGGACTCTTCTTGGATTTCACGGTTCCAGACAGAACCAGCACTGGCCAGACCAGTTTCTTTCAACATGCTAGAGACTGAGAAACAAGTTTAAAATGCATAGAAGTGTTTCTCGCTCATTCTTTAATAATTAAATACTACTCAAAAGTCTAGAATCACTGTGATATATATATATATTTTTTTTACACTTAAGTGTATGGACCAATTCTCACTATTAACTGATTGCTTATTAGCATGCCTATTATTAACATATTGGCTGATACTAATAAAGCACATTTTCTGCATACTCTCAGAAATAAAAAGGTAGAAAAGCCATCACTGGGGTGGTACCTTTTTCAAAAAGTAAAATGTTCTACTTATTAGGTTCAAATATGTACACTTTAAAAGTACTAATATGCACTTTTTAGGTACCAAAATGAACCCTTTAAGTACAAAATAGGGTTTGTAAAAATGAATTTAACGAAGTGTCTGGGAGTCGATGAACAAATAAGGTAAATCTAAATGCATACAGGTGATTCTCAATTTAGAATGTCATGGACTTTCACACAGACTGAAGTAGTTTAAGTCTTTGTTTCTTTTAATTGTGAAGATTTTGGCTCACATATAACAAAAACCCATCCATTCAACGAATTAGAATATGGTCACATGCCAATTAGCTAATCAACTCAAAACACCTGCAAAGTTTTCCTAAGCCTTTAAAATGGTCTCTCATGCTGCGTCCGAAATCGCTTACTTCTCTACTAAGCAGTACCCAAAAAACAGTATTCGAGGCGAGTAGTATGTCCGAATTCATAGTATTCGAAATTCAGTAGGCGAGAAGTACCCGGATGACCTACTGCTTCCGGCTGAATTCTACAGTAGGAATACCATGGACACTTTCCTATCCCATAAGGCTCCGGGAGAGGAGGCGTCATATTAAAAACATGGCGGGAAGTGGAGACGGGGCTCATTTCAAGTGTACATACCTCAGGAAAAAAAAAATGTGTTTATTGTGATTGTGTTAAACAAGTTTAAATTAATCGAAATAAACGGATGAATTTTTGAAAGTTTAAATATTCTCACTGTTGTGACGACACGTGATGCCTGACAACATCAATATGGCGGATGTAGTACGTCCAAATTCCACTCATACTATATAGAACGTACTGTTTAACGGTCGGGTAGTACGTTCAATTTTAAATGTAGTACCTACTTAAGAAGTATACGAATTTCGGTCACTGACACCCTTCACAAGGAGGGTAAGCCACAAACATTCATTGCCAAGGAAGCAGGCTGTTCACAAAGTGCTGTATCCAAGCACGTTAACAGAAAGTTGAGTGGAAGGAAAAGATGCCCAACCAACTGAGCTGAAGGCAACCTGGGAAACCTGGGCTTCCATACCACCTCAACAGTGCCACAAACTGATCACCTCCAAGCCATGCCGAATTGAGGCAGTAATTAAAGCAAAAGGAGCCTTTACCAAGTATTTAAATGAACATACTTTCCAGAAGGTCAACAATTCACTAAAAATGTTTTTTTATAGGTCTTATGAATTATTCTAAATTGTTGAGATTGAATTGGTGTCCGTGTAAAATATGAGCCTAAATCATCACAATTAAAAGAACCAAAGACTTAAACTACTTCAGTTTGTGTAGAGTTTCACATTTTGAAATGGAATTAGAGGAATAAAAGAACTTTTCCACAACATTCTAATTTATTGAGATGCAAAATTAGTGTAAAAATGAAAGTGTTTTTTGACCAGCCATGTATGTCAACTTAATGTTTGGGACTCCCAAAACCAAATAAGAACCGTACATAAAAATATTAAGCAGCACAACAAAAACTATAAATTTGACCGCTTTTTGCTCATTTACCATTGGCTAGACCTACTGCCCCCAAAATCACACCATTGACCCAGATGTTGCAATCAACATTTTACCCATTACTTCATTTGTGGAGTCAAGGTTGTGAACTCTTTCAATGATCTCTGATTTATCTCAGACACCATTCAGAGTAATACGAGTGTTAAACGGTGCAATTACAAAACACAGAAGAACAAGGTTCCCCGGGCATAGCAGGGCCTACCAGACCTGTAAAACTGGAACTTATAGTTTGATCATATAACGTCATCCTCCGCTCCGCTAGGCTTAAGTGTAATTACCTGTCATCAAATGTCAAACTGCTCGGCCTCGCTAAATCTCCCTCTATTAATCATAAGCCCTGCTCTAGTTTTTGATGGAAAGGGTGAAATGATGGAGAAAGGAAGAGGTTTGTGGCTTGAAGAGTGTATGTGTGTGTGTGCTAATGCAATGCTTTTCATATTGAGCAAGTGTCTCCATCAGTCCGCTTTTCTTATCAGATCAATACGCGTTAGATTACACCCTGGTCTTGCATCATAAACAGTTTATCTCTTGCTTATTATCATTCTATCTTAGCATTTAACTGTCAAACTTGGCGGCAATCTATTTGACTCCAAGCAAGTACAAATCATACGTCAGACACACTAATGAGAAAGACTTTGTGCCTAGGGACAAAAGGTGTCATCTCACGGTCACTGTGACCACAGAGCAAAGCCAGTTTAAATAGCAAGGTAGACAAGTCAAGCTAAAGACATTTTGTAAAGTTATGGGTTATCTTCACACTTGCTACTTTTAATACTCCCTGATAATACTTAATTTATTAAGTTCAATTTCTAAACTAACAATATCTGATTAGCAGATGAATCTCTTTTCAGTGAATTGGTCAAATAAAAGTCAAAATCGGTTCCCTATATGTCGTTCAGACAATTCACTCAGACACTGAATCACTTGGAGTGATTTCTCACCCAGTAAAGCCCAATAAAACAATTAATAAGTTGAATTAAGTGTCTGAAAATGTCCTGTAGCTTTTAATGAAATACTTTTGCTAACATTTTTTTGCTATTAACTATAACTCAAATTCCTCATTTGCTGCTTATGAATAGTTAGTAAGCTTGTTGTTAGGTAGGCATTGGTTAGGATAAGGGATGTAAAATAAATTCAAGTAGAATAAGGCAGTTATGTGTGTTATTAATAATAAATGGCCAATGTTTCATTAATATACAATACAATATGCATGCTAATTGTTATGTTATATGTTATGTTATGTTATATGCTAGCTAAATTTGAGTAACTTACAAATAAAGGCCTATACCAGGGTTTCTCAAAATCATACCCTGGAGGTCCTGTGCACTGCAGAGTTTAGCTCTAACCCTGATAAAAAAAAAACTACCTATTATTTTCTAATGATCCTTAAGACACTGATTAACATGCTCAGGTGTGTTTGATTAGGGTTAGAGCTTAAATCTGCAGTGCATATTTTTAACTGCGTATTTTTTTTTTTTTTTTTTTTGCAATTATTCAGGCTAAACTGCTGAACACAGACTTCCAAACTATTCATTTGCTTCTTTGCAAGTGCTGGTCCTTTAGGAAATGCATAACTAGTTCAGGTTAGGGCCGTAGTCAAGACCACCTTTGTCGAGTCCAAGTCAAGATAGAGTCAAAGAGGTTTGAGTCCAAGACAAGACAAGACAAGACCGAGTCCAGGACAGAAAAAAAAAGTCTTCACATCCACACACACACACACACACACACACACACCAGTAAAAAGTCAGCTCAGCTACTGTTGGCCTGATTCCTGCCCCCTGCAGCACAACGAGAACTGCTCATGGAAGAAATGACCATATCTGACTCCCATCAATCCTGCTCTAGTTTGTAGGACATTGTGCTAACAGTAGGTGAAACGTGTTTCTAAGCGCTCCCAGCTGACTACTGTTTACTAGGCAGGAAACGGGAGATATGGGGCGAATTGAATGGAAAAATGGTCCAACAGCCTCCTGCTGTCATGGCCAATGCTAACGAGCATTGTGATCACGCCGGCATGGAATTCACACTCTCAGGCTTTATTGCTCTTGGGCCGGACAAACACTTCAACAGAAAAGGAAAAAAAGAGACGATTACTGCTGAGTTTTGTTATGAAAATGTCTTAAATGATAACATCATGAACTAGCGTGCACGTGAGCATGCATGTTAAGTTCAGTACTGTGGGTACTGGGCTGCTTGTTGGATTGGCGCTTTGCCTGAGTGCTGGTCCCAGTTTGCTGCTGATGGTTGCAGTTTTCCCAGCGCTCTTTGTTTTCTTTAGCACGGTGTCATTCACTGTGCAAACAACACTAAAATGGCCCACTTTAATTACTCTATATTTCCTTTGCTGCCTCGCAAAACAGATGATTATGTCAATTTATAAGCACACGCACTGAAACTTGCACACATGCGAGAACCTCTAAATAGACTTCCCATATAGGAAAGAAAATCAGAATGTCTCAGTTGAAGCTCTCTGAAGCACAGAAGCACTGGGAGAGCAAATTGGGACTGTTGTTTTTGAAAACTATTTGCTAGCATAACATTTCTCATCAAATACTGCCAAAACTAAATTACCCAGAACATCTACGTTTATTGTCACTTAACTCATCCTGCAAGAATATTAAGAGAACTATCTTAGACAAAGCCAGTCCATAACTATTTTGAAAGCAAAATTTCTGAGCAATAAACTGTTCCTGTGGGCTTGGTTTCTGCTTAAATTAAACAAGTTATAACAACAACACCCAAACCATAAACCAGAGGTCACCAATTAGCAAACTGAGGTCTAGATCTAGACCCAAGATTGGTTTCACTCATAAATTAATGTAATTACACATTGCATTGCAAAAACAGTCTTACGTCTGTGTGGGGATGTAAAGTCAACCATAGAGCTGTAGCTGTAGTGATATGTAAGGAGGCATTTACACATTTTTTTGCAGCAAAAAGACACAAATGACAAATTTTTCATATTATATCTATACATCAATTAACGTCATTATTTAAAATCAAGAGAAAAATCTCTTAATAACAACATGAATTATTATTATTCACTAAATTATAACTGAATATTAGATCAAAAGAATAAGTCATCATTAAATGAACATTAAAATGAAGACCCCAACATAATAAAAATAATAATACTTAATGATAATAATAATAATTATATCATACATTGAAATATTATTGTTTTGTATTATTAAAGTATTATTGTTGTTTCAATAAAGACAAATATAACCTTTAATAATAACAATATTTTTTTATTATTTACAATAACAACAACAACTGTTATTCTTGTTATTATTGATTAAATTAAGACTTATTAAATTTTACTATTTATTAATAAAAATAAAATAATGTTATATTTATAACAATTCTTGTTTTTATTAAAGAAAGACGGAATATTAGATAAAAATATTGGTCATTAAATTAACATTAAAATTAAGAACATAATAATAATTGTATTAGTAGTAGTAGTAGTATACATTAATAATTTTAATGTATAATAATTAAGACTATTAAAATTAAATACAATAATAATAATAATAATAATAATAAAAATAACTCCTCTAATGAACAACAAAATTAAAAGCATTCATTATTCATTCATATTTTCATTTTTACTAAAACAAAATTTAACATAAAACAACATTCATTATTAAAACAATATTTATCAATAAATTAACAATCAAATAAAGACCTAATTTTACATATTGTACTAATCCTAATTAAATTCTGATTGTGACTAAACGAAGTGTATATATCTACACTCTGAACGTCCGGGGCAGCACTCTAGTTGAAGTCTGTAATGCTTCTACCAGACGTTTTTTAAATTGTCAGCGAGGCCAGCCGCAGATGGTTTGGGCTTACGGGCAGACATTAAAAGAGCAATTTTTTTTCTTAGGAAATGTTCGGTTTTCCATCTGTTGGCTCGATGCTTGGTACAGGCACAGACGTGTAATGGGGCTCTGTGCGCTGGCACATCAAGCACGCTGACCGGCTCACTCCTATAACAGCGGCCCTCACGATTATTTTTTTCCGAGAAGCGGTTAACCCCAGTCACTTGGCCCTGAAATCTCTCTTCCTTTGAGCAGCTTGGATGCAAACCCTCGAGGCCTCACGTGCTCTTCATTGTGATCGGCTAGTTAGCAAACATTTCTAAAACGTCCATGCAAACGCTCATGTCCTAAATCAGCATGTGTTTTGAGTCACAACGTTTTTTCATTCAGATAAGAGACAAAAACACCTCTACAGCAATATGTTTTACTGTAAAATGGATTGTAGGTCAGATATAGTTTAATGAAAGAACAATGACCTCCTCCTAAATCGTACAGTACACCATGTACTGGTGTTTAGCACTTATTACCATTTACCGGTTTTCCTTCCTAAAAAGTCATTCTCACTTGCAAAACTTACACAGAAGAGCCAAGGAATAAAGTCAGACTGACCCTGAAAAAGCTTTACAGCAGGTCTGTAAGTCTGTGCCGATTTTTGTTTATAGGACCAAAGACTGTCTGGCAGTCAGAATTGAAAACTGATGTCACAGTGAAAGGCTTCTTTGTCTGAAAGTTGCCGACGTAGGGTCCCGGACACGGAGTTTGGTCTGAGAGCATGTGTGTGTGACGCAACAGCTGAAATTGAATGTCTAGCCACAGCAGATGTCAGTAGTAAAGCAAAGGCAGGCCGGCTATAAATCAAACAAATTAGAGTCTACATTTACGCTACATCAAGTCCTCACCACGTCAGAATGCGTAATCCACATGTTTTTGTGATTGTTAATTGGTCTCATTACCCGTTTAGCCTTAATGAAAGGAGAAAATTCACAACTGCAAGTTATAATGCCAACTATAGTTTATGAACAGATAAGTCTTTTTTCTTTGCCAGTTGTGTTACACAACACAATTAAATATGAACAGTCAGCGAAACATGAACTATCACGCTCTGGGTTAATTAATCACAAGCAGTATGATCGGGTCTAGATTTGGTTGGAGCAATAGGCTACATTTCTCCTCAATGTGTATCAATAGTTCAACAGTCAGTCATGTGATTAGGTCACTCCCTCCTCAAATGACTTTAAAAGACAAAATACAGACCCCCTATTATTGTAGAAAAACTAGTGTCATTTAATTCAGGCCAATGCAAGCTTCTATCTGCAACAGAATCTAAATATATGGCTGGGAGAGAAGATAAAATAATGAAAACAAAAAATATATTACTATAAATAAAAATACTAATACTAAATATAAAAATGTAATATAATTTTTACAGAGTGGCTGGCTGTCAACATAGAGATCTACAGCCAGCATGACTTGCAGCAATCTAATTACTCGCTACAAATTGAATTATTTCAACCAAAACAACATCTGCTCAGCTCATGTAAAGTATCAGGTGAAACATCACTCCAACAGTAGACTTTACAAAATCTGCAACTGCTTGACACCAAGTATGTTAATCACACTAAGAGCCTGGACATGTCTGATTAAGTACCCATTATCTAGGTTGGACCTGAAATCAAGGCGGTTTGAAGAAGTGGAAACAGGGGGTTACATATTAAGACAACCAGAAGAGCTGAAGTCAATGGGAAAATAACGTGGCAGTCTCATCAGTGTTGAAATCTGAGATCAGAGCGTCAAAAATGATTACTATCTTAAAGAACAGAGGAGAACAATGATGAGTGGGAGGTAAGATTCATTGGCTTCGCTTACACAGCCTTACATACATAACGCAGTACTTCACTGATGCTAACAGACTGTAAAGGTATTAGGAGCCATGGTAAAAGATTGTTTCCTGGAGATTAGACCTAGTCTAGACTGCTGCTGTTTTTTTGAGTATCCCGGCTTGAGCTGTGTGTTTTTAAGACCCCACGTCAAGATAAGTTTAATTGTCAAAAGTAAATTGAGACTCCTGTGTTCTGCCCTTTTCCATGGCAAAGTGTTGATGGAAAACACAGCTCATTTGAGAGAGTCAGCTCACAATCTAAATAAACTCATTAAAAACATGAATGAGTGATGAATGAATATGACGAGTGCAATTTTGTGTCTTTTTTAAATGCGAAATATTTATCTAAATATCTTATGGTTATTACATTTCAAATGAGGACAAATTGTAGACTGTTAGATAACAGTGACCTCATTAAATATGAATATGCTAAGAGTATAGAGCATTCATCTTGGGCCTTAAGGTTAAGTTATCAAAACACAATGGTCAGAGGTCAATACAGAAAGTGCCACGTTTGCACCTTAAAACCTGCTGCAGAAAATGCCACACACCTGACCACTTCATTCACAGCTCATCCGCTGACCTCCGCTTACCATTTCGGAAAGCATAAGGAGTCACACCTGCCTCCCTTTCAAGGCCATTCGCCCACCCGCATGAGCTCACACACACACACAAACTATGTTTGTTATCAGTATCATTGTGTGACTGAGTGTGTAAAGAATTAAGGTGAAACCAGAAAAAGACTCTCTGACTGCTCAGATGGACACATACATTGAACAGCAGTCTATCAGGAATACTTTAACAGCCCACTTGAAGCATCCCACCTAAAACTGAGATTAAGCCGGGAACCCTCAAGCTAACATTTAAGACAGCAGGCTGGTTTTAAAACTATATATTTAAGTCCACACGAACACACTCATTTAACAGGATATCTACTTACAGTTGTCTGGTTTGCTGACACGCTGAGTCGATGCAGGCAAAGTGCCTGCTGTGGAAAAAGGAGAATCCTCTTTTATAATTTCACACTTTGGATCCCGAGAATATGATTCCTCTCACTAATATGATATTTATTTTCACAGAGGCAGCATATGTACATTTTCTTCCCAACCACAATGCAAGAGCCCAGACATTACGCAAGTGCGGGCCTTGAAACCAAAAAGGAGCCATGTTGTAAATCAGCCAATATGTCAGTCAGGCCGTCAGCCTGAAACATATTCGTCTTTTTAACGTATAAGTTTAAGGGCAAGGAATCTTTTTAGTTTCTGACTACTGTGAGCTTACATTTGTTAAAAACAAAATATTATTTACATAATGCTCTGGCTTTCGAAAATTAACTTTTACCACAAATAAAACCAAGAATTCATGGCTATACAGTTAAGCTTTGGGAACCACAAATTAACCATGGTTTGCTACACTAATCATAGTGTTTGGTATTTGTAGTAAAACTATTGTCGTGGTTAACAATATGACAATACACGTTTACTATAGTAAAAAAAAAAAAAAAAAAAATTCAGCATATGCTGGTTAGGTATGAAG
>JAUCMU010000080.1:5242349-5306346 GCA_032275025.1 Enteromius treurensis | reverse complement strand
AAAATTAACTTTTACCACAAATAAAACCAAGAATCCATGGCTATGCAGTTAAGCTTTGGGAACCACAAATTAACCATGGTTTGTTACACTAATCATAGTTTTTGGTATTTGTAGTAAAACTATTGTCGTGGTTAACAATATGACAATACAGGTTTACTACAGTAAAAAAAAAAAATCTGCATATGCTGGTTAGGTATGAAGCTGGAATGCTGGTTGTTTGCTGGTTTATGCTGGCCATGTGCTAGCAAAGGACCAGCAAAAACCAACTTAAACCTGCATCCCAGCTTCAAAACATACCTAACCAGCATGCTGTTTTTTTTTCAGCAGGGACCATGGTTAATTTTCATTACTTATATAAATAATCAAGCACATTAGCATCTCATGCTAAATGCTTATGATCAGTATTGCTGCAGTATTGTATTGACGGCTAACAAGCTAATGCTTTTTAAGTTAACTATTGGCTACACATTTGCACATTTAATCTTGAACAATACCATAAAAAAAAGAAAGAAATGCGCTTAATCCTTCAATTTACAATTGCCATCATAAACGGCTTAGTTTTTATAAGGATCTTGAGACTGTTTAACGGTAACTCTTTGAAGATTATATTCCAGAGAGGAATCGATGTTCAAAGCAAGAAGGAAAGCCACGGTTTGATCGTACCATATGGCCGCCTTTACGAGAAGGTTCTGAATTGTGCACGAATGCTAATGCTAAAGGGCTAACACATGGGGAAAGCAGGTTTACAAGGGTCATGTCCCCACGGTATGTTCTGGGTGACCTCTGGGCCATTGTGTGACTTCAGAAATTAAAAGAATGTGGGGTGGTGTCCTATAGCGTGACGGGATGGCTAGTGATGGACCCAGCAGCTGTGTCAAGCAACCGTCCCATCTTTTAAGATAGCTTGACACGCTGCATTTGTCTATGCACATCGATGATTTCAATCCAAACAATAACACATCATTTTTCAGCGGTGCAAAAGCGCAGACAGGAGGCCAGGATTGCAGTTAAACTGATATGGGATTCGTGAAATTGGCAAGGATGGAGGAAACATGAGGTATATGGGTCCGTTCTGGGTCAGTTTTGAGACAAAGCAGATCCACAGAGCCTTAACGTAGCACTAAAAGCCATTTTAAAACCCACAATGCAAGCAAAAGTAGAGACAAATGATTCCATTAATGCACATGCAGCACACGGAGCAAACACGTGCCTCCTAATTCTAACAAACCTGGACAGCACCGACACGCTCTCATAAAGCAGCCAAAGGACACAAATGCTTAATTTGCTAGCCCGCTAGTTAATGCTTTGATTTAGCTGACCTGAGCCACAGAAAGGTGGTGAGCTGTAAGGAGAAGAATGCATGCAGTGAAATCTGGAATTACCATCTCTGAATGCATCAAGTGGCTTTTGCACCAAACACTAAAATACATGCACATATAAACTCTGCTAGTGTATAATGTGGGCCTATTAGCTCATATAAAAAACTTGCTGAGATCCAGACTGAGCAACATGACCTTTCTCAGGTGGACTTATTTCTTGCCAACTTGGCATCAAGCAGCATTTTATAGAGGTCTCTTATCTCCCTGTTAATCCAGCTTTCAAACAACCCTGTGCCACGAACAAGACACGACTTTGATTTATGCCGATTTGGTTTATCTTAAATCAACTTGTTGGTGTGCATGTTTAAGGCAGGCATGCACGGTTTCAATATAACACAAACATTGCAAGATAGCTTTCTCTATCTCTTTCTGTCTGTCTTTTTAAATCATGAACAGTTTCAGTGAGAACCCCAAAGGGTCTATTTATTTTCATGTTATTCGTTTAAGAATAAAATATATCCATAACAACATAAAACTTATAGGTTGTTGTCTGAGAGTCTGGTAATGATTACCTTGTGCTGAAATGGTAAGGATTTTATGCCAAACTTCATCAGATGGAGAACGCTGAAGAGGAGAAACAAACAGCTTGCAGCAAGTCTATTTCCCATTTCCCAAGAGTCCTTAAACTTGATCCCTTAGGGCCAGTGTATTGCAGAGTTTAGCTCCAACTTACCTCAACACACCTGCCTGGAAGTTTCAAGTATACCTTGATTAGCTACTTCAGGTGTGTTTGATTAAAGTTGGAGCTAAACTCTGCAGGACACCGGCCATCCAGGACTGAACTTGGTGACCCCTGCATTAGACAACACAACAACACCATTTCCCTGCTAATCAATAGGCCTACAGATCACGTAAAACTGAACATTATTGCAAAAATAGTAACATTATGCAACATTTCAACAGCAACATGCTTCGTTATTTCACTTTGGATGGCATAGCATTTGTCTACCTGTTATTTCATCTAGTTAAATGACATAACAGTCAGATGAATACTACAAAGATTTGTTCATTCATCTCACCTGAAATGGAAGGTAATATTAAGTGAATTGCATTGTGAAGACACAACCCTTTGTAACATGCTCTGTTATGTCCTGCACATTTAAGCAAAACCTACAAGGTCTTTTAAGGTATATGTTCAAAGCAAAAACATTATTGTTGTATGTTATTATGATCCCCAACAATGACTGCAGCAGATTTACAGCGCATCACATTCCCATCGCACGATCTGGAACATCTACAAGTTAAACAAACCAATAAAAGTATTTGTGTCACCTATTTCGTAACAGATAACAATGTGTTGTATAACTCTTCGGCTCATTATAAGTCTCCAGACCTCCCAAACAGCTCCGCTTCATCCTATTGACAAAAAGAAACAGGGGTGAACTTGAAAAGCCAGATTTGGAGGACAGATGGCTCGGGGCGAGAGCGGTAGAACGCTGTCTCAAACCTCAAAACTACTCAACCCGCTGACACACCTTGTCATTACCGACGAGGCCAAATTGTCAGTTTGAAGGAGTGAGAAGAAGCTACCTGGGGCACATACTGTTCTTGTTTTGTTTTTCGACATGTTATTCACAATAAAATATTCACAGTAGCCGAGCCTGTGACGAATACCTTCAATACCTTGAAGCTGATTATACAACCAAATAGTTTTACTCCACAGTGGCACCAGTGCACTAATATAGTCCGCTATTATTCCTTAGATATCAAGCTAAAAAATTTGCTTCCAAGCACCCAAACTCAAGCAGTTCAAATGACTGCATATGGTTAGAAACGCTGTACCCTTGTTTGCATTTTAATATGTGCTAATTCACCTTGCGTGCACGGAGAACGAAATGTACAACATGTAAGTGACGAGGCATGCCTTTATAGAGTTGCCTTTTCATGCCTCGAGAAAAGAAATCCCCCAGAATATGCGGACTACAAAGCAAGCTTGTAATTGAGGGTTGATCCAAAAATGATAGACTGAGATTTGGGCCACAGAGTAAACAAGAGCACAGACAAAAGTCATGAAGATGTAAACAAGTGCGAAGAGTACACTATGGCAAATAACACATAAATTGAATTTAGGTCAAATAAGAATTTGCTGTCAGGAGAGCGGTGCCCTCAAATTATTTTAACCAGTTTAATTCATTTTCTGGAAAAGATCAAAAGAGAAATCATGTGCACGTGTCTCTGTGAGGCCTTTGTTCTCAGTGTGATATGCGCTGTGATCCACGAAGACATGAGGGAACGCTAAATCAGATTTATGTTTGGGAGCCACAGGGTTTTTCTTTCAAAAGACATCATAACCACATCATAACCAACAATATGTGCAATGTTAAAACGTCACCATTGAATCACTGGATATTCATCAAATCAGCCAAGCAATCACCACTGAAAAATGAAACGCAAATAAAAATGAGTTGATGTGCAAGTCAATATATTGTTCCTATGAAAAAGCGAATCACTGACATACAATCTTTAAAACCAACCAACAGCCATGAAAAAGAAAGGCAATCCTTATGAATGAATTAAAAATAACAACACTGCCGTCATGAAAAGGGAATGCTTATAAAATAAAGATTCAAAACTTTTAAAGTTTTTTTATATATGTGTGTATATTTAAATACTTACTTTTCTTCAAAGAATGGAAATTTTGTTCATCATTTATTGACAGAGAGACGCTAAAATGGAAAGTTGCAGAGGTCAGTATGTGGTGTGTTACTTTAATATCCAATAGAGGGAGTCCCTTTAGAAAAGAAAAAAAATCACACACACAGATGGTATGATCGTTTAGGAGAGAAGGGGAAACAAAGACAGATGACGTGTATGTGTGTGTAGTCTGTCCTACGCTGCTTCTGCTCTCAGCTGGACACAAACACATTTTTCTGACTAGACAGCTACAAAAACCTTTTGATTGAGTCTTGTCTGTTGTCTCAGCTCTAGACTGTTCCACAGAGAGTCCATAAAAACAGATGAACAGCCTAGTGGTTAAAGTTTGATTTTAGATAGGACCGAGACAAACTCCAGGGTGAAGCACTTTACCCAGCATTGCTCCTGGGGGGGCCGTGTCTGCAATTACTGACTTTTAAGTCACTCTTTGCTAAATGACAAGCAACCAAGATGAAAAGATTCAGGCAGCCTTTTCTGTCCTGTAGCCTTTTGTCTTTCTACAAATTAGCCTACCATGTAATTTACTCCCTACTGTGGCACAAACGATGCAGTGACCTCCTAAACAAAGCACATGGTTTGAATCTGGAACTAGTTTTATGAAAGGTTCCTTATTATAAAACACAGTGATAGAATAATAAGTATCAAAACTAGGTCATGTAAACATTTCTTGGGTACAATAGACTTTATCACGACTAGAACTTGGTCTTAACTGAGACTTTAGTGTGTGTGTGTGAGAAGCATGCAGTTTCTGAGCTGAGCTTGGCTTTCATGGCTGCGCTTCATAAACACACATCTGTTTCTCATCGAGTCGGAATTCCTGAGTGGATCTGAGGTGATTTGTGCCGGAGAGCCTCTAAAGACAAGAAGCGGACCATCTCAGGACCAGAATCTGCTTCCTCTGCTTTTCCTCCAACCTTGGGTCCCAGTGTTTTTCTGCAAGCACGTCTTTTACAGTCTTCTATAGCCTTTCTGGTGGCAGACCTTTGTTCCAGCACAAAAGGTGTTCGTTGTGTTATCAGGTGTGCTATTTTTCTTGCATGACAAGGTTGAGCGTCAACACGCAGTAGCAAAACAGCAGAAAGCAGGAGAAGGAATGATTACGAGGAGCGGATGGAGATGTAAACACCGTTGGATGAAAGTGTACTGTTTTGGACCACAAGCTTCTGTAATAAAATAAGTCTCTTTTTTTACTATGTGATGCTCGGTCATAGGTCAGCAGGACGATAGTCAGAACGTGATCAGGTGACTTAAATCGCAAAGAGGCCTTCTTTGGGTCAGACTGTCTACAAACAAAGAAAAGAGTAATGGCACAAAAATCAAATCTGCAGAGCCCCCTTGTGGCAATGAAGAGAAATGGCACTGGAGGAATTACAGGCCTGGAAAGATGATAAAGATAATACATGTTAATTAGTAGCTTTAAATGTCAATATATTGTTCATTTTAAAAACTGAACTGCGGATATACAATCTATAAAACCAGCCATGCATTTGGAAAAATTTAAATTAAAAAAATAGTACCAAAAAAAAAAAAAATACTGGCTTTAAGGAGTAAACATACTGGTAATTTTAAATTGTTAATAACTGGTATAAAACTTATAAAAACAGTTACACAGCTGAATTGTCATTGAAATGGGTAAGAATGCTTATAAAATAAAATTTTTATGTAAAATGTAATAAAATATAATAAAAAAGGAAACTCAATATAGACTTCACAGGATATCCAAATCACTGATATTCACCATATATTGGCAAAATCATAGTGAGAATCATATTAAAATAGGATTCAAACAATATCCTTGTAAATTCATCGGTTTTCTTATTGAGGAAGAATAAAAATTGTTTTATGGCTTGTCATGGAATGTCCTGCTGGACAATGACAGACAAATAAAACAGTTAGAACATCACAATAAATTAATTACCTTTAATAAACATAATGAGCATCAAGCAAGATATTTAGTTATACAGTACAATAATAAACCTCATAGCACTAAATACTTCAAGCCTGTGTGAAAAATGTTCATGCCTTGGAATAACAGAACAAAAAGACAAATCCAGCCGAAACTGGCATGTCCAAAACTTTTATCTTGTACAGAACATCCACGAACTCCACAATCCACTTTAAACAATTAAGACTGTTAAAGATAAAACAACAATCCTTTAAAGGCGGTTTTAAGATGAGAGTGGGATAAGATGCCAGCATTCTTTCAATAGCGGCTGTCTTGTCTCTGTAAGCTTGATATCAGAAGAGGGTTAGCGCTCTAATAACAACATTCCTGCCCTCCCTGCTGCTCAGCTTCAGGTCAGATCCAGCTCTCATGGAAACGTGCACAGGAAGAGGAATTCATTTCTCCAGCTCGGTGAGAACTCAAGCACTTGGACTTCATTCTATTTCTGGTCTTGCTGCTATTTATAGAACATTCTGTAGTTTATAAGAGCGGCCGAAGGAGGAACCCAGGATGTGGAGGGATCAGATGGATAGAGAACTGCGAGTCAAACCCACAAAACTAATCCTGACACCCTTTGAATTCATTAAGGGAAGGAATACAGGCAGCTTAGAAGTGAATGAAACAAATCATCAGAGCAAATAGTTGATTAACTTTGATTTAAAATATAAAAGAGTTTTCTATTGATAAATAGAAGCTGCTTAGAGTTAATGAGTTCCTTTTTCGTTACATACATTCACTACTGTTCAAAAGTTTGGGGTCGGTAACATTATGTGTAAATAAGCGCTGTCAAATGATTGATCGTGATTAATCGCATCCAAAATAAAAGTTGTCTACATAATATATATGTGTTTACTGTATATATATTTATTATGTATACATAACATATATTGAAACATATAGCCTATATATATGTATACATCTAATATTATTTATAATATACAATTATTTAGTGGAAACTGTGACATTATTTTAATTGATTGATAAAAGTTTAAGAACTACATTATTTTCATACAGATGTCTATTGTAACAATGTGTTTTACTGCCAATTCTAGCTAAATAAAAGTCATAATTTCTTTCGAAAAAAAAAAAAGACTGACCCCAAAGAGGAGTGTGCATGCTCTAATTTATCTGCATGTGCAATTCATAAGCATATGCCATTTAAGTTTACTATCTTTCACGAAAATTTGTTTACATTTGAAAATACTTTTATTTTTATGTCTTAATAGAAGATAAATGATATGATATATTTTCCTGCAGAATTTTCTGATGAACTCGAATAAGTTAAATTCATGTAGTCTTTTCCTCAACTCAGAAAAAACGATGAGGAAGCGAACATACGGAGTATATTAAATCACTGGAATTGTAAAATATTACAGCCGGTGTGCTAACAAAACAGCGCTACAATAAAACACTGCTGTAAACTGGTTTGTGTCTGTGTCAGCGTGGCGTCACTATAGAACAACACAAACAATGAATCTGGCAAAACGGTGGTATAACTCAAGCTGCTTAATGTCATAATACGAATGGCAGTGTGTCCCTTTGGCCTGTGCAATAACACTAAGTGATCTCCTATAATGAATCTGTAACGAGAGCATGAGGATGTTAACATGCTCATTTCCAGCAATGCTGTGTGTTGTGCACAGCGTCTGTCGTCCGAGCGACCACTGTGCTGAAGTTTCTCTGGACTTCATATAGCGGTCAGAGGAGTTCCTGAATGTAGACAGCTGCCAGATTAAGTGTTTCCTCTTTTTTTGTGTCTCTATTGCATGCTCAATCTTTCCGGCAATATTTAGCTTGCATATAATGGTTTCGATCAGCCCTAAATTCACCTCAGACACATTAAGACAACATATTTTACAGCAAAAGCCAGACTGTTCTGCTGGAAGTGCTATTAAGAATTGCTTCCTATTTATGTAATCTGTTGTGCTTCTGTTACTTAAAAGCACAGTCTGCCCAAAATGGAAAATTCGGCCATTTATTCCCTCTATTAAGGTATTTAGCAAAACATCTCAGTGCTTTTCGTCTATACAGTGGGGATTAAAGGTTATTTTGGGACCCTACAGGGATAAAGTCATGAAACACCGTTAAAGTGCCCATGTTATGGAGTTTTGTAAATGATCTTTCATGCAGTGTGTAGCACAGCTCTAAGTGAAAGACAATATCCTGCAAAGCTTTAAATCTGAAAGTGCACCTATATTATGTCTCTCTCTCAAAAAAAAAAGGAAAGGAGTTGACTCTAAATCATTGAAACAAGTCCCGAGACCTTTCATGCAGATGTCAAAATGAAACATTAGCATATTGCCTGCCCAATTGCTGGGCTTTTTTGCCTTGGTCTGAATGAAAATGCAAATTCAATCTTTGCTACTAGGTGTCCCTTTTTACACTGCTTTAAATGAAATTGACCAATCATTGACCTTGCATGAATGTCAACCTGTTGTTTGGGACAGCAAAATATGAACCTTTCATAACCCATAATAGGGTTAATTTTTATTTACAAGCAAACTATTCTTTTAAAGGTGAAGTGTGTAATTTACATGCAATAGTTAAACGTTAATGCTCTAAAGTGCCAATATAACTAATATTTACTGTCGGAGAGATTTCAGTGCTTCAAGTGTTTGTGTAAAAAGTCTTTTCACAGCATCTGTGAACTTCTACAGTAAGAGTTCATTGGTATAAGAGGTAACTGATAATACGGTTGGGAATATCCAATTTGGCCACCACCTCCACAGCTCGGGTGCCCAACAGCATCCTCAGGGCGATACGGCTCAGCTGCTGCAGAGACAGAGGGTTACCTGCAAAAACACAATGTAATGCAACATTAGACACTGCGATAACATTTCAATGCAACACTACTCATTTAGATTGAATTTAGCTTAAGAGGAAAGAACGTGAACGATGATGACAAATGCGGCAACATTTTAATACATTTAGACTTTGCCTTCCATAGCAACCAAATAAAAACAAATACAAGTGAACATTCCAGGAGATAAAACCTTTATGAAATGTAAAATATGAGCGCTCGAGATCACGACCTCCTGTGATATCATCTGATACACAAAATTAAAATGTTTGCATTCTCGTCATTATTATTTTTAGAATCTAAACACCATTATCAGGAAAATATTTATATGCTCCTAGGCCACGGATTCGCATGAATCTGGTTTACATTCTGGAGAGGGGCACTGGTGTGTTGTGTTTGGACTCAGTGGGTCGAGAGTGTACCTTGGAATGAGACTAATGATGGATTCCAGGCCTACACCAGAATCAAACTTTTAAACTCATCATCATAAACTTTATGTAATTGTTTATAACATCACACCCAAAACATCCTGAGCAGAACCTAGGCAGCAGGGCTACAAGCACAACACTTAACATTAACATGATATATCTTATTTTTAAAACATTTTAAGAGCACGGAGTACATACTAAATTGAACTTGAACTGATTCTTCCTCATTCTAAACAATATACCATAAAAAAATAAAAAATAAAAAAAAAACGGTAGGTTTTCCACAACAGCTTTTACATTAAGCCATGAGCACCATCTGCTGGACACTTTTGATTTTGACTTTTGTACTACAAAATTACATTTATGTATTAATTTAGCTGAAGTGACTTATATTTAAAAAAAAATATATAATAATAATATATATATAAATAAATTCGGTTTTGCCTTTAAATAACTTAAAATATGAAGGAAAAAAACATGTTTTTTATTAGTTTCCAAAACATTGCAAAATATATATGTGCATACACACACACACACATTTTTTTACATTAAAACTGATACTTTTGAATCTTTTATTAGTGCATCTTTTTTTTATCAAATATTATAGCTTTATTTATTTTGTAATTGTTTATTTGACTAGAGACCAAAACAGTTTGTATATATGTTGTATATCTGCTATATATGCAGAATATTAAATATTTAATTTAATTTCTAGAACTGATATTTTTCCTTGAAATCGAACACTTTCAAAATTTTAAAACCTTTTCAGATTTAAATTACATTTTGACTCCTGTACACGTACAATATAACACACAGTGTAATGAATGCAAACCATTTCAAAGTACAAATGAAGTCGTGTAATTAAATTTCCTTAGATGGCTGTTTAGTTTTGAACTCACTCTCATAAAACTGAAGATACCGTGCTGAGGGCGTATCTGGCCTTGTGTAGTCCACTGGCTTCCTGTCATATTTGTCTAGGGCGTATATGTTGGCCCCAAACTCCACCAGCAGCTCAATCATATCCACATTGTTGGACTTGGCAGCATGATGTAAGGGCGTCTCGTGTAGCCGAGTGGCATTTACTTGCACACCTGCACACAGTGATTCTTCATTAAAGCCTTACTTCGCTGATTTCAGATCTAAACTACCTTCTTTAGAGGCACACTCTTCCGGGTTTGCATGGCTGACAGAGTACTTTACAACCACATGGCTCATGGAATCCAGTTTTACCTGCATTCAGTAGCACTTTAACACACTCTAGGTGTCGGCTGGCACATGCAACATGTAGAGGAGTACCGTAGTACAGGTCATAGGCCTCCAGACTGGCTCCTTTAGCAATCACTAACCTCACACAATCAGCATTACCTGTATAACAGAATATATCTCATGTGAGGGACAGACAAGTATTTCACTCAAAAAGTTTATAAAAATAATTATTACTCTATACATGTATAAAAATCTTACAGTATCGGTAATACTACATAAATGCTTGATTTCTTTTGATAATTATATTTTAAAACAATAAAAAAGAAGAATCATTAAAAGAATGTATACTAATATATAAAGAAAAGACACCAAAACCAAATATAGCTTTCTAAATAATGAAAATAATTATTGTTCTTTAATAATTAAAAACAATAAAATAAAATGTGAATATAAAATAATCATAGACATATATTTTTTTAGTCTATACATTTATAAAATTACTTTTAACCTTTAAATAAACCAGCTTCAGTAATAAAATGTCAATTAAACGCACTATAAAATAATTTTTTCAAAATGTATATATAATTGTAAACATCATAATTGTATACAAATTGTAAACATCATGAAAAGAATTCATACTCTATAAATAAATAAAAATACCTTATACTAAAGAATAAAAATCTACGAAACCTAAGACAAAATGATTTTTGATAATACCAATACTGATTATATTTTTTAATAAAAATGTAAATAATATAAAATGTAAAAAAAAGAAATCATCTAAAAAGAATCTTACTCCTAAATGTATTCTCTAAATTATTTTAAAATTTTGTATATTAATATTGATATAATTTTTAAATAAAGTGAATAAAGTGATGATCAACCATCAACTTGTCATCAAGATAATATTTAGTAAGGTAAATGAAAAAATTACCTCACAGATTCTTTAATATTAAAGAAAAACTAAAAGTCAACAAATTATATTAGAAAATTATTCAAATGTAAATTATACATCAATAAAGAAAAGAAAATACTCTTCTACAGTGTCCACCAAACCAGCTCACCTCCCATGCAGGCCTCATGTAGAGGGGAGGTGGTACGTGAGGTAAGCGTGGGATTGACTTTTGCTCCATACTCCAAAAGAAGCCTCACACACTCAAAGTTCCCAATAGAGCACGCTTCACAAAGCGGAGTGCTGCCGTCCACATTCCTTGCATCAACCTGCAACACAAAAACCCATTTCAAAGCCAAAGTCAGTAGTGAGAATACACTTGTGTTGTCCTTTTAAAGAGCAGTATGTGTTGTAGTGTGGTGCACCTGAGCCCCTGCGTCCAGCAGCAGTCTCACACACTGCGTCTGTCCGCGCGCAGATGCCTCGTGGAGGGGAGTGATGGAGTCCACAGCCACGATATTCACTGAAGCTCCACTCTGGATCAAACTCTGCAGCTCTGACACCTGACCCTGATACGCAGCCTTATGAACATCTGTCCTCTCTGCCCAGAAACCTAACACAAAGTAAAACCATAACCTCAAGAGTCAAAAGTAACAATTGATTTCTATTGTATTGGCCTATTAATGGATGATGTGTTGCACTATTAATTTTAGCACATGCGATAAAATCAATCATTAAGCATAAAATATTGGTCATACAAGCCTTGGCGTTATTAAAAAAATAATAATAATAAAAAATATTACAGACAAGTTGTGTCGTGTCTCTTATATCATGTAACTGTAGATTCAAATGAGCTATTGATTATTATTTGTATAGCTTATATATTATCATGATTGGCTATATGAAATATTTATAAGGCTGTAGTACAGTTGCATGACATTATGGTGTGAAATATGATATTCAAAAATAGGGGAGTACGGACATAGCGGCAAATACGCGTGGACTTACCGATGTCGCCGAAAAAATAAGGTCGTGCCGTTTCCACTTCCATCACTGCTTTTGTAAAATGTTATAACAATTTAAAACACACACTGTCGCTAATTAACTAACTAACTAAAAGCAGAAATTCTGCTGTGTTTAGAAACGCGGTGTATACATCACGTGGTCTGTTCTGTTTAGGCACTAGTTATGACGTGTTGCTGTGAATGCTGGGAGTTGTAGTTTATTGATAATGTACGGGGGTCAATAAAATACCGCATATATATATATTTAATTTGACATTTTTCTTTTTCTTTTTACATGTTAGTGTAAAACATGTTACATGTTATATATATATATATATATATATATATATATATATATGCGGTATTATATGTTTTATATATCTTCTCAAAAGACCCCAGAAGTATATCGCAAACTATTTTCAAGCAAGAAAAGTTTGACTTTTAAATTATAAAACAATACCTTTAGACAAAAGGTATTCAGACACTTTCTGGTTGTCAAACACTAACATGTAAAAAGAAAAAGAAAAAGTCAAATTAAATTGATCTTGAGTTGTACAGGGGCAACAGTAACACAAATGGTTATATTATTTGTACATTTACATTGTAAGGCAATGTAGCACATTCACATTCAAACTTCTATGGTTATTTATATATAATTAAATTAAATGAATTGCTTCACAATCTTAAGACTTTACAAACTGCAGTCCATTAATGGTTTCTAAACAAAATAAGACTCTAGGGAACTTATTTATAAAGTTATGACGAATAAATGAGGTAATCAATGATGCGCTGTGAAAGGTCCAGTTTAGGGATCAGCTCCAGAGCTCTGGTGCCCAACACAGTCCTCAGGACGATACGGCACAGCTGCTTCAGAGACAGAGGATTGCCTGTAGAAAAACAGATGAAATTATTCTCAAACATCTTTTATAATACTGTTTAGCACCTATGCAGACTGTAACATACTCTCATAGTGCAGCAGACAGAGACTGGCAGGAGACTCAGGTTTTGTATAGTCTCTAGGTTTGTGACCCAAGTTATCACTTATGTTGACATTTCCACCAAACTCCACCAGCAGCTCCACCAGGTCCACTCTCTCGGCCCTCGCCGCATGATGCAGTGCCGTCTCATGGAACTTGGTGGCATTCACCTTTGCACCTTTGAAAATAAGAAAAAAAAAGAAAAAAAAGCTGAATAATACATAAAGGTGTAAAATAAAATACATAAACTACATCGATAAAAAAGTGCCTCACCTGCGTTAAGAAGAAGCAGGGCACAGTCTAAGTGAGCTTTAGCACAAGCAGCATGCAACGGCGTCCCAAAGTAAATGTCAAAGGCTTCCAGCAGCGCTCCCTTGTCTATCATAAGCTTCACACAGTCTGGGCTACCTGCACAGAGATTATGAGAAAACACAGAAATCCAAACGCAAAGCCTTCCCTCTCCTGGCTCTTTCACCTCGTATGCAGGCCTCATGGAGGGGTGAAGCCGTGAGGGCGGTCAGGGAAGGGTTGACTGAAGCTCCATGATCCACCAGCAGCTTCACACTTTGTATACTGCCAGCAGCACAGGCGTGACAAAGAGGAGTACTGCCATGGATGGTGCGCACATCCACCTGCGCGCACACAAAGAAGAAACGAGTTTATAACTATAAACATGCCTTAGAAAAAGCATTACTGGTGTGAAGACAAAACAAAGGCACTGACATGTTTATTTCAGATGAAACAGCGGAGATTAACATTTTAGTCTAGGACTAGGCTTGAATGAGTTTTGCAGGGTGGACTGTGTGTAATATATTTATTTTATTTTATTTTATTCAGTGCCTTGTTGTTCCTCCTGTATATCTTGATGATTTGATATGATAATTTGCTTATGTTCCTTTACTGTGAGTCAACATTGTTGGGAAGGTTACTTTGGAATTGTAATATGATTTTTAATTAAAACAATGATCTATAATAAATAACATTATATAGAGAGGATGTATTCAAATTGTAATCGTCAATCGTTTCATAAATAACTAATATAATTACACTTTTTTTTCTCTCTGTAACTAGGTAAACAGATCGTCTGCTATATAGGTAAATATCACCGAATATACCTGGAGCAAAAACCCACCTGAGCTCCAGCCTCCAGCAGAATTTGAACACACTTGGGATGTGCTTGGATGCAGGCATCATGCAGAGGGGTGAAGTTATCCACAGACACGATATTAACCGATGCTCCTGCTTCTATCAGCTGTTTTAACTGCAGAGCTCGACCTAGAGACGCAGCCTCATGAACCGGCGTGCGGTCAGCCCAGTGACCTACAGATGCAGTCATTTATTTCGTTCCTAAAACCTATTTCCACCGTCTATTACACAACAATACTAAGCAATGCAAAGACAGGAGCGCGTTAAACATAAAATGCGTTGATATTAAACAAGCACTTACCGATGTCACCATAAAACGTTGATCTGGCAGCGGTGAGTTCCATAATTTATTAAACCTATTTGACATTTAACAAATATTTCTCACGTAGCATGCAAACAACGTGCTAATTAAGCAAACTTAAGCCGCCTTTGCGGTTTGTTATCATTTGCGACACTACGAATAGAATACGGCAATTACGATTCAAAGGATTCTGGGAGATGTAGTTTCTTAATAGCGCTCAGTACTATAATTTACTTTTATATTAAAGCAGCACGTGTGATACATACTTAATTATACCACTTTACAAAATTACATTAAACTGCTTTAATATCTTTGTTATGTAGACCTGCTGTCCCCCAATATATTTTTTTCCAATTAATAACCTAATTAAAAATAATTCTGGAGTGATACTGGGTCTTTTGTAGATAGTAAAATAAATAAAAACACAAAGTCAGTTTCCACAAGTTAACATTTTTACTTTGCAGTACAGAAATCATTTGAGCCCCATTCGTTCAGCATTTGTTTTTGTCGTTTTTTTAAAACATTGGTGACATTTTGCACAGGGCCCCGGTCATGTCAATACTGCCATAGACATTTTGGTCCTTGCTAACACATCAGAGGCATTGAGGAAACGCTGGCTGCTCCTCTCTTTGCTCTGAGGTGAGGGAGAAGGAGAGCTCCCTAACACACACACACTGGACAAGCAGATTCCAGACTTACAGTAAAGCAGCTTTTCCCACTGACGTGTGACAACCTCCGTGTAGTAGCCTTCGAATCACGCATAACCCATCAGAAAAAGAGATGCAAGGCAAAGCTGAAAGAAACCCCTCCCCTTCCGATAAGTAGCACAATTTACAGCTAATTGGGGGTCAGTTATGTCAAATCAAATGAGCATTTTGCAAAAGGAATACTGTGTGGTTGGACACGGATTACATAAAAGATTATCTACACTGTGTGCTTGATACTTCCCTTCAATCTGTAAACGCAATGAAACTATGAGAGATATTGCAAACTTAATATTAAGGATACTAGTTGTAAGCACCAGTTGTTATTTGTAGGAAAATAGAATGAAGAGTAATCCCTGGAAGTTATCTTAGAAGTAGATAGTTTCTTTTAAAAATAAAAACGTGTGCTGTTAAACCTGGCCAAACTCAAAACAGATCTTTACGCAATTTTGCAAAACCAGATCCCCCTCCCCCTGACGACCAACACCAATACATTTTAAAAATATGCATTTCTTCATATCACTTGAATACATCTTATTTGGCATCTTTGGACCTTTCACATCCCATGTCTAAGCAGGTTGAGATAAAGATCACATGATGGAAACCGAATACAGGCCGTTGACAAACAATCAGTGCAAAATGGATCTCGTTTCCTGATTATAAAAAGCAGACTGGCAGAACCTTCTCCCCTTCTCCCCCCTCAAAAAAATGCTAAATTTGTTTAACGGTTTACATGAAATTCCATTAAGGGCAAAACATATGCTAGGACAGCCAGCTTGCCCAGTTTGCTTGCCATTTTTTTCTTTTTTTTTTCTTTAAATGTTAAGATTATGATCGTCTCAATATCTGATATTCAAGAGCAGCTGGAGCTAGTTTACTGGTCAGCGGCGTCTCCGAAGATGTCGTTCTTCTTGCGTTCCATTTCGGCAAAGTCAAACTCTGTGCCCGTCATTCGCTTGTAGATGTCTTTGATATCATCGCAGGTTGTCTCAAAGTGGGTCGTGGCATCATAGGAGCGAGAGATAAAGATCTAGATGCAGATAAAAACAAACTTAGTACTGCAGTTACTCTTTGTATATAAAGTAAGCACAATGTAAACGTTTACCTGGCTGTCAGATCCCACATCGGTTGGCTTATACTGATCGCTAATGCTCACAAATCTGCAAAAAGGTCACACGGAGTGAGTAAAATTATCTTATTTATCTGTATTTATCGAAGTAAGTTGTAGATATCTGCGAGTGCACACAAACGTACTTCTGCTCAACCGGTTCCAAAAGGTCCAAGGCTGGTTTGATCTCTTTCTCAGGGTCGTTGGTCTCCACAGTGGTGCTGACTATGGCAATGTATTTACCCTGGGCCGCCACATTGTGTGCATAAGAGATCATGCACACATAGATATCTAAAGGGAAAAATTCGGAGGTCGGTAATATTTTTAACGCTTTTGACAAATTCAACGCTCACCAATGCTGCATTTATTTAATCACAACTACAGTAAAAACAGGAATATTGTGAAGTATTATTCCCATTTAAAATAGCGTTTCCACTTGAATGCATTTTAAAATGTAGTTTATTCCTGTGATGGCAAAGCTGAATCGCTTCTTTAAAAATAATTGTAAAATGTAAATTTGGTGATCATCAAAACATTTCCTATTATCAGTGCTGAAATATTAGTATTTTTTTTGGAAATGATACATTTTCTTAAAAAGAACATAACAGAAATAATGTCTTTACTGTTTCTTTTAAACCAATTGAATGTGTCCCTGCTAAATAAAAGTATTCATTTCTTAAGGTCTAAAATGACCTCAAACATTTGATTTGCTGTGTATAATTATAAAATAGTTGTATATACATTTGTAATTTATATACGCAATTGTAATGTATATGGCAAAAAACTGATACATGCCAATATCTCAGACACGTGGCCTTTGATGAATATAAAAATTACAAATTGTAATTTTTTTAAATTAATATATTGGAAAGCTACATTCCACTAGCCTGGGCCCGCCCATACTTCCTTTGACGCTACATTCTATTTCGCGAGCAAAAAGTCAGTCTGGCCAAGCTGCCGTTTTAGAGCATTTCTGTTCCCAAAAAAAATGGGAACCAATGAGAAACGATTGGTTGTAGATTCGTCCAGTAGTATACAGAGGCATCTGATGGACGCAGGTTAAGCCCGCCTCCCAGAACGCGGGTAGTAAGGTAGCTTGACCAGATTAAGCTCCTACGAGGGTTATAGTCACGGAAGCCAGGCTAACATTTCACTACTTTCTATTCATATTTATGAATGTAACTTTATTACAAAAAACAACAACAGTTTAAAAGCATGTTTTATGGAAAACCATTAGCTATCAAAAATCCTGTAATTTCACTGAGTTGCTGTCGACCCTAAAAGACACCAAATATAAAATGAGATTACACATGCAAGTGCTGTGGTTTCCTGTCAAACTAACCATGCTTCCTGTTGACCTGGTTCTGAGGGATGATGATCTGGCAGGAGTTGGCGTCGCTGGTGTTCTTGATGGGGTGGCTCATGATGCAGATGACCCGGATCACCTGACCCACCTTGTTGACTCGGTCCATGACATAACTGGGGTCGCAAATCAGCTGCTTGCAACGAGCGATCTGGCCATGAAGAACAAACAGCATTTAAGTCACAACATAGTTTAAAGAAATCAGATTTCAAACAGCCTTGCAACCGAAACTCACCTCTCCCTCAGACTTGACGCCCACCACTTTGCCGTTCTCTACAATAATCTCCTCAATGGGCTTGTTCAGCATGTAGGTTCCTCCATAAATGGCACTTAATCTGTGAGGGACAAAAATAAACTGCTAGTGTACATACAGAGTACTGCTATCTAAGCACACTAGACAGGGACAGGGTTAAAAATGATGTGAATGTTAGTTGCATAGGAAGTAGATGGGAAAACTCACCTGGCGAAGCCTTGGGGGAGCTCTCCCAGGCCATAGAGAGGGTACAGATATGGACTCTTTCCATACCTCGCCAAAGACTCGCTGTACAACTTAATCCTGTTTATCGTCTCCATGCAGGGCTGATCCAGATAGCTGAACGGATAGACAACACCAACAGGTTTACCTTCATGAAGCAAATAAGCCTACCTCAACCAATGTTGTGTTTTAGGTGAACTTTCTCCAAAAAGCAGATGAGGTTTTGACTCACTCATCTGTGCGGTAGAGTGCGAGAGCATGGCCGGTGAAGTCGACAACATCCTGCCCGAGGTCGAATTTTTTGTACACATCTCGCATGGTGGTCTTTTTTGGGTCCACTCCCTCCAAGGTCTTTGGGTCATTTTCATCAAAGTTGGCAACAAACACGAGGAACTTCCTGAATCGTCTTTTCTCAAAAAGTCCCATGAGGCCTAAAGGATGATTGTTACATGTTAAAAAATTGTGTTTTTCCCCCACCAGCTATGACAACCTGGACTTTGTTTGATGGAATGTATTTTGGGAACAAAACAAGCCAGCATCTCTTATTTAGTCTACAAGACAAGAGGAACTACTGAACTATTTTACACACAATTTCATTTATTGCAAAATTAATCAAAAGGGAAGTAGGGCGAGACATCCATAATCATCTCTTTACTGCAGTTCTCTTCTACTCAGCGCATACGCAAGCTTTAATGTATCTGGTATAATCAGCCTTGTTTACATCCTTGGGAAAGCACACGCAGGTACGTAATCTGTGGATGTTTATGCCTAGGGGAAAGCGTATGCGTTGCGATACTCTCTTAAATGGCGGAAGATGTAAATCAGGAGAGAAATGGTGGAGTAAATTATGTTTTTTTGTTTTCTTTGGCTCAACTTCATTGAGCAAAATTATTCCAGTAGTGTCGCAAAACTGATGTCACATGGACCGATTAGCAATGTTTTTACTACATTTGTATTGCTGTCTATGGAGGGTCAGATGGCTCTCTGATCTAATCCAGGATATCTTAATGTGTGTTCCAAAGATTTGGAACGGCATGAGGGTAAGTCATTAATGGCAGAATTTTCATTTTTGAGTGAACTAACCCTTTAACATCCAGGTTTTAATACTGCTGCAACTTATAGTTTTTAATTTAATATTTAGATTTTATTTTTTCCAATTAACAAAAAATATTTTTGCTAACCCAGATTCAGGCAATAAAACACTCCAGCCTACTTGGCTATAGACTCTGCCTCAGATGGCAGGACCATGGGCCACCTACAGCCTGCTCGCTGACCATCTGATGAACAATTCGTACAAAAATGGCAAAAGCTGGCTTTAAATCACCAGTTTCAATCTGATCCTTTTGCCAGGATAAGAAAATTCTCTGCTGCATTTGCAAGACCTTGTGTTTGTTCCTATCTTTAGATTATCTGAATTGTAAAAATGTCACTCACTGGATGCCAGAGCTTCGGTCTCAGTGGAGGGCACTTTGTAGATGCTGCCCTTTTTGTAGACAAAGCTGCCCTCAATCACTTTGAAGTCCAGGTAACGTGTCACCTGTGTGATTAGCAGCATACGAACCAGCTGACCTATAAATGCGAAAAGGACACAATCATCATCCATTGTACTCTTGAGGCATGACAGAAAATTGCTAAGCAACAGGATATTTGAAGGATCCAGCAGCGCCTGGCGCAGAGTGATCCAGAACGTGCTGCATATTTGGCTGAGATTACAGATTCCAACAAGTGACGACTGAAATGTAAATGTAAAGTTTCCTACCGTTGGCCATTAGAAACTTGGGAATGAGGTCTACGTTCCAGTCACGTCCCTTTCCCATGGACTCAGGAGGGCTGCCAGGAAGACTGAAACGCTTGAACAACTGTGAGCAAACCAAGAAACAATATTAGTGACTCTGGAGATTTAGAAGAATACCTGTGGTGTCAAATGGTGACTTACATCCTCCAATGGGGTGATGGAGGCACTATCCCCTCCATAGTACGAGTTCCTGTCCATGTGCAGAACCTTCTTCCCCTTCACAGACATGATCCCAGACAGGATGCATTCCTAGAGGAAACACATCAATGCATATTCAGTACAATAAATCTCATGTGACCATGATGACCCCAGGCCATTCAAAACACAAGTGGTTTGAATGGCCATGGTTTGTATAGTAAAGTAAATTCTAGTTATTTTGTGGTTTTGAAGCAGGTTGATTTTCTGTATTAAAAAATTATACATTGCTGTCCTTTAAGTGGAGTAGGTCAAAGGGGTACAGCAAAGGAACGTCCTGTATGCTTTACAAGAATGCCAAAACGGCTTTACTCATCTAAAGTCTATCATTGCACCAAAAACAACACAACCCAGTTACAACTATACAAAAGTGTAGACATGAACTGAACATTCAACCCATCTAAGGGTCATAACTAGTATTATTTATTGTATTTTATCCATAGTAGGGTTGGGCGATGTTGACCAATTTGGCATCGTACGATGTCTAATGTGAAACATGGCGATGGATGATGGCATCGTCGTCGGCGGCGGCGGTTGGGGGGTGTTTAGTTGTAACTAATACACCAAGCCCCGCCCCACGACTGACAAAAATAACAGGGTGCGTGCAAGCAGGTGAGAGCGGATCGAGCGCAGAAATGATCGCGCGCAAGTGCTTGAATTGCGTGCGGAATTGCGACATATCAAGCTCGCGGCGCGAGAGGGTTTGAAATAGGGATGCAATATAGTCATTTTTCATATCGTTATATCGCCAGCCTGTGAGATCGCCGATACACGATATAATCATGTATGGGTGGGTGGGGGCAAGAGAGAGGATCTCTGTACTTATCACAGGCTATTTGATGATTTTAAACCGCGTGAAAGAGAGAGAGAGAGAGAAAAAGAGCGTGCCTGGAAGCACCAGTAACCGAAATACTATACCTTCAAACATATTGAAAACTGACAAGTTAAATATAAAAATATTTAAAACAGCTAGTTCATATATTTGGATACAGCAGTCATACATCGTTATTATAGGACCGTTTCTATGCATGTCCATCTGTTTTCCTCTCGCCGAAATGATTTACCGTGCTCGCCAGCATCAGTGGTGTGCTCGCTTATTAATGGCATATATTTGCCGCCATAGATTTAGTGTGTTTTTCACGAGCTGGTTGCTGCTGCGGTGGGGCGGAGGATCACGATGCCGGCTCAGCATTGGCTATCGACCCAACCCTGATCTTTAGTATTACCTTTTATTTTTTTCCCCTTTCGTGCTTCTTGCACGCATACGCATGTATGAACACAATCAAAACATTTTTACAACGCTTATGACAGATTTGTTTAGAAAAAAAGCTATAAAAAAGACAAGCATGGACGTTTAAAGAATAGCTGAAACACTGTCCTCTCACAGGCCATAATAAATGATTAGAAACAGCAAACCTACGGATCATGTGATGGAGTGGACTTTACACGCAATAGAAGCCATCAAACAACAGTAACTCATTATTACGGGCCCACAAATCATTTCACTGCAAATTTTAAGATGAGACACAAGAGTAACAAAACCCATGCGAGTGGAGATGAGCCAAGTCCTTAGCATTACAAATATGTAAGAAAATATCTAAACGAGACAACGCCTGCTTTGCATCACACTGCTAAGCTAGAACAGGTCAGGGTGGGATACCAACATAAAACCTACTTCTCAGCTGATCAAAGCTGCTGAATATGTGGCACTGTATTACTACAAGCAGTAAATGTTTGTGTTAATATTCATTCTGTTTTGTAGAAGGAATACGACCGAACAAACCCCTCCTGACTATGGAAACAAATTACTATGGACGTCACCAGATCAGCTCACGCCAAGGTGGTGGTTACCAAAATGTTTGGTCTTGGGAGGATAACAAAAATGCTGTTTTACACATCAACAGTCAATTTGTCAAGCCCTCATAATCAATGTCCTCACCTCAAATGTCCGTGACTCAATTGCTCTCAGCTCAAAGGATGAGTTCATTTATAACTCAAGGAAAAATCTTGAAACAAAATGATTGTGTACTAAATCCAAAGATCTTTTTCAGCAGCAATAAGGGTTAACCGTTAACATTCGCTGTAAAGCATTCAGCAGATCTACAGGGGCTGAACACCACCTGCTTCTCCTTACTAAAGAATCAGGCTGCAGTCACATGAAAGGCCCTGAGAAATGCTCCTGACATTTGTCTCCCTCTTTCATGGCGTTAAACACCTGCTGGGATCCAGCATTCTGGCTTCAGATGACTATCAACGACAGAAATCATCACGCTCCAGTAAAACATTTCTCTCTCTGTTCTGAAAGCTCAATCATCCACTATTTTGATGTTTTTTTGTTTGTCGCCTTACACTGTAGATGATGATTCATCACATTATGTGGAGAAAGAGGCGTCTACACAATACGAGACTGCCAATAAAAAGAGAAAATGTAAAGACAGTGGCGAAAGTAACAAAGAGTTTAACTATATAACGACAAGCCATTGTAAGAATTCCTATGATGGCATGTTTTAAAACAGGAAAGACCCTCAGAGGAGTTTAAGCATCAACGTTCCTAACTTCCAGTCACTTTACACTGTGTTGTGCTCAGGCTAAAGGGATTATGCAATAAGTCATGTAAATACCAGAGTCTAACTATGCTCAGGGAGACCTCCTATTCCTCATAAAACAGCCAAGACAGGAACACCGCTGCTCATTTTTTACTTGCATGCCACTTGCATTGGCTTGCCATTCTTGTCTGATTTGCAGAACTAAACAGAAAATGTCAGTCTCGGTTCCTCTACAAAGCGGACCAACGCCTTTCTGGTCCTCTACTGATAGCCTAATTCACCTCTGCACAAAAACCTCCTATGTTTGAGTCCCATACTTCCTGTTTTAAAGAAACCACTTTGCATAGGTTTCTTTACAGCTTTTACCCAAGCCTTTGGTAAAAGCAATGAAATATGAATAATGGATATCCACCATCAATAAAATGCAACATTGATTTTAATACACACTTGAGTCTGGCATGGTGAGTATGCATCACCGTTTAAAACTTTATGAAACTACTAATGCAGGTTTATGAAGATGAGGGTGTGATTTTTTTTATTATTTTTTTAAAACAAGAAATAAACATCCTGTTTAGACAGCAAGGAAGCAAAGTTTTCAGGGACTGTCCACCAAACAAATAAATTTGACTAAAAGCAAATTAAAGTAGCAGTCAAGAATAAATTCCATCATGGTGTTTTCCTATGCTTAATTTAAAGGTAAATATTTACAACATAGCATGCTATGAATAGTGCAATTTTACAGATAAACGACCGGAGGATGCGGTTTATGACGTTTTATCTGTACTATAAGAATTAAACAACTTCCTGACTGAAAGAAAAGGCAAATAAAGCGTTGAAACGGAATATGTAATGAAGGTTTTCTGTTTCACTTGAGGGTGTGGTTGTTTACTGACCATTGTTGACGCAATAAGTCATCTCAAAATTGGTCATTTCATTTTAATTAAAAATATATGAAGCAATCCTTCTGCCCTTAAAATAACTATGGAATCAATCGCTTGTCAAAAATAGAAAAAAGAAGAAAAAAAAACACCTCACCACTGAAGAAGCCACTGAAAACATTATAGACTACGTTTTTTGAAAAAGCAGATACAAATGCATGCAAATAAATTTAAGAGGTTTAAAATGAATTAAAATCAGTTGTCATTAATAATTAGAGAACATTTATTACGTAAACACAGAACGCAAGCCGTGTTACGTTAACGTTAGTTGGTACGTTACTGTCAAAATATGAAAGCCTCGTTACAAGCGAGCTATCAAAAATATCACACTAAAATAATAAAACACGAAAGGATTCTTAGTGCGTTATTAACCAAATATTAAACAACACGGAAATGCATTATGAATTAGTACTGTGTAGTCACAAAACACCGTCAAATTTGCAACCGAGGCCTGTGAAGCAGCGTTAGCCGCGCATCTGAGCGCCAATGGATAACTATAACAGATGCTAAAGTTAGCATAGCACGGCCGTATCGTAAGAATGAACGCCGATTAGCCTGGGGCTAACGCTAGCAATGTTGCTAAGTAGCACAACGTTATCCGATAGAGTTTGACTGGCTGCTGATTAGCAGGAACTAGCACGTTAGTAATTAGCCTCCTAAACTGAGCGGTACAGTAACAGCACCGCCTACCAAGATCGAAACAGCCTCTGGTTGTGGTTTTTCTTAAGGTTTTTTACATCATGTACACGAGCGTATTTGTATTGAATAACATTCGAATACCGTCAGCCCGGTTCCCAACACGATAACGTCGTATTCTTCATTCATTGTTCCTCGTCTTTAATCCCCTTTTCCTACGCGTCGGCCTGAAGAAAATGGAGATCTTGCAAAGCTGGAAATGAAAGAAGTGCGCCGTCACGTCACCCCCCGTGGGTGTGGCTGAAGTGGGCAGGGCGTGCAAGTTCTCGCGTTCTCAGCTGCGATTGGAGGACTTTGTTATCAATCACAGTGAGGGAAGACTCCGCTCCTGATCACCAGAAACGCTCACCTGCATGATGTGGTGGGGATTTTGATTCATCCAAGTGACTCGAATCTTTAATTCTTTCACGAAAATATCACATATCAGAAATTAATTACGTTTTAAACTGTTAACTACTGTTTTTATTTCTATAAAGAAGTAAAGCTAAGATGCAGCATCATATTAGATATAAGTACATAGATTATGGATGTTTTGTTCTGTAGGCAAACTGGTTATAACTGTTTCAATGACTAAAGTGACTTTTTCTATAGGTCATATCCTTCTACCAGTAGCTGGCGCCCAGTTAGCATTTTTGCATTATAGAACAAATCATTCACCGAAACAATTAAAAGCAGTGTTGTTACATTTAACCAACAATCAACTAATTTACTAACTAACCATTTCTTTCATTACAACTTCAAGTCAAAATATTATTTAAGATCATTTAGTTCATTTAATAAAGGGAACTTAAATAAAACGATTCACTTAAAAGACTAAAAAAAAACCACATATTTGTTTACGAGTCACCTCTTTGCAGATAATTACCTAAACAGCTGCTAAGCCAAGGTTTAATGTCACACTCTTTATAAGGCCCAAATTATACCACATGACTTTCATAAAAAGCATTTATTTTGTAACTTAGTGTCTCCACTTTTGCTTAATATTCATTCAAAGTAATGTTTTATTCATTTGACACAGATATTACATTTCAAGACTTTCAAACAATTCTTTAATGTGAGTTTTTCTGGCATACTGTCTTGCTGTATTGCCAGTATTGTCTTCAGTATCTGTGAGTCCCAGTTGTAGCAGCATCCTGACAGCGTCCACATGTTGCCCAATGCATGCCATATGTAGAGCTGCAAACCATAAAAAAATATTTTCACATTGTGTTATAATAAAATGATCCCAATTATGACATCCTACTAGGGTGGCAAGCACTGAAATACCCCGTAAATTGAAATCCTACCTGATCTTCCTTTTGTGTCTCTTGCATGTAGATCAGCGCCCAGGGCGAGCAGTGTTTTTATTGTGCTTGTGTGACCTTCCTGAAAAATGAGAATTGAGATCAAAGCCAGATTAGAAGAGGAAGCGTGTTTATCTTAACTGTGCTTCATGTTTAATGCAATAGATACAACCTTAGCAGCGTAGTGCAATGCAGTCAGTTCCAGTTTTGTGGCTCTTGAATTTATATTTATACCAAGATTATGCACGAGGAAAGAAAGTGCTTCTTCCTGAGCAGTTACAGAGGCCTGGTGTAGGGGTTGTGCACCGAGAATATCTACAGCTGAGGGAGATGCCTAAACCAGATAAACATGGACATGCTCATTTATAGAATGGAAAAAGACACTTTAAATGAATTATAATGCAAATATAAGCTTACTTGGTGATTCTCAAGAAGCAGTTTAGCAATAGCTATGTGTCCATTTCTTATAGCATCCATAAATGGAGTGACTCCACAACTATCCTTCCCATCAGGGTCATAGCTACAACTGAATTAACATGCAAACCATGTGAGCAAAATAAGAAGGTACTGTGTTATACACACGCATACTCAAAATATGTTACCTTTGCAACAAAACCTTCACTGCATCCTCACAACCGTGCATAGCTTGGGTAAAAAAAATAGAAAGATTAATGCAAATCTGGGAAATTTAATTGGGAGAAACAAGTACCATACCAGCAGTGTGGAGGGGTGTTCTTCCCGTCTTGCTCTTTGTCTTCCAGACCTCGGGTTTGGCCAGTAGGAGGTGGTGTATGACGGCTGGATCTCCTTCTCTGCATGCAATGTGGAATGAGTTCCAGCCATCCTTGTTCTGCAGCATTGGGTCAGCACCGTGATTCAACAGCTCCAAAATTACCTCGATGTTTCGATGGGTACAGGCCATCATAAGAGGGGTCCTAAAGAAGATAGAAGTCTTTTTTGTTCAAATGCAGCAAAACTGTTTGAGAACAAATGGCAGTGTTGGTATTAACTAAAAGTATTTGGTATTAACTAGTAGTTGGTATTAACTAATTAACTAAAAGTAACTAATCGTTCACTGAAGTAAAGAAAATTCTGCATGCAGAAATTAACTCCTTATGTTTGTTTTCTTTCCAAACAAAAAGTATTTTCGTAGCTTCACAATATCTCGGTTGAACCACTGATGGCAGATGGAGCATTCAGACGACATCTTTCCCGCTTTTCTGCACTGACAGCGGCAACTGTCTCCAAGAGTCTCCCGGTTTTCATCAAAAATATCTTTAAATTGTGTTCCGAAGATGAACGACATGGGTAAGATAACATTAGAGCTAAATTACAAAATTTTCATTTTGGGGTGGATAAAACCCTTTAAAGTGCCATATCATGCCTTTTCAAATATGATCTTTCATGCAGCGCGTCATGTAGCTGTATGTGAACATAAACTAGCTGCAAAGTTGTGACGCCGATAGTGCAGGATAAATTTAGAAGTTTTTGTCTATCAAAAAAAAGAGTCGACTCACATTCGCCTAAACGAGTCATCAGCAATTCGAATCTTTTCCTGTTACGGCCACAGATATTTGCATAATGTCCGCTCACGATCTACGTCGCGAACAACGTGCGCATCATAACAAGAAGGCGCTGCATCCTGCGCTGTCATTCAGTTAAGGCAATGGGCGTTTCGTTTTCCGACATACGCTGTAGGGTAGACCAATCATAAAGGACTGCGCCATCTGACCAATCACAGCAGTGAGGGCTCACGGAAAGGCGGGGTTTACACAGACTGATTCTTCAAACTGCTTCATACGAGTCGTTTACGAATCATTTAGAAACGGGGTAAAATTAAATATATTTTTGGAGAAAACTAAAGTGTTTTTTGACCTTGTATAAATGTAAACCTGTTTTCGGAGACTCATAAAGCAATATTAGCAACCTTTAAAATGGCATAACAGGGGCACTTTAAATGACGTATGTTATAAAAAAACGACAAACAAACGGTATTAAATTCAGTTAAAAAATTTTCCTTCGAGCCGGATTCGAACCAGCGACCTAAGGATGACAGTGTTGAACCTCTACAGTCCTCCGCTCTACCAACTGAGCTATCGAAGGCGTTGAGAGCTGTTTCACTTCCGGGTCCCATATCCCATCTACTAAATGCACGTTCTTCAGTTTTAATCAGAAAGTTTTACTCACCAGTCTGCTTTCTTCAGACTGTCTATTTTCGCTCCCCTGGCAATGAGGTACCGCACACATTCAAAATGACTCATGGAAGAAGCCTCATGTAGCGCTCTCTTGTAGTCGTTGTTATACACCTCAATGTCCATATTGAGCTCCTCAACTAAATAGCGCAAAATGTCTATGTGCCCGTGTCTGCTTGCATAATGCAGTAAAGTATCTCCAGATTTCCCAAAATGAGTATAGATGACAGCCTGGCTGTTGACGTGCTCATTGAGTTGCTGTCTGACTGTGCACAGCTCTCCATGTTGAACTGCTTTGACTAAGTGCTTTAATGTGGTTTCTTCCTCCATTTAGCCCAGTTAAATTTTTCTAAGTAGAAAGGAAAATAAATACACACAACAGCGATGCATTACTAGTGAAATATAATCAGAAACCTCCAATGTTTTTACTGCATGGTCGGACACAACGTGTCGTCGACGACGACAACACCACCGCTTACTTCAAAATAAAAGTCCCACAAATAGTCCCCCCTTTTTATCGTTTCAAAATATGATATTCTCATAAAATTCTAAAATAAGAAAAAATTATGAGATTACCTGTCCTACTGACAGATTAACATGCATATGCAATAGACAGATAGATACAAGTTGTAAACATTTTAAAGTGGCGTACAAATGAATTCACTTCAGGGAGAATTCAACATATATCATTTAATATTTAGACTTGGGGCATTAGCCTTTTATTACAGCACAATTTGCATAATTTATCAATACCGTTTGTGTACAACCACAAAAACCATGACAGCTGGATTTTTTACATTAAGTGGAAAACCAGACGGATTATACAAGCATTTCTTTGTACAGTCAGCATACATATTTAGATCTGATTAATTTTTCATCATCCTTTTCTCTTTTTGCAAATAGAATCTGGACACAAAAATAGTATGAACAAACCACCAACAAAACATGCAACATCCAAAGTGAAAACACCATACGTTTCCTGATTCTACTTGGAGTCAGTAAGGTCAACATCTGCTCTTTATTATACAGGGTTAAATCGGTGTCTGTTGTGCAGGTCAAGTCCAGTCCATCAGAGGCAAGCATGAGGAAAGCTTTTACCCTAGTGCATGTACAACATGTAACACACAGATCAAAACACAGTCGCTCTGCTCCGTTCCCTCACACATGCCCTTCGCTGAACCGGAAAAACTAATACAAGATCCTATTTGTACAAAAAGAAAATTATTTTTTTCTATTTACACGTCTTTTATCTTTTTTTTTGCAGAGGTGAAAGAGTTAGTGTGGCGAAGTGAAATTGGAGCATGCGCGGTTTATTCAAAGGAGGCTGCGTTGGTTACGTTGAATTCATGAGACGAGTTGTTATATGATGCTTTTCCCATCATCTAATGTGTAAACATAAAAAATTATAACACATTCTGGGAGATCAGAATTTATAGTGAAAGCTGAGCACTGATATAAAGCTGAGTGCAGCGAGATAGTTGTTTCCAGACACTGTGAATGATGAACATATTAGATGACCAGTCTGCTATGATCCTGTAAACACATTTTGTTATGTACATTAGAATTCTCAAAACTAGCAGTTAAATAGTTGAGTAGGTTAATCAACCCTACGTTTTTGCAAACTCATTGTTACATGACCCCAAAATAGCAATATAAAAATTAATTAAACAAGCATCAAGCAAAAAAAGACAACAAAATGTATATATATAAAAGCAAACATATATACCATGTGGAAAAAAAACATACATACAAAAATAAAAAAAAAGTCCTCATTCGTAATGCTTTATCTGTCCTGCGACCACTAAACAATAAGTACATCAGATGTATATTCGGTTGCATAGAATAACACACACAGAACCTGCGGATTTTGGTAGTTTGGCAAAGGTTAAAGGTCGACTTAACCCTTAACGCTGGATGTTTGAGTAAATATCAGTAAGTGCTTGAGCTGTAAAATGGCTGGGTTATGTGTTGTAAAGTTTGAATCCACACATCCCAAGTTTAAATGCATAAAAACCAACACAGGAAACGTAACATTAATGGCATTTGATTTAAGTGTCTGCATTGCAAAGTGGCCACACTTTTCTGAAAGAATGAAACGGTGCACTCAGCGTCTAAACGTGTCCTTTCAGATGTGTAAACTGAAAAAAAAAAAAGTTAGTGATCTGTTAAATAAAAAATGAACACATTGTGATCATCCTGATCCCCTGTTATCGCCTCTAAACTGAACCTGCTTAGATCAAAGATCAGCCAATAACGTTTAAGCAAGGCTTTTTCATCGAAACCTGAGTGTTTAGGAGTAGGTTTTTTAATAAAACATAATATCAACATTGTATATCAGCAATATGATGCAGACAGACACTACACTGACCCATTCAAACTCTAATCCTTGAGTATTTAAGAGAGACAGATGCGTACGAGTTTGCGTGGGGGATTGACAGTGTTTGACTTTTTTTAAATGGCAGGATGTTTGTTTTTTTTGTTTTTGGACGAAAAAGCTACCAACCTACATTCGTAAAATGCTAGACACAAAGTGCAAATCATATAACAGTGCTGGATTTGACATTTTCAACTGATGCTGCTGCATATCGGAGATATTTCGTCTGTCACATTCATCGAACGAGATAGCAAATCATAACAATCAGCGAACACAACTATTCAATTTCCCATTCATCTCTGAGTCATATTAGACCGGCAGTCTTCTTAAACGCTGAAATTCTTTGTAATTACCTGCTTCTTGATTTTCTAGAGTTCTGGATGTGTATCTCTGACTTTGATGAATTTAGTATCACACAGCGAAAGATGAAAGTGTTACTTCTGTGAGAGGAAATATCCATACTGACACAACGAGTCATCACAACACCCAATAAATCATATTTCATTCATTTAAATCTGTCTATAATATACCATAAAATACTCTTCTAATCTATTGATAATATGCTTTAAATATCAGTTCTTTCAACACATAATAACATCTGAGAGGGAATGTAAAATAACGATAAATATCCAAAATGGAATTTGTCTCTATCATACAAAAATAATGTATATGATATCTTTCTCTATCTGTAAATAATCATAATGTTCTCATATGAATAATGCACAAACGGGATAAATAAACTTTCACTCTATCAGCTAACTGTCTGTTGTGGCCCAATGTACACATATTATTATACATACATCGGTATGAATATGTGTCGATAATTGTAAGTGATTGTGAAAGTGCATGTACACATATACGTATGAACATTTTGTGAATCTCCGGGCTCCATTTTTTGAGCATTTCCCAATGTAAAGATCTGCATCTTGTCAATAAGGGTCAGATCCTTTCTGTAAACACCATTATACACCTGTTTCTCCATGGCTTGGGTTAACACAATCACACGTGCCAGTGCAATCGGGAAGCTCCATGTGTCAGCTCAGTTTAGTCCCAAAGAGTGCGGCAGAGATGTACGACTCCGCTGCCTGGTCTGTCCTTGCGCCTCATCTGACCGCCGTCTTTAGGAGTGGATCTGAGCAGTGCTGGCCAGTAGCTTGTGCCAGCTCACCACCCGTTTCCGCAGGTCTACCTTATCCAGCCACACGTAGGCTTCGCCGATCAGGGTCTTCTTTACGAACTTGCCTCCGTTTGAAACAAGAAAGAGCTGCAAGGGTTGGAATAAATAAGAATCACATGACTTCAAGTCGGGTCACATTTTAGCACTCTAGTGTGTCGATTTCTGCCGTACCTGAATGGAATGGCCTGTGGGGTTCATGCAGAAGCGGAAAGTTTCATTGAAAGACGGTTCGCGGTCATGACGGCACACTCTGGTTTTCTTCTTGATGATTCTTTTCTGAGTGGCCACATTCACCACATACAGCTTCACATACAGGTCTGTAAAACAACACCAAAAGCAAGTATTTAGCTTTTCTCTCAAGTCCTGTTAAAAACAGCCTTTATGTAAGAACATATGGGAAGCTCACATTAATAAGATAATGTATATATAATAACCATATATGTGACCCTAAAACACAAAACCAGTTACACACGTATATTTGTAGTAATAGCCAACAATATATTGCATATATTGCATGGGTCAAAATTACCAATTTTTCTTTTATGCCTAAAATCAGTAAGATATTAAGTAAAGATCGTGTTCCATGAAGATATTTGATAAATTTCCTACTGTAAATATATTAAAACATATGTAATATGCAATGCAATTTAAAATTCGTATGTTTTTGCACCCTCAGATTTTCCAAATGTTGTCCTATAATAACAAACCATACATCAATGGAAAGCTTATTTATTCAGCTAAGATTATATAAAACTCAGTTTCGTTTTGCAGTCCAGGGTCACAAATAGACGCATATTATAAGTAGTGTGAGTGAACATGTTTGCACTCGTGTCTTGTTACCCGGGAGGTGGTCTGGAGACTTGAATTTGTAGGTTATGTTTCTGCACTGTAGGATCTCAAGCACCAGGTGTTCTCCCTCTGTCTTCATCTCCTTCTTCAGGGCAATCTTTATTTCCCCCATCACCTGAGTCTTACCTAAACAGGCAGAC
This sequence comes from Enteromius treurensis, assembly GCA_032275025.1. NCBI lineage: Eukaryota > Metazoa > Chordata > Actinopteri > Cypriniformes > Cyprinidae > Enteromius > Enteromius treurensis. The sequence continues at coordinate 5,273,778 of JAUCMU010000080.1, read as the reverse complement.
ACAGGCATGTCAATATTGCAATTCTTCTTCCTGTTATCTCTTTCTCCCACATTCTGTGAATCTCTGAGGATAAGGAGCATAAATACAGTGATAAATAACACGGCACAGGAAATAGATAGATCCAGGAGGAACTTATTACCGTCTTTCTGAAGTCATAGATAAAAGTGTGATAATATATTCTAACATTGTTCAAAAGTTTGTAAAAATTATACTATATTGTATACTGAATTCAATGTCTTTGGTGCCACATTGTACTCCCAAATACCCTGCTATTGACACAAACATGCACAAATAATCAGAAAACCACACAACATCCCATGCAAACATTACCCTCTGTATCTCCATGAGCGGATTTTACAGCTTCTGTGCCGTTTGGAATCTTTCCACTGAATAATAAACAACATCAGGTCAGAGAATGCATGGAGTGCCAAGAAAATTGAGGGATTTGAATGAATAAGCAAAAAAGCAGTCTAGATGCTACCAAATAAAACCACAAAATTGTAAATTATTTCAAACAAAATATGACCGATTAGGAAATATCATGGGAGTCATATGGAAAGCACTCACAATCTGGGAACCTGGAAGATAGCGCTGTCCACCGCATTGGTCCCGCCCTCTTCATCCAATAGGCTAAAGGCACTGCCACTCAGACCGCTGTCCAATGAGGCTGCAGTAACAGGAGCATCACCAGATCTATGGCTGCGGGACGCTGTTTTTGAAGTGGACTATGTGAGTTGCATGAGTTACATAAACTACTACTAGTTTGCAGCCGGTGACTATTCATTTTAGGGGTAGATATTCACATATCCACTCCCAAAACCCACTCGCACACACATACACACAAACAGATAGATACTGCCGGCAACATTTAAAGAAAGCATGACAGCACTCAATAAATGAAAGGAAATATCACAGACAGAGATATGCTAAGCAGACATCAGATGACAGAAGCAAAAGCACAGACACAACAAATTAAACTGTTCATTAGTAAACTGTGTTTGAGTTTTGTGCATTAAGTTATTCCATTATGCTAATTCTGTTAGCATTACGCTAAGTTTATTTTAATTTTGGTTAGTTATGATTAACAATATTTTAATTGTATTTTTTTTATGTTGATGCAGTTTTTGACTGAGAGTGATGGTGATGGTGTGATGTGGGATGCATGATTTCGGCACATAATTCATGCACACAGTCTTTTCCAAACAGATTCAGCAACTGTAACGCTAATGACTCTCTCAGGATGGTCAGTGGCTCAGTGCTCTCTCCTAGAGTTTGTTGCTGTTGAGCGCTACTGTTTTGTCCCTTGTTTTTAGGGAAGCATGTTGCTGGACTGTTGAACCAGACTGAGACTCGCTGCATGAATTTCCTGTGATGTGGCAGAGGGTGGATTCCATTCGAAAGTGAGCATCATTAGGTCCTAATCACTCCGAAAACCGAGGACTTTGAAGGTTGCAACTCGCATATTTAAGCGACAAGCATCACTGCCATCACTGTGAATCAGCAAAATGAAGGCCTGGTCATACTAACACAAATGTTAGACAGGACAAATCAAGCCTACATGTGATTTGTATGTTCATACCAATTTCAAAATGCAATTTTACTCTTACAGAAGTTTTTTTTTTAATTAGTTCGCCCAAAAAAGTCTTTCATTAATTACTCACCCTCATGTTGTTCCAAACCTGTAACACATTTGTTCTTCTTCAGAACACAAATTAAGATATTAGATGACATCCGAGAGCTTTGTTCACCCTGCATAGACAGCAATGTAACTACCAGATTCAAGGCCCAGAAAGGTTGTAAGGATATGTTAAAATCAGACATCAGTGGATCAACCTTAATTTTATGAAGCGATTAGAACACTATTTGTGAGCACCACCAAGTTGTAACAGCAAAAGCATGACCAAAAGCACAATTCTTATTGGTTAGTCCGTTTTCTTCGCAGTGCAAGGGAAAAGAGATTCGAACACTTCTTCTTTTAAAAAAGTCATTCAATTAGACGGCATGCAAATATTTGTGTCGGTCTGAACAGACGTAATAACTGGCATTCATTCGAATTAAATTCAATTTGGATTTTCACGCCAAACTTTTTTTTGGTGTAAACAGCCCTTTTATATGCTAAAAACTTGTTTTGTGTCTTTAATTCAAACTTATTTCAACTTGTTTGCTGTTAAACTTCTACTTATGTAAATATGCAAAAGAGTATTTAGTACCGGAAGGGGAAAAATTCGCTTCAGGTTTTAAAACAAATTGTGAAGATTTGGCACCCAGGATCAAGTCATCAACTGCATACTTCCTTGGCTGTCTTTTGTAACGGTTTTGTGTAAAGGAAACCAGTTGCTCACTTTCGTTTGGAAAGACCCTTCGGATAGCGTCCCATTCCCACAGTTCCCTTTGTGGGCACAAAACACTCTTTGCAAAACAGTCCTCAGCTAGTCCCGCTAGTTAGATGTGCGTTAGTAACTCAACATCCTCTCGCTCTCTCTCTCTTGCTGTCATCGGCAATCATACGTCTCGTTCAACTCTCACCTCCGTCCGGCTGCGGCCTCTCTTCAGACATGGCTTTCCTGAGGGTCAGGTGACGGCCGTCAGGGATCTCATTGGCCGGCGTCTCGGATGGGGCTCTCTGAATGGTGAGCACACCAACTACGCTGTGCCTGTGGTGCCTCGGGTCGAGGCGGCCATTTTGGGCTGGGGCCATATATCAGCCGTGGGGTGGGAGGTGAGAAGGAGGGGAGGTTTGGAGAGGGGAGAAGGGGGGCGAGATGGAGACTCAGAGTATGAACTCGTCACAACATGGACACCACCAGCTTTTACTGTAGGTCATAGTCACATGCAGCCACAGTACGCTTACAGCGTCGACTGAGGTGCAGTGTAGGCCAGCGAGAGCCACAGAGAGTGTGGAGGCAGGGTGGGATGGTCTTTTAAGGAGCGGGCGGCCACATGCACGGCCATCTCGGTGGAGTGGGGAAGCTGCTGAAAAGCCGGCCGTCTGGGACAGAAAACAACTCAATGGGACAAATAAAAGAAAAGTTTAAAGAAAGGTTGTCCGGGCTGTCGTGTAGGGCTGAAGTGGGTAAAACGTGGCACTACTGTATGTGTTGTGTGCTGATCAGGGATGGTCATATGGTAACTTCAATAAAGTGGTAACCTGAGCAGCTTTGACCTAAAATAACACATCCCTGTGGGGTAAAAGGACATGAACGCTGACATGTGCAGTCAAATCTCCTCACAGTGATTGACAGGTCTTAGTAATCTTAGTTAACATCCCTTGGAAGACAGCAAGTGCCTGACTAGGTCGAATTTTTTTTTTTTTTAAGGCTGGACTCCCATGACCGTGGCTAATGTCATGCTAGCTGCACTACAGGAACAGGAAGGTTAAAGGATAGTTTCATCTCATATAATTACCAATAGATAAACTTGAAGTTTAGCCCTATTCAAAATATAAAAGATATACTGATCTACTTTTTAAATTGAATTATTTATAAGCCAATTTAGCTTGTTTTCTGAGTTCTTACATTGTTATGAGTATTAAAAGAGTTAAAAATGTTGGGGGAAAAAATAGTACTGTTCTTGTGTGTTTGCAAACGTGACGTGTTCCCAACACACCGGTGAGAACACACGGGCGAATTGGAAGTGAAGTGACAGACTGTGACCACAGGGGGACCAGAGGAAGTAAAACGGGAGAAACCAGAAAACAACTACAGGGAAGGGAAGAAAAAACAAAAGAGGGCAGTGAAAAAGAACAGGAGGAGGAACAGATGAGTGCGAAGGCAGCCATGCTGTGGAGTTTTTATTTGCGTCGTTTACTTGGTTGGAGACGGGGCTGCTGGCCGGCAGCTTCGGCCGGTGCTGCGGCATCGTCAAGGTGTGCCCGGGCCGTGCCACTTTTGCCATGAGCACGGGGGCCTCCGTGGGGGCGAGCTTGGCCCTCGGAGAGCGATGGCTTCGACGTGCCAGGGCTACTGTGAGATTTCTCAATAGTAGGGACCTGCGTGTCTAAAACAACCAGAACCAAATTACCACAAGGGCGTTTCATTCCCTACTTTTGTCTATTTATTCATTTTAATCCTTCAAAAAGTCATTCTTATTTATGGTCTACAATTATTAGGTTGTTTGAAATGATCGAGTCTCCATCAGACACAACTGATGTGATACTTATGGTTCAACTATTGTGCCCTAGTTAGCATCTAAGCAGGCTGTTTCCTGTCAGTGCGGCCCTGTCACACCCTGTGTGAGGTCGCTGGAGTGAAGCGCTGGTGAGCTCAGCGCCGTTGTGAACTGAACACACATATATGGAAAGCAAGAAGCCAAAGCTAGGAAGCTTGAGAAATACAGGATGGAGAGATCCAGTGAAGGCAAGAACAATACAGAGAGAGGAAGAGAAGACAGAATGCATAGAAATGACAGCAATAGAAGGATGGAAAAGAGAAAGACATCACGACTGGAAATGTGAAAGGTGAAGTGGCGGAAGCGCCATGCGACTTTCGGTCCTACCCTTGGCAGGGTCAGGGAAGATTCCGTGACTACGGCTCTTGATGACCGAGGATTTGGGCGAGTCCTCCTTGCTGTGACTGGAGGTCTTTGGAGAATGCTGGCTCCCTTGTCCTCCGGGGGGTTTGGGCGAGTGCTGGCGGCCCTGTCCCGAGTGAGAACGCCGGTGATGCTCACCCTCACTGGGTTCCTTCAGAGGCAGCCAGCGTGGGACATTGTCCAGTTGGGCCGTGTTGGACAGGTCGATTAGTACCTACAAAAGCCCCATACATGCACAATTTCATTATATTTCATTGCTAAGTATTAATAGTACTTTAGGTGTGTTTATATACACACACAGACTTTTGTATTGTTTAGCTCTCTTTAGACTTGGTGTTTAATCTTTCAAAGTGTGTTTACAGCTTGTAGCTTCTCACCTCTCCCAAGAAGTCATTGGCAGAGCTCTTGTCGTAGTCCCACACGCTGACCTCCAGTGTCTTCTTTCTTAGCTAAACACACACCACACAAACACAGAGTATTCCACGCCAAGATGATTTACTTTTTGACTCTACTACTGTACATTATTTTAATGTTGTCACTGTAAATAACTTAAACTGAACTATTCTATGGCTAATTTCTAAATGAGGGGCAACAAACATCTTATAAACAGAAAAAAAAACTATTCCTCAGTACTTTTCTTGTTTTCCAGTAAAAAAAACCCATCTTTAAATATCCTTACATTTTGCATAAGAAACTACACTATATTTCAAAATAGACTTTTTGTCTAAGTAAACTGATCTTTTTTTATAGATACTTCTACTAGAAAGCAATACAAAAAATATGTTTTCTGTTATTCCAGCAAATATCTCCAACACGATAAGCAGCACTAAAGCATTAAATCCAGATGGTTTTCAATACAAGCCTCACCTACCTGCATTCTGTCTTTCTCTCTCAATTAAGAGTCGTTCGCCTCGCTTCAATAGTCCAGTAACAACATATCAATCACATCTGTCAGCAGCAGCTTTAGAGAGCTCAACAGACTGAGGAAGATCTTTGGTCTTAATTAGACTAAAGCACTTCTGGGAGAAAACAGACTTTTCCCCGTTTACACCAAAAGCTTGAGATTCTCTCCGAAGAGCTTTCAGATAATTGAAATCTCAAAACTGACATGAGATGCACAAACTAAAAAAAGCATATTCCATCAAAGTGAAATCAGATTTTTTTTTTTTTGCTTTTCTAGACACCTACAACCTAGACGCGAAAATGATTGCGAGCTTGTAGTTCACCTGTTCCAGATGGATGTTTTTGTAGATGACAGTCTGGTTCCACTCTGGGTTCAGGCTCTTCTGAACATGTTTGGACCTTCTTTTGTTTTCAGCACTGCAATTAGATAACATACCACAAGAGGTCACCTTGACTTGGAGGTGGAAATTGAGTTTGGCACAAACCTAACCAAGAAACACCCCACACTGGTGGAAAATGGTTTGCACAATGAAGGACATCCAGTATAGGCCCACTTGAGTTGCTGCAGTGACCATATACTACATTGAGAAATGATCAAATGTAAAACGATGATAAAAAGAGCAAAACACTACATCTTTAAGCCATTCGTGTCCAAGCATGGCCAAGTCTTGTATAATGTGCTGGTACTATAGGAAAGAATCACATACCTGGCATTCTGCACAACCATGACCTGACTGTGAAGATCCAGCATGCAGCAAAAACAGACAACAATCAGTGATGAGTGGGAAACTGCAAAGGGAGGGGTGTGTGTGTGTGTGTTTGTAGTAGCCCATGCATTCATGCCCATATGGAGCAGAGCAATGGAGAGCTCCTGTTTCTGTAGGTTCAATCCAAATACTGCATGATCAGATGAGAGCCAGAAATGATCCAACACACATACACAAACATACACACCAACCTACAAACATCAATCAGCGCTATCATTTTACACACAAACTGAACTGGCATTGATTTTCCTCTTTTGCTGATTCACTTACTGCACATATAAAAGCATGGAGAAACACACACACAATCATACACAGCTAAAAACTAAGTCTTACACAATATGCATAATCCTCTCCAGGTCTTTCCCACAGACCTGGTGCTAATTACAGCTGGATAAGTGATTTTCTGTTTCGTTAACTCATGGAAAGAAGCAGCTAGGATTGAATATCAGCTCTGGGAGTCTTAATTTCCAGTGCCAGGGGTGAAACAGGTGGATTTTTTTTTAAAGTCAAGAAACCAGATATTAAATTATACTAAAATCTTTTTAGCTAGCTATTTGGCAGGACGGTTAAGAAGGAAGAGGCTGGGGATGTAAAGTGACCAACCACAACTGGTTGTTTACACTAACTTTACACTAGAGGCTGAAACCTTAAGAAACAACTCAGTTCCAGTCAGTTGACTTATACTCAAGGTACTTACCCTCTACCCGGCAGCAAGTAAACCTTAACGAACGGATCAGAGTAGCCGTTATTGTCCCGGGGTGCCAGATTTCGCGCTTGAAGAACATGGACAATGAGATTTCCCAGCTGTTTGTCATAATTTATTTGAAGCTGTAAAAGAGAAATAAATGTTTTTCTCCTCTCTCTACTACTAAAAAGATTAATGTGTATGGCATAAATACATTCTGTTGATTAATAAGCAATGCTCTGACCAATGAATTCACTTTACATGACTGCACTAGGTGAAGAAATATTTTAAAAGTTAAGCATAACTAGAAGAGCCTGAATAAGCTATGCTTATAGCCAAAATCTACCTGGATCTCTCCTGACACTGGATGGGACTGAGTTTTTGCAGCCTCAGAGGTCTAAGAAACAAAACATCAGCAGAAAGAAAAGACTTAGTTATGCATTTGACTCTTTATACACAAAAAGGCATCAGATGTGTGTGCATGGCATATGCATACCTTGCTGTGACGCTTCTTGCTGACAGAGGGTGAACCAGGTTGGCCTGGGCTGGGAACTGCACTGGAGCCAGCGGACGCTGAGGCTTTATCCAGTGCTGACACAGAAGAGGACGGAAGCTGCTGCTGGGACACTTTCTGCAGCTCGGCAGCCAGCTGCTTAGGGTCCACACCTGGTGACCGCGGAGGTCTGTCTCCTGTATAATTATAAATGCAAGTCAGAAGTTAACGGTAAAGTGGCATTGAGGTTAATTACGACATTATCATTTGACTGTCTACTCCAGTGACTGGAGGCTCTCACCTTTGGTCTGGTCTTGCAGGTCTAGGTGAGAGCTTTCAGAATCAGACAGCATATTTATGTCACTGGAGATAAATGATGGTCAAGAGACAAAAAGTTAATTTAAGCCAGCACGAAATCATAATGCACACTATTTGCTCTCTTAAATGTATGTTTACATTACTTTTACTTTTTTTACCCCTTTACCTTACATAAGAAATTCATAACGTCAGCTTTGCCTAATTTATTCCTGCCCTACATTCTTATTAAACATCATGTTTCATTAATAAATACATCACAATATGGAATAAAAAAGGTATTTTTTTTTTTAACTTGACATTTAAATGTGCACTGATTTTTCCAAACAAGTATTAATAACTTATTTAGCTGTACAACTTTAATAGTAGACAGGCAGAAGGTACAAGTAAAGTTGACCTAAAGCACATTTAAATAATAAGTAGGAATGTAAATCTAGCACTCACAGTCTGATGCATATCTCTGCCTCTCCAACCTGGTGACCAACCAGACCCTGCACCTCCTCGTACGTCTTACCAGTCAAACAAATGCTGTTCCATTCCAGAACTTGCATTCCTATTCAAACACACACACGCACACACACATAAAAGCAGCCTTTAGATACATTCTTCATTAGATACGGCCTTCTCTATCTGGAAGATCAAACATGCTGTGAAAAGCACTGCAATACCACACGTGATGTCTTTCAATTAAACGAACCGTGCTGTAGAAACCCCTGTGAGAAAGCGGAGGGAAACATGTGCAGCAGAGTTCACTCCAAGACACACCAAACTGAAACCACTCTTGGTGCACTTACACAGATGAAAACGTGTCTTCAGGTAGGCCAGGTAGGCCCGCTTTGGTCGTTTGGACGAAGCTCCCATGTTACGGTGGATGCTTGGGGTCCCTGGAGGTGAATGTGTACTCGTGTCATGTTCTGTATATCTACACACTCACAAGTTTTATAGTTTAATGTGAGAGACTGAACAGCCGGCTCACATTACTCCACTGCTTAACACCAGCTTGATAATATACATGAGTCACATGGCTGTTGTAACCATGCCGACTGCATGCATAATCACACTTAAAGCAAGTAGAAACATTTGACATTTTACCGTTAAGAAGCTTCAACCGCTGCTGGGACAATATGTGGGAGAGAGACAACATGATACGAGAAGAGACGAGACAAGAAGAAGGTACTAGAAGAGACTGAATAAGAGAGATGAGAAGAGAGGAGAGGAGAGGAGAAAAAGTAAAACGAGAGAGCAGATACATAAAAGAACACACTCCAAGAATACTGGGTTGTTGACTAAGCAAGAGGAGATGAGACATAAGTAGATGGGAAGAGAAAAGATCAAAAGAGAAAGGAAGGAACAAGATGAGATGGGAAAAGGTGAGACGAGACAAGGAAAGGGTAAAGAGAAGACCAGATAAGATTCAATGAAACAAGACGAAAACAGATCACAAGAGAAGAGTCGAGACAAGATGAGAAAAGACGGGAAAATTAGATGCAAACTGATAGGAAGCAGACATGAGAACAAGACGAGAAGAGTTAAGAGTAGATGTGAGAAAAAACGTAAAGAGTAGGTAAAAGATGAGACTACATGAGAATTTAGACAAGAAAATAGAAGAGACGGTAAGTGATAAGATAAGGCAAGATAAAATAAAGAAAATATATGAGACAAGAATAAAGAAGAGAAGATATGAGGAGAGGAGAGACGAGATGATACTAGAAGAGACCACAAAAGATCTAACGAGATGGGAGAGTATAGATTAGAACAGAACAGAGAATGAGGAGTAGAGGAGAGGACACGGCTAAGGAATCAAATGTCTAAATGCAAAGTGATATTTGATAGAGAGTGAGAGAGGAGGAGGAGGAGGAGGAAGACAGATGTGAAGTGTCAGTCCCAGTCAAAGCTCAGAATTTTCTCTCACAAAGCCCAGCTGTTGTATATAGCCTCATAAATAAGACTGCGCACGGACAGATCCACTCCCTCCGGCTTCACTTTCCCCTCGCCACCTAGTCTGGCCCCTCGTAAATTATGACCGAGAGAAAGCAGCACAAAGGCCGGAGCCCAAGCAGACCTAATTTACAACACTCCATGCTCAACCTCATCCCCTGGAGAAAGAGAGAGCATTAACTTCTCCGTCACAACCGAGATCAATAGAGCTTGTAAAATTCAGCTCCATCAAAATGGCTGAAATAGTCCATCAAGACAATCCAAAGCAGTCATGAAATCCAAATTTCACTCCAAAAGTCTGTTAAGATTCTTCCAAGTCAGAGAAACTCTAGCCGCCAGCTATCATTGGGCGAATCTGTCACAATGAGGTCAATCCTGATTTTATAAAGTGCAGATTTACATAACGGCATTGTACAAAAAACACAGTGTCAAAGCAGTAAAGCCTCAAACTCTTTTCAGCTGAACTCTCAAGAGACATTTCAGTCAAAGTTTTGATATAAATTTAACACTCAACTCTCATTTGATCTGCGCAACACCTACGCCGCCAATGTACACAGCAAAGGAAACACAGTCATGAACCTGAAACCTCAACTTCATTTTCTGCTGCTCTATCTTTATCTCTCACATCAAGAGTGAGTCACTCCTGGAGCCTGGAGGTGAAGAATCACGCGGATTAGCATCATTTGTTTTTCCGGTCTCCCTCTTTGAAATATCACGTCACGTTGTGGCCCTTAATGTCAACAGATGCGCTTCTCTCCCTGCTCTAAGAGACAGTGAAGATCGATACAAACCAAAACAGTGAACTCAAACAGCGACTGATTTAAAAGAGTGACCACCCTTTACTGAGGTGCCTACCTTCCACAATCTTCCCCGTCTGTTCCGCAGCTCCTCCAGGTAACACTTTGGCAACATACGCACCAATGTCCCCATTGCTGCCTGGGACCTCTTTTCCTCCAACCACACGGATGCCCAATCCATTTCCTGTTAGAAAATAGTAGTGCATACATATAAAGGTGGTCCAAAACCTTTATATTTTTCTAAAATTTTGGGATCAGTAAATTTCCAATTATTTTAAAGAAGATTTTAAGACAAAAAGTCCTAATAGAAGCCCAAACTAGCAGTGGTTTTGCATTTGGTTTTCCATATTTAAAAGCAATTTATATTACACTTTACAAAAGCAAAGGTTTAAAAAGGTGTTTTCTCAGTGATGTCAAAGAAGAAACATTGTGGGTTCCCCTTCAATGAACAGTTTTTCTTAGCTATTAAACTAAAATGATAATACCATCACATGTTACATAAATAAAAACATTCAGACAACAATCAACTGTAGATAGAAAGGTTGAATTTTGTTGCCAGACCTATTTCTATAAATATCAGGAAGCAAGGTGCCAAATCTATAATAGGCTTTTTAAATGGGGGATAAGTGTGTTCAATAAACTGTATATTATGGGCAATAACAAGGAAATGCTCAGGCATTTTTGTAGTCTAGATGTTTAGGTGTCTATACAGACATCCTGTCATTCAGAATCATCAGTACACAGATCTTTCCATTACGTTAATTAGAGTGCAACAAATCCACCAGTTACAGCACAGGACATTCACTATAGCCTTATTCATTGCCTTTTTTAAGGCACTTGTTTGTTCATCAGTTTCTAATTACGAGGATAATCCAATTTGTGCATTACACGCCATTTTGAGCTTTGAGGACTGATGAAACTGGAGGGATGCCAATCTGCCACATTGCTGAATAATCTGCCCCATTCTAAAGCTTAAAGGAACATTGACACAGGAGACCAAGTGGAATCAACCACACCTACAGTACATGACATGCCAAAGCATGAGGAGGGGGTAGACCGCTGTTGTTATTTTGCTCAGAGGTTTCGTGTCTGTTGACATTTGGTGTGCAATGATGTGGCAAAATGGAGTGCCACAAGAGGACGCTAAAGGGAAATTGGAGAAGAGCTAATGTGCTGTTTAGTAGTAGACATAAAATAAAACTGTGCCAATGCAATCTCAGCATGGTGAAACTAATGTTTGCATAGACAGAAGCCTCGGGCATCTCTCCATGATGGCCTGATAGGCAAACAGATCCTCTTTTATCAGGGGCAGCTGTCTTGAACGTCTGTCTACATTGTTGGAGCTATTAGGAAGCCAATCAGCACAGCACTGAGTAGGTCACAGGTTGCACTTACCTGATACACTACGATCTTTGGGATCCCTCAGTAGTTTTATTCTGGCATGAGGAAATGGGTAGTGTGTGGACCGTCCCTAAATAGACATCAAATAAGTCGAATCAGACACTGTAACATGCAGAAATATGTTTTGTCTGATGACCAGCTCTCTGTAAACGGGCTGAAATATTATGTATCACCTGTCTTCTATCTCCTTGTCCGTTCTCTGTGCGCCCATCTCGTGGTTTATCAAACCAATCAGTTTCTTCCCGTCGCAGGTGGTATGCTTCAGAAAAAACAGATGGAAATTAAAACGTTAAAGTCTTGCTTGCCGGTCTGTTAAAACAAACCCCTAAGGGTTCTCTGGTAACATCGGGTAGAGACAGCTAAGGTACATATGCAGTCTCAAATTCATACAATACAGAGCCATCTGGGACAGAAAAGGAAATGGTTATATAAAGTAGAGCAGTTATTTTTGCATGCAAACCTAAAACTAAAACAAACCCTGAGGATACAATTCTTCAGATTGTATTTTTTTCCCCTGTATTTAATTCACCACTCGAATTCTTTAGAAGAAGATTTAGAGCAAGTCTGTTTACTACTGTACCTTTCCCTAAAAATCTGGTTTTCATAAATAAGACAGGGGTTAATGACAGACAGAGGTAGGAAATATTTTGGCATACTATCTTGTATTAGTGTTGGTAGGTTTTTCAGTTTCAATGTGGAAAGGGGGAGGGGGTTGGAGGGCTTTACATTCAAAGGCAATTTAAGATGTCAAGATTTTGTGAATAATTGACCTCAGGCCATCAACATTTAGCGGAAGACAATTTTAGTGTTTACAGACCTGACACTTTGATGTTAAATGATATGACAGATGTAGATCCTATTACATGGTGAAACACTCACTGACGTGGAGTACTGTTATTGTCTATTGCTTTATAAGTGTGACTTACTTTATCAGGAAATCATTACTTTCAACAGATTTGATATGCAAAACTATTATTAGTATTCTATGAATGATTTCTTGTTAACCAAATCTGTGAAATTCCAGCAGCTTAAACTGAGAAGATGAACGTTATTTTTAGAGAGAAAGGAGTGTGAAATTCCAATTTAAACACAGATGCAAAAGCTGCATTCACTAGCAAAGCATTACATTAGTGTGAAAATTCGTCATACTTCCTGCAACATGTTGTTATGGAGATGAATTTGCGGTCGATTTGGTTGCCTAACAGCTCATGGGTGATTGGCAGGTGGGTGATCATGGTAGCAGGGGTGTGGGGGGAGACGGGAGACGTGCAGGAGTCTAAGGTGGTTATACTCTACCGTTTGTGACATTCTCATGTGAGTTTCCTGGATCGTCTCTGCTCAAACCCACCAGGGATTCACTTAGTGCTGCAACCAAGGCAAATGCATTTACTTCCAGATGACACATATGATGAACAACACATCATATGCTGTTAAATGTAAGGGGTTAGTTACTTTACAGATCAATGAAAAAAGAATGTTAAAATTGGTGAGTATTTGGGGTTTGAGCTTCACCTTCTGTGGTTGTGATTCTTTATATTGTGTAACAATTATAATATTCATGATATTTTTTTATATTGTACAGTGAAGTTAATGTAATTTCATGCATTTCAAAGATCATGAGGGGAAGAGACATGCAATCGAATACAATTACAGTCAATCTCAAAACTATACTTTAAATGGTTTCATAAATCAAAAGATAAACATTAACACACAGCTGAGAAAAAACATAACCCTTTCTATTTGAAGGCATTTATTAGTTCCCAAGTGAAAAAGAAAACAGATGAACATGCAAGAAAGTGAGAGTTTATTCAAAACCAGACAGGAAAAGACATGCACATGACTTTTACTATTTAACATGCAAACACAAACTTTTTTTTTTACTCTGGTACATGCTAGCAACATGCATGAAGAGCATCTGAGAGATAGAAGTTTGTATGAACTATGACATTTTGCATATACTGTATGTTATAACATTTTCTGATTAAAGGAAATTAAAACTTCTTTTAATAATTAATAATAATTTTAACAAACGTCTTTCATAAGGAATAAAATATCTTGTTAATACAGTTTGTTGTGGATGAGGTTTTACAAATAATTCAACATATCTATAAAGCATTCCAAAAGAACTAAATAAAGAGATAATGTGTGTAGTTATACTATGACTTTTTTGCTGTAAGGCACTTAGATAATAGATAACTACGTAACTAAAATATAACAAAACACATTATTAAATCAAAAACAAATGCAGCTCTAGTTTACAAGCAGCTTAACTAAAAATGTTAAGGGCTATAGAGCTGTTCTTATGCTAATGAAAGAGATTTATAGTATGTCTTGTCAGTATAAGTGTAACTTTTTCTCATTTTTACATCAAATGAAAATACAAAGACTGAAAGCATGCACTATAAGAGTTCACATAGAAATAAAAAGTCAGCCTATGAAGAAATCATATGCAAAAATGTTTAACTCCAACTGTAACTATGTCTCAGAAATGTTGATGTAGAAAGACCAAGGACAGTGTGATTATTTCATTATTTAAGCATAGGAAAAGAAAGCTTAAACAAGACAGAAAAGCAGTTATTAGCAGAGAAACGACGCCTTCATATAGACAGGAATGAGAACATACAAGATGAGACATAGATAAATAAATATCTGGAACTGTGTATGAAGAGTCACTCCAACAGGACAGTTTGTCGACAAACAAATTACCTTCACTATCAGACAAGGTGCCCTGCAGATCATCCATTAGCACATAGCCACGCCCTCTTGAAGGATCTTCTCTGAGATGTTGCTGTTGAGGGTCTTGGAGGGACAAACATGACCCAAACTGATCACGGGAATCAGCAGATATAGGTGGGAGTGGACCCGCTGATGCCCGTGCCATACCCATTGGCTGACCCACTGGACTCAGTGGGCTCTCTTCCTCTGAGTTCTGTGCCACAATAGGAATACGTCCACGCCCACTTTGCACAATGGGCAGGCTTGTAGGTTTTGACCTGCCTGATGGGGCCTGGAAAGCTGAGGTTTCCGAGGAGGTGTCACCTTCTGCTTTGAGCCTCAGAGATGAACTTGAGGTATCCCTTTTAAGGGAAAGGTCAAGGCCATACACAGAGGAGGGTCTAGAGGAAGGCCGTGACCTACTTCCACTAGGGTAAGCAGAGTCTTCTCCTAAAGAGGACCTCATGCCTGGGCTTAGGTTTAGGCTTTGACCCAGATTGAGTGAGCCTGCCAAATTGGCCCCAAGAGTAGAGCCCAGGTATTTCTGCTGTTCTGCAATGTTCTTGCGTAGCCCAAAGGTGATCTCATCCTGCATAAGTCTGCTTGATCTGGGAGAAGCACTACTGGACCCCAGGTAGCTACTATAGTCGGTTTCTAGAGCCCTGCTATCCTGGATGGAGGAGTACTTGCCTATGTTGCTGGTGTTTTTGTGTTTCTGGTAAAGCATAGATGTAGGGAGTTGCTTGGCAGCCTGTTTCTCTAAGGTAAGTCTACTGATGCTGTACTTTTCAGTTTTGGGGAAGGCCCTGTAGCCTCCACTAGACACTCCAGTGCTGGGGGTATAGTGATGTGAGAGTCCAGCAAGCTGCTCCAAGCTTTCAGTGCCCCCTGTGCTTCTCCGGAACTCCTGTTTCAGTTGTTGTTTTAAAAGCTTTAGTTCAAATGGCTCTTCCATTGGGTCCTCTTCATCTTGAGCCTTACCATAAGAGTGAAGTCTGGAGGAGCTGCCCAGGTAGTCTGTCCCAACATCTGCAGCAGTGCGTCTCAGAAGGCGCTCTGCTTTGGCTAGCTCCCTCTCAGCAATGCCATAGCTGGCAGATGAAAGGCTACCAGTGCTTTTTGCAAGTTCTGCTGAATCTTCTAAAAGCATATAGCTCCTTGGCGTTTGATGTTGCTCTAAGTCTGCATAGAAGGAATCAGCAGATACATTTGACATAGGACTGACTGCCAAGCTGCCAGCATGCTCTTCTAGGCTATGCAAGTCAAGGTGGTTACCATATTTTCCTCCCAAGTAAGATGACGTGTCATAGTTGGTGGAAATTTTGGTAGAATCTAATTCAGAGAGGAGAGCAGCTTGTTGTCTGGCTTTCTGCTGTAGCAAAAGCATTTGGTGGTAGCTCTGTTGTTGTGAGGCAGTTAGAGAAGGAACCGAAGAGTAGATGGACTGGGATTGGTATGGTGACTGAGGCTGGTACAGGGACTGCTGATACTGTGGGTACTGGTACTGGGAATATTTTCCATACTGATCGTGCTTGGTCTGTGGAGGAACAAATTCATCAAGTTCTGACTGCGGTGCAGTTCGTGGTCTCTCAAGCCCACGTCCACTGACCTCCTCTACAACTCTTGTTTCACGAATGTTACTCACCTCACTGTCAGACATGTAATCACGGTCCTCTGCAACACTCTGCAAATAAGCCCTTTCCCTCTTTTCCCTTTCTTTAAGCAATGCCTCCTTTCTTCGGTTAATACCCATCTCCAGGTATCGCAGCTTGGCATCAATCTCCTTTTCTTCTTCATCTAGTTCAGCTTGCTTTTTACGCAGTTTGGAGGACTCTCTCTCAACCAGGTCTAGTTCACGGTCAATGTCCTGCAGGATTTTTGCTCGTGCCATGTTAGTGCTCCGGCAGAGACGGCGACGAGCTGAGCCAGAGCTGTAGGCTGTTTGACCAGCATTAACAGCTTCTTCCTCTGAAGGTGGGTTAGGAAGGGTCCTCTTAACCTTCTTTTGGGTGCCAGATGGAGTTCCACTTGGAGATCCCTTTCCCTTTGAATGACAAATAAAAAGAATTGTTAGTTCATAGAAATTACCGTAGTGTATTTGAGGCTTTAAAGTTTCATAAAAAAAACTTTAAAACAAGCAATCACCACTTAAGTTTTCAAGTTTTCAGATATTACAAAAACAACAATCAAATATATCTGCCTCAAGGTATTTGAAATCGTACATTTGCAAACAATTATGTAAAAAACAACTAAATAATACATGACATTTAAGCATATTTTTACAGCTGATTCTTCTCACAAAACTTAAAAACTTACAGTAAAAAAAGTATTGTATACTCACAGAGTAACCCTCAGAATACTGGAAATTTGCTGCTGCCCTTTCTTCAGCAGTTGGGCTCATGGGTTTGGGGTCAGACATTGACCTTTGTATGACCTTGGGAGCCCTAGGACTTGTTGGTGGACCTTTGGATAGATCAGTGGCAGAGCGCATTCTCTGTGGACTTGTGTCTCCAAGGGATTTCTCATAAGACAAATACTCAAGGGATTTGCTAGGGGATACACAGGGGGAAATTGGGGAGTACAGTACTTTGGGTGATTTGGGAGGACCTTGGGCAACCTGAAGAGTAGAGGCATCTGCTTTGAGGTGAGGAGACTGACCTATATCAAGTGGAGTGGGACGCCTCTTTGGAGAGGACGTTGTATCAGAGTCAGGATAATCTAATCTAGTATCTACCTGCACAGAGTGCCCCCTAAGTGTTCCTGCAGAGTCTGTTTGTACAGAGATTTCAGTTAGGGCCTGAACTGAAACAGCTCCTCTTTCACCTGTGCCATTTTTACCACCACGTGACCTACTGCGTCTGCCTCGAGTGGGAACTTCCCATTCATCTTGGTCTTCATCATCAGTCTGAACACAGCTATCAACACTTTTTTTTGTACTTTTCTTTTTCCTTCCTGCAGTGTAGACCTTTTCAGTATTATCCTCCTCATCGGTCTGGCAGCCACTGTCCATTTTTCTTTCTCCTGCCACAACAAGAGCCTCTGGCAGGACTTCAGTTGGATACATCTGCCTGAACTTCTGTTCTTCCAACTGCTGTCTGAGCTGTTCTTGAAGTCTCTGGATCTGCTCTAACTGCTCCTGTTGCTGAGCATAAGTTTCCTTTTGCATTAAAAGGTGGGCCTGTCTCTCCTCTTCCTGCTGACATAGTATTTGCTGTTTCATAGCCTGGAGTTCTTCCAGCTCCTTCTGCACAAGAATCTGTTCTTGCTCACGGAACCGCTGTATCTCCTGCCTCTCCCACTCAAGTTCTTCAGCCAAGCGCTGCTGCTTCATCTTCTCTAGCTCAAGAAATTCACGCTCCATCTGGTACTGTCCATCTCCAGGAACCAAGGGTGAAGACAGAGCTTCTAAAGAGGCTGCAATTGCATCCAGTGAAGCATTTGTGTAGGTGTCCAGTGCTGCCACTGTAGTGACTGTTGAAACTACATCTGAGAGAGCTGTCGAAAGGCCAGCCTTTGAAACAACAGCCTCCAGATTTAATGGTAAGTCACTTTGTTCTTCAGCTGTGGTTACAGTAATTGTAGAAAGAAAGCTGTGCGACCTAGTGAGGGGCTGATTCTGTTGATTGTGACTTGACAGTGACGGCATAGTATCACTTGTGTGCATGCCTGACACAGTATTGTAGGATGTGCTGAAGATAGAGCCAGGCTGGGTGGTTATGGCATACGTAGAAGGAACTGGTGCTGCTACAGAAGAATAAACAATACCATTGGAAGATCTTAGGACACTAGACACACCATAGTGGGTTCCAACTGCTGAAGTAATCCTGGCTTGTGTGTACTGTGGAACTGTCATTCCAATGCACACTCCTGTAGTCTTGTTTGAATAGTCTACAGCCTCACCTGTTGAAAGTTAATTTTGTAAGATTAGAGTTCAGCTCATACAAAAAGTGCAATGGTAACAGCATTGATATAACCATGCACCATTCCAAAGGAAAAATAAAACAATAAAAAGAATACCAGATAGCATGCAGTGACATGCAAAAAAATATAAAAAAATAAAAAATATTATAATATACAAAAAATATATATATATTTATGTTGAGAGCATGCAAAATGATTTCCAAAAAAAGAAATACAGGCAGTCATACAAAAAAAAATCAGCTTGGAATAAGTAGAGGTAGCCGAAAATGACATCGAGAAGAAAGATCTTCAATGTCAAACTGACCTGCCACCAAAATTTTTCCAGATGTCAGGTCTACAGCACCTTCAGTGGCCTCCTTGTAATCATAACTATGCTTACTTTTATATAAGAAGAGACCAGCCTCTGCCAGGTTTGTGTCCGACATTGAGGGTTTAATACCACCAAGACCTCTCATACCATAAGGAGTGCGATCATATTGATAATGGTCATCTCTGTAGCCAAAACGATCCTCTGGTAGCGGTGCTGAAGGCTGTTGAGTTGTACAGCTGCTTGCAAAAGGAAGCTTGTAGACTACATCACAGCAAACTGCTCTTCTTCCAGCAGTAAGATCTACTGGTTTTCCATCATCCTCTGAAATTACAGCAGTAACCACCTCTGCAGCAGACCCATTCATTGTAACCACAGTTTGTGCAGGTTTTACTGTGGTGAGATCAACTGCACCGGATAAGCCAGCTTCTAGACGAGGGGGTATAGTTGCACAAATGCCATTGCCCGCAATTGTAGGAGCCATTGTTACAGGAACAGGTTTACTCATTGTTGTTGAGAGATTTATGGGTTTCTCAGGTTGAGAATCCACAGGTCTGTAAATAATTTGAGACACAGGCTCAAAGGATTTAGCTGTTGTAAGTTGGAGAGGCATTGATGTAGATAGAGATGCATCATTACCATAAGCCACAGTGGCTGTGCACGTGAGGATGGTGATGTTGTCAGTAACCACAGACACAGAGGAAGTATCAGTGCTTAGGTTTACTACAGATGACTGCACAGCACTTTGCTGACGTCCACCACTATCAATTGCAAGGGACTGTCTTCTTGACTCAGAGGAAGACAGATCCACACCTTTCATGGATGTCACTGAATCTATCTTTGGAGTACGGAGATCCACCACCTCACCAGGATGGTAGGCATAACCATTCTGCACCTGAGCTGGTTTTATGTTTTCTTGAACAACAGAAACGCCAGTGGCTCTTGGAATAGGACATGTAGGTGGTGTTCTTTCATGCACAACAGACACAGTGGTTCTTTGGACTTCAGTGGTAACTACCTGAACACCAACATTTGGAATAATTGACTGAGGCTGCGTTGAGGCTGAAATAGCCTCGTAGACATGACTCATGCTAGAAACTACCTTCTCTGGACCACATATTTCTTGACTTTCAATAGATTCAGTAATTCTTGTGAATGCCAATGGTACTCTAGTTGTTTGTGAAGGTGGAGGTGGTTGAGGTGGTGAAGGAGGTGGTTTATGAGGTGATTCTTGGCTAGGACGTATTGAGGCTTGGGTTGTGATCCCTTCTGTAGGTGAACCAGGCTGAGATGGCAAAGTAATAACAACATATGTGTCACGTAAAACTTTGCCAAACCTGGGTGATGTAGGGGACTTGAGAGGAGATGTGGTCTTACTTTCGGCAGAAGGACTCAGATTAAGGACACTATCTGCAGTGCTTGTACTTAGTATGGTAGGTCTTGCAGGTGTTTGTGCCGTAAAGGGTGGCTGAGCACCAGCTGTGGGTTTGGGAGCTATTGGAGGTTTAACGGTCTCCCCAGGTTTGTGACTGAAGGTTAGGCCTGCAGGGATAGAGGATGGCTTAGGTGGTACAGGTGGAGGAACATGGGGCTTACAGCCTGAAGAAAGAGGCTGTCTAACTGGTACACTGTCGCCTGTGGTTGGCATACCAACTGGAGTAGTTCTTGGGGGAACCTGTGGTGGAGTCTTTTTGGGATAAACAGAGGGTTTGGGAAGTGTTGGAGGGGGTAAGGGTGGGGGAACTGGAATGTCTGCTTTTTCCAGAGATGCAGCTCTGCGTAGTGCTACTGGTTTGGGAGGAACTGGTGGACCAGTTGATACAACACTAGGTACAGTGGGTACTATATATTGGGGTACTGTGGGCAAAGGTGATACACTTACAACTACTGGGGCTGATGTTCTTGAAGTTACACTGGGAACTGGTACTGTGAAAAATTCAATTTGACTAGAGGCTGATGACTTGGACAAGTCAACAACATCTGTTTGCTCAACTCCTACATCTTCCTGTGATTCATTTGATACTGCAGGCAAAGTTACTTCTCTTTGTAGTGACAAATCATCTGTGACTGGCTCTAACCCTGATGGTTTCTGGAAAGCCTTATCCACAAGTGGTTCTGGTTCGGTCTTTGTAACTGAAACTGTAGATTTTTCAGAGTCCTGTGCTTGATCAGCACTGCTCTCTTCACCAGATTCCTCTTCACCTGATGAGCACTGTGTCACTCTTAGATCAGGAATATGCAGTATTCTTCGTAGGGGTGTTGGCTCTGCTTTTTCAACTAGGGCTATTGTTGTATCTTGTGCAATGACACTCATATCAGGACCTACTTGAGTTGGACTGGTGCCTGGGGTTAGTACTGCTCTTTGCTTTTTCATAAGTTCCTCATAGGCTGCTTCTGCATCTAATAATGGTCTTCCATCCTTTCCAGACTGACCTGTGGTGCTTGATGACATAGTGCTTTGCTCTTTGCTTGGATCAGTTCCGGCCAACACAGTTTCTTCTTTAGGAATATCTTCTACTGACTTACTGTGTGTTATCTCCTGTTTCTTAAGCATGATTTCTTTATTTCTTTGCATCATGTCTTCATAAACCTCATCAGGTGATCTCAGTGTTTTTTTGGGTTTCTCTGACACAAGAAGTTTATCTGATTTCTGCTCATGGGATGCATCATCAACAAGAGACTCATATGCATAATCTTCTATCAGCATGCCCCCATAAAGAGATTCTTTACCAGGTGGATGTTCCTTTCCATCATTAGTTGGAGATTTGGCCTTGAGAATAATCTCTTCATATGCCTCCTCAGCACTTCTTAATGCATGTTTTCTCTTTTCTTTGGAATGACTATCAACGTGTTGTTCATCTGTTGGAGAGTACAGTGAGACTGATGTTGGTAACTGATACACTTTTTGGACAGCAACAATCTTCTCTGGGAGAATCTCAAAGCTCTCTGGTTCTGACTCCATGCTTGGGGAGAGGTCTGAGCAGGAAGACCTGCGGAATTCCTCCATCTCTGCTTCTTGTCGTAGCTCTTCTGTGGGAGATGCATCCTCAATTGGTGAGAGGTTGCTTGGTGGAGTTTTGGGCCTTTCTCTCCTTCTCTGTGCCCTTATTTCTTCTTTGTCTTTCTTAGACTTTTTTCCTGTTCCCTTTTGTTTCTCCTGTTCTCTCAGAAGCTCTTCTTCTTCTCGCAGCTCTTCTTCCTCTGATGAATCCTCAATGGTAGGAAGCTGGCCTGACCGGTGCTTCGCTTTCCTCTGTTGCTTGCCCTCACCACTCGACCGAACATGACTTGAGCTGCTGCTGTCACTGTCTTCATCAAGAGAAGACAAAGATGTTGGAGATGTTCCTGGGGTGAAACTGGATGCATGTAAACTGGAAGAGCCTTCACCTCTTGACCTGTCATCAGGAGAGTCTGTAAGGCTCTCTAGCTCACCGTCATCCGATGTCTGACGTACAGTCGCTGTACTGTTAAGTTCAATTGTTTTAAAATGTCGTATACCAGCTCCACTGTCAACTGAAGGTTGTTCTCCTTTATCTAGTTCTTCAATTTTAGTTACAGAGATAATACTCTTTGGTTCAGGCTCATCTTCAGGACTGATACTGCTTTTCTTGAGAAGGCGTCTCCCTTTGGACAATTCACTTTTGTCCTTTTCATCTTTCTTTGCATTTTGTTCCATTCGAATCTTCTCTTGATCTTTAATTTTCCGTCTGGCAATGTTCTCCTCATCAGAAGCATCCTCATCTGCACTCATCTCTATGATCTGCTTCCGTATGAAATCCTCCTCATCTATAGGGCTCTCCATTTCTACTTCCTTATCCCCAACAGTCTTTTTCCTTTGCAGTTTAGGTGAAGGTTCTCCCTCACTACTGTCCTCAAAAGAATCTCCTTGAATATCAGTTGGAACCAGAAGTTTTTTCCGCTCTTTTTTTGGTACATCAGTTTTTTGCTCTTTAGTTTCTCCATGTTGGTCATCCTCTGAGCTGAGTTCTGGAGACAATGGAAACACCTCCAGTCGACGCTTGACCTTTGGAGTTTCAGTTTGTGAATCTTCTTTAGATGCTGTCTGAGCCTCTAGTATTGGAAGGACGGTGCTTTCCAACTTGGCCAAGTCTGAAGGACTCGTCGGGCTGCTTTCTTTATCTTTCTCACCAGGCTTCCTCAGTAGCTCACTCTCTTTCACTGGAACAGAAACCTCTTCTTTATTCTACAAAACAGAAAAAAAATTAGAATTTTATAAGCTACGATTTCAACCATAATAAAAACATGCATTATATTTATAAGAGTAATAAGAACTACATAAGATAAACATTGTGTCTAGACAATAACCCAAATTTTACTATAATTTATCTATACCTCTACCTGAGATTTATCTATACCTCTACCTGAGATCAACTGTAGGATACTGTAGGTGTCTACGCAATGAACCTAGTTTGTCTACAATATATCTATACCTCTACAGCTACATGTACAGTTACCTCTCTGGATTCATCAATTTCATTAGACTTTATCAATGGCTGTAGCACATCATCCAGTTTTTCTTGTGGTTCAGAGGTCAATTTCCCCTCCTCTGATTTGTTTTTGTCCTGTTGGCTACATGTAAATGGTGGGGAGACTACTTCTACATTATGGCCTGAGCTACGGGACACACAATTAGCTGTAGATTTAAGTGTAGTGTTTTTGTTAACTTCCAGGTCAGTTACAAACAGTGATTTTTCCATCAGCTCCTCACTGGCTAATTTATCTTTCACACTAGATGCAGTAGATGTTATAGCAGGTGTCTGAGCTTGTTGTTTACACTGCAACTCTTCAGGCCTATTCTCAATTACTGATTTTTCATCTTCATGTTTACCAACCAGCGGGGATGGAGGGACTTGCATTTTCTGGTCAGTAAGACCCTTTGGCATGGCAGATTGTTCTAGATCTTTTTCTGTCACAGAGTCTGGAATCTGCCTAATATCCTTCTGTTCTGGCAATATTTTTTCTACCATCTCATTCACAGCAGGAATATGGGCTTGTTGTGTAGACTGCATCTCTTCAGGCTTAATCTCAATTATGGCTTGTATGTCTTCATTCTGACTAACAACAGGGGAGGGGGGGACCCCTATTTTCTGCTCAGTATAACCACTTGGGATAACAGACTGTTCTAGAGCTTTTTTTGTCACAGTGTCTGGAAATTTCTTCTCTTCTGGTACTTTTTTTTCTAAAATCTGTGAAGCATTATTATTATTATTAACAGATGACAGTTCATCTTTAATTACTTTACATTCTTTCTCATTCTCTGTTAAAACATCACCTGACTCTGTGTTTTGCTCACATACTTTCTCTGTTTCTGACTTTTTTTTTTCTGGTTCAGGAGCAGCTTTTTGAAGGACTAGAGGGATCGTATCTCCCATCTTTTTCTCATCTATATTTTTAGCTGGAGTAATCTCTTGCTCAGAAAAAGTGCTTTCAGAACTAAATTTAAATTTTATGTTGTCATTCATAGTCTTGTGAGTGACGTTTTGCTCTGTGTTCTCGAGGATCTCTAAATCTCCACCTGCTTGATCTGACATACATTTTTTCAGCACTATTTTATCTGTGCTGATCATTTCCTTTTCCAGTGGCTTATCTTCTTTTTCTACACAGAGCTCTTCAATGCAGTGATCCTTTGGGTTATATTTACTAGCATTTTCATCTCCACTTGCCAATACTTCTTCTGTGAAGTTGAGTTCAGTAACTGGAGATGGTGAGAGCTCATCTAATTGTGTCTGTGATTTGTCTTTTATCTTATCTTCTGTTAGACTTTTTTCAGAATTCTCATCATTACCTTCAGAAATATTATTTTCCATAAGACTAGAATCTTTGCTAGTGACTTCTGAGTTTTCAAATGGATCTTTCATCTCTGTCATTTGTACTATAAGCTCTTCTTTGTCACATACATTTACATAATTTTGGGGGGTTAACTGTGCTGTTTCTGTAACCTGCTCTTCTGTTAATTCATTATCTAAAATGGCCTGAGCCATGACCCCAGTTTCAAGTTGATCTGCTTGATTTTCTGGCTCTGTAGTTTCTTCCTGATATGCAATATCACAGGATGGCTGATCATCACAGTGCTCCCTGGACTCAATCCCTGGTGCCTCAATTTGCACAGAGGCCTCAGGTTTCCTCTCTGGCACATCCCCTATGCTACTTTGATCAGGATCGGTAGCTGTCTTGATAGAGCTTTCCTTTACAGACATGTTATCTACCGTATCGACATTTGAGGGTAGTGCAAGCTCTTCAGATTGTTTCTCTGTAGTTTGACTATGGGGTTCCTTGCTTATAGGAGAGCCTGCATTGAACTCTGTCATTTTGATCTCTTTGGCTGGGTCTGATGTCTCAGTGGATTGTGGCTCTGTTTCTTTTTCTGAAATGGCTTCCATGTCACTAACCAGAAGGGTCTGAATAACATTATCAATTATAGGTGCTTCCTGGCTGCTTTCAGGGTTCATTTCAAACGTATTAGCATATTCTTGCTTTTTGACCTGGCACGGTTCTGGCTCACTTTTCTCTGTATTCTGTACCTCTGCATGGTCCTCAGTTTGTTCTGCAGTTTCAGGCTGTTCTACATCTGCCCCGATAACATCTGCTGTGTCTTTGATTAGAGCATGAGGTGAAAGAGGGTCATCTTCCTTAACTATTTGCTCAGTTATAGTTGCTACGCCCTCTGTGTTTTCATTTAAGGTCCCAGGTGCTTGATCTTTGAACTCCTTTGGTACTACCTGTGTACTCGTCGGTATTGGCTCTGCTGTAACCCCTTGTTCTGCATCTGTATTTTTGACATCTTTAGCATCAACTTTGGCTGAGACTGGCTCAGACTTGTCAGCTGGGGCCTGAGTTATGCTGGGCATCCGTGTTAGCCCTTTGGCAGGGGTGGCAGTGGCAGTAGGTGCAGGAGAGGAAGGGGTGGAGGATGCAGCACAGGCTGGGGAGGAGGGAGGGGTGGGTTCATGTTTGGCTGGTAGCTTGGATGGAGAAGGGGGAGGTGGCATATCCCCAAGTTGCCCAGAGAGAGCCCTTTGGGTCTGGCAGTTTAGGCAGAGCCATTCTTTCTGTAAAAAATAAATAAATGAATAAATAAAGAATAATACCAGATTTGAGATGAAGTATTGAAACTTTAGGTGCCACAACACATTTATTGCTTCTGATTCTGAGATTGTTCCATGTTGCACAACACATTTAACAAATAAACCTCTCATACTACAGCAGACGATAACTCACTCTATTTCTGGAGTGTTTTTTAAATGTATGTAGCTTAAGAGATTGTTCATTTATTATTAATAGTAATGGGATGAACCTTTATCAGTTCAGTGTCCTGTTCAGCAAAAACTGAACCTCAACAGTTAACAGATGTTAGTGAACATGTAGAGTGAATGAATGAACATTTGGATATGTGGAAGTGAAGTAATAGTGAAGTAAAACAAGCTAAAATATTAAGCAACTTTAAACTGTGTGGCTATTGCATGGATATACTGTATGGTATTCCTCCAACTAGCTACACAAAATTATCTTTTTACAGACAATTAAATCTGCTAACAAACAAATTGGAAAATGCAATAAAGGAAATGTGGTCTATAGTTGTTCTAGCATCCTTTCATCATAATTTCCTTGTGAGACCACATGGGAAAAAATTCCATCCCCCACTTAAGCTGTGACTGAGACTTGAACACAGCTCAATTAAAACTAACAACTGTGTATAACCATTTCCCCGATATTCCAGCCCACAGGAATCTATTTAGACAGATTTCAAATGTGTGATTTCCAAAGAAAAACATTGGAGTTGGTAAAAGCTACAAAAAGAACAACACCTGAAATGTACTGAACCTTGTGACGTCAAGCAGCGCACTCCATGACACTGAATGCACCACAAATGGTAACGTCAGAGATGAATATTACATGTTCGTGGGGGATGCAGATGCCACATGCAGGCAGTCCTCTCATGGGGAATCATGCCCGACTCGCTGACGTAAATTCAGAACGATCTATGCTAGGCTTCAGCGCTGAGGCATGTGTAGCTACGTTTTGGTTCTCCAGTGGCTTTGCTGCAGGGTTAAGTTTAAATCTAGAGGAGGTCAGGGATCCCTGTGCCATGCAAGGGCAGAGATACTCTGAGATAAGGAAATTCATACTATACTCAAGTTATATGCCAAGACCCATTATTTTGTGTGCCGAGACAGAGTTCAAGGACAAAGACATACAATCCTAATGAAACCCTATAAGATGAGTCATGTACTTGTAACCTTATGAAAGGTACTTGTATTTCAACATTATGCAGAAAGGTACATCAGAAGAGAGGGAAATGTCTAAGGAAAAAATGACAACTACAAATCAAAGAAATCAGGAAAGCAAATATGTAAAGACTTTCAAACAGTCTGGTCAAACACCGCACTAAAGTTCCCCGAATTGCATTGCATTGCTTGAAACTGTAACTTGAAAGTGAAAGTTGCGCTCAACTCCTTTTAATGCAATTCATCAGGAACAAAGCGGCGATTACAAGATCAGACAGAGGAAAATGAAAACAAATCTATTTGACTCAAAGGTTACTAACTTCAAATAATAGTATGAAACATCAATTTTGATTCCTTTTATTCAATCTCTGGCCACTAACAGCCAACCACCTCTGCATGTTGGCATACTCATGTATTTCAGAAACCACTAAGAACTACTTGTCTCACAAACAGAGGCATTAAATTCAGCAGCCTCGGAGGTGAAGAGACTGTAGCTGATGAGAAATAATGAGAGTCCAGTCAGTCACATGATTTGTGGCTTGGCCTGAAAACGCTGCTTGTCTTCTCACCACTCATTCTTTCATACTGCTGAGTTTGCAGACAGGAATATCAGACAAAGCTACATGAAAAGGGCCTATATAATCTATGCCAGACTTCTTTAGAGCATCTCAGGATGCTGATAAGGGATTTTATCTGAGATTGATTGCAGATTATTTGAAATAGAAACGTTGCATGTATATGGAAAAAAAGGAAATGCATGTTAAGGGAACAGTCCATTCTCAATCTCGTATCTTTTTCAAAGGAAGCATATCCCATATAGCTTGAAAAGTTGAAAGTTAGGAAAAAAATAAATCCCATCCTTACTTCCTAAGAAAATCATGTCTCGTTTTACTGTGGTGCCATTTAAAAATAAAAAAAATTAGCTTCTTGATTACAAAAGGTGTTATAAACAGGTTTTCTTACATACATTTATGCTCTTGCTTCTATGGGAGACGCCCCTGATCTGATCTGATCGAAGTTTCCATTTCTGTCAGTCAGGAAAAACTGTGCTTTACAATCCCTACCCAATGAGCACAGATGGGTGTGCTTGCTCTCAAAGCCAGAATGTGTGCCTGTGTGAAATCTGTCAATAAAGGTGTGAAACTGATCTAATTTTACTAAAAGCACAAAGACTACCACAGACTTATTTCTTTAATGCAATACAAACCTACCATGTGAATCAAAGTTTCCATCTATGGGTTCTTTACCAATTGTTATTACTATGGCAATACCTTCATTCATTCAAAACTATAATAGTAGTATACTGCATGCTTATCCAGATTTAGATACAAATAATAAGGCTTTTAATTAAATCTATCAATTCAAATGTGTCCAATTTAAGTATTCAAGTCAAACTGTTTTCATTTTCTGTCATAAATGCACAATAGGCAAACAAATAGGAAGTCACATTTTCTCAATAACCTTTTCACACTCTTCCTCCAAATTCTAATATTCACCGCCTCCTCTCTCACTCTCAAAGCTCTTTCTTTCTCTCCTCCTCTCACATCCGCCACCCCTCTTCCTCTCCTTATTAGCTAGCTACAGTAGGTCTGTGTGAGGTTCAAACTTCCTGTAAGACTCTGAGCTGGCACCATACTGATTTCCTGGTGCTGCGTGTACGGTTTAAATGTGCCAGTTTTCATTATACTAAGTGTCTGATGTTAACACATTAAGGGATACACATTAAAATTTGAGTCAGCAAAAATTGTGCGTTTCTCAGTGTGAGATTGCCGTCTTTGTACTCTTGGTTCGGAGCTTGGTTTAACAGAATAGTGCCTAGTGGGTGTCTCTCCATCATACACACATAAACCTTCACATCTAAAAATACGACCGCTTTCAAAACATCAGGGACAGGATGGCACGTGGTGGACACTGCAGGAATGCGTCTGGTCTAAAAGAGAGCCTTTTGAGCTCTAAGGAAACACACACTCACATACACAGCAATAAAAGCTTGCTCCCACAACAAGGAACATCTCCCATAATGTCCTGCAGTCATTCTTGGCTCTGCCTCTACCACTCTGGCTATTTTTTCCTCAACGTACAAGAGAGTAAAGAGACACAGTTTTGACTGCGAGCCAGACAGACAGGTAGAATAAAATACAGATAGACTGGACAATTTAAGTCACACTGTTTGATTAAGCCAAGAATAAGTAATGAGTATCTGAAACTCCAGATAGAACCAAAAAAAGTGGTGCCTTAGAATGACAGGACATTCACTTGGACACATCGTCCTGTCGATTAAGAGACTTGGAGATGTTATTCAGAAAGGCAAGCTAGAAATCAGAAGATTGCTAAAGATAAACAGAGCAAACATCACAATCAAACAGACAGGCAGACAGATCTCCATGGCGATGGAAGGCACACAGACACACACGTCTGTACACATTATATAAAAGTGATCAAATAGACAGATTGGGAGACGGCACTGTAGCTATGGGAACAGAACAAGCAGACAGGGGAAGGTTGAGCAGCTCTTTAAAGAGGATATGAAGTGTTCAGGCTGAAGTATTAGGAAGAGTTTAACTTTTCATTTCTAGGCAAAAATTTAAAGAGACTTGCAAATTTGGGAGGATCTGCAATCCAGCTGATCAATACATATATACATATATATATATATATTTTTTTTTTTCTCCCCAATTTTGTGTGTGTATTATACATATATGCTTACATAAAAAAAACATATTATAAAATCAAAGAGTCAACAAACAAACCCTTTTTTCCTATTGTGCATATTTTGTGAAAATATCTCAAATATGAGTTCAAAGAATATGCAAAACAAACTTGCTACTGGGGTATTAAAAATCATAAATCGGTGCTGATAATTGACACCCAGATGAAGGCGAGTTAGCCACAACTCATCTGTGTAAAAGCTATGTGAAAAGTTTTTTTTCTTTATTCAAGTTCTTGGATTTATTAATATATCAAAATACTTATGAAGTAATGCTTAATAACTAAAACAGAGGAGTGTGTTATTTTATTTCAAAATGTAATTTCCTCCACATAATGCTATTCAGCACAATAATATTGCACAATCTGAATAAAATAAAAACACAAAAATGGAAACGGAAATGCCTTTTTTAAATTTTAAAATATATGAAATATGTCTTAGAGGTACAGCAATCTAAAACATTTTGATGAAGAGAGTGAAAGAAACATTTTTGGCAACACTCCACTTAAAGCCTTTATATATAATGCATTATAAAAGTAGTTTTAATGCATTAATTATGCCATTTGGTGCACCTTAAAATGCATTGTACAATCTCATGTACAGTATAATCGTAACCCCAGTTAAGACATTATAAGGCTTATCAATTTATTGTTTTGCTATGCATTTTAAATTCAGTTATAATTATTTATGACAAGATATAAATGTATTGATTAATTACAATGCAATATAGCTCCTTTAATAATACTTAATAATGCTTTATACATAAATGCTTTAAGTAAAGCGTTACTACTTTGGAATAATTTGCAATGATGAATCATTTACTTTAGAAAGTAAAATATATTTCGTTTTTTTAATTTGTATGAAAATGTAAACTGCTGGAATGCATTCTGACAAAATTATTCTCTGTTGAAATGCATCCTTTTTCATCAAGGCTTAATCAAATCAGGTCAAAGACAGAAGGCGATCACGCCTGCTCTGCAGCTATAGAGAGGCAGCACAATAGCATGAAGGAGTTCTGGCTGCTGGATGCTCAGATTCAGGGAGGTGGTTGATTATGTAAAACTGTGGTGTTCTGCTCTGAGGGAGGCCACGCAGTGCTGTATGTGACCCCAGGCTGGAAATACTGAGAAAGGGGAGTCAGCTAAATCTGTTACGCTGGTGGAGTGGGAGGTGAATGGGTCACAGGGAGAGTGAGCGTGCGGGCAAAACCTTGGAGAATAGAGGCATGGCAAAAGACAAACAACATGCACTTTATTTCTTGTTACACTGAGCTGTAACTGTATGCATGGAATGAATGGGTCATCTTTGAGGTGGGGGTGCACAGTGGGGAGGGATGACACATCAGGTGGCTGGCAAGTGACTCAAAGCCTAAGGCAGATGGCCAACCGAAAAAAAAAAAAACAACAACACCCCAGAGTGTGCAATCTAATCCCTGGTCCAGTTCTCTATGGGACTGTTGTAAAACAGTCAACACTGTGCCACACATAAAAAGCGTCACACCTGATTTGTCCAACAATGCCTACCTCATTAGCGATAAAACGACAATGTTGAATTGCTTATGAGCTAAAATTACCTACTGTATGCCACTATCCACAGACCTGCCAATTAACCCAACTGCCAACTAACCCAGTCGTGGCCTAATGGATAGGGAGTTGGGCTTGTAACCCAAAGGTCGCAGGTTCGAGGCCCAGGTCCGGCAGGGAT
>JAUCMU010000080.1:5210793-5239918 GCA_032275025.1 Enteromius treurensis | reverse complement strand
TTATGTCCATGTACTGAACTGTTATTATTCAACCATGCCAAAGTAAATTCAGTTTTTCATTCTATGGCACCTTTAAATGATCATAGTCAGTCAAATACACTTACATTAAAGAAATAAAACACACACACACACAGTGAGATTTTCACTGTGATACAGATCCAGGAAGACAACTTTGTGTCCCATAGGAGACAATTATTAGCATTGAGTCACACAGGCAGTTACCCTCACCTGACAGACTGATGTTGACACACCGGTCTGCATGCAAGTGTTGCTCTACACAGCCAAAGCACAAAGAGCAAAGCCTTTTTGCAACTTTATCAGGTCTGGGAAGAAAAAAGTTAAATCTCAATTTTAAAACCTGATATTTCCAGGTTTTCCAAGATTGTGGGAACCCAGTAATTAGCTACTATACATTATAATTTAGTAGGTAATTATAGAATATATAGTACCTAATTATAGAACCTATTAAATCAACAAATGTCCTCGATATGTAGATCCTTTATCAAGGCAACTTGTGCTAATATGAATCATAAAAAGACAGCAAATTTGAAAGCATAATAAACAAATTAGTTATAATAGATATAGTTAACCTAAAAATTTGTAAATGACAGAATCTTCAATTTTAGGTCCTCAACATACCTCCCTACCTTCTGAGTTTGCTAAAAAGCAAAGGTTAATTTCCAACAGGAGGCAAGTCTGTGAGTCATCTGAGATGGGATCAGACTAGGAGTGCAGACACATTTTTAAACACATTCACTCGAAGAGGCTCAAAGTGCATTGGATTACACAGTGAAGTGTCAAGCTTTTTAAGTAAACAGGGACAGGAATGATGAGACTTATGTATAATGCAACAGAAAAATAAAAACTTCAAAGATCAACAGCAAAAGGCCATTCTCCAGAGAATGCTTGAACTGTAGATCACTATTGTAAATCACACCTTTGATCACCATAAAAAAAAAAGAGCACATACAGTGTAAACACTACGAAAATTCACCAAAAAAAACCCTGTTGACTCATCTTGTTCACAGGCACATATACAAATTCTCGTCCAATAAAATACCCTCTAGAATAAGCATGTCCCGTCCTCCTAAATTATAAATACCACCTGCCTACGACAAGCAAATGCAAGCAGCATAAATAGACTTTTAGTGTTGCCGGCTGTGATGAAAAACCACAAGCTACAGGCAGCTAAAAACAGAAAGGAGCCCTTTGAGGTGTTCCGGCCCAACTTCCTGTTTTAATAGGAAATACACCAATAATGAATTTCTCCAAAACACTTTAACAAAAGAGCTGTAGCAGAACTCTTACCTCTGAGAGATGTGGAGTGGGGTTGAATCCACACAGGTTGCACACAGTCTTCTGGCACTCTGTGCAGGTGCTATAGTTGGGAGACTCCCCTAATCCCACGTTCAACTTCACTTTACAGAGTGGACAGCAGGACTGGGCCTCAGAGCCTGAAACTGGAGTTGGAGGCTCCTCTACTTTTGTCAATTTTGGAGGAGGCACCTCCGCTGATGTTTTTCCTTCAGCTGCTTTAGGTTTTGGAGATGCTGTGTCTTTGGAATAAGCAGGTGGTGTGTCGGGAGGTGACTCTGAGCCTGAGTCAGGGGGGGATCCAGGAGGGGAGTCTGCTTCAGACCCAACGAGGGAATCGGGGGGCGATCCTGAAGGAGATTCTGGGGGAGATTTTGATTCCTCCCCAGAAATGAGGTTGGTGGCAGAGCTCAGGATGGAAGTGCCAAAACCAAACATCTTTCCAGACATGCTCTCGGCAGACTGAGAACTTGCTGGTGTAGGTTTAGCTGACTCTGTAAGACCACTGAATCCACTGAAGAGTTTGCCAGTGACCGACTCGCTGGTCTGAGCAGCAGAGCCGGCCTGAGGTTTGGACGACCCACCAAAACCACTAAAGAGTTTTCCTGTGACTGACTCAGTAGCCTGGGCACCTGGAGAGGGTTTTGTCACCTCTGTCAATCCTCCCAGACCAAATCCTCCAAAAAATCCCCCTCCATCTTGTTTAGGAGTGGTCTTTGCAGGAGAAGGTTGAGGACTACCTTTTGGGCTTTGTGAAGGTTTTTGAAGAGGTGGAGGCTGTCCACGCTTGGCCCCTAGTTGTCCAGGTTGAGTTCCCTGCTGTGGTCCAGGTTTTGGTGTGGTTGGAGGTGTACTTCCTTTCCCCGTATCAGCAATACTCTGTTGTTTGGTCAGCACTGGGGGCTTCTTCCCTGGCTCACCCTTAGAGGGAGACCCAGACGGTGGCTCTTTCCTTTGTGGGGAGGGAGGTGCAGAAACCAGCTTGGGGGGCTGTTTCATCAATGGAGGTCCAGGAGGCTCCATGTCTCCCACTGCCCGCTGCATCTGACAGTTCAGACACAACCATTCCTTACCCTGTGGAAACAAACAGGAAATGTCAAGGCACATGAAAGCAGATGCAGCAAAAATTGATTAGAATTTGCATTACCTCAAGCAAATTAGAAAATAGCAATCAAATATTTTCATTTACATAGCCAGAAACACCCAGTATGCAATTTGTGGAGAACTTTATTCTATGTAATCCTTTATTCTTATTGGATTGATTAGTAAGCTCTGAAAGCCATGGATTTCTGATTAAATTATATGAATAACATTTAATTTACTTTATTGTTAGTTAATTTTAAAATCCTTTAAAAAAGAAACACCAATACTGTACACTCATCACTGTGTGAGTAATACTGTTATTCTCTCGAACATGGACTAGGAATAATGCCAAACGTCTGTACAGTATATTCACTGCCTTTATAAATGATGAATGTGGTTTCTAAACACATTGAAAAACAACTTCCTCCACTTCCTGTCTGGGTGATGTAAGTGACCTTGATAATATTCCACCTTCTGTGCCATTATTTTCCTCCCAAACTCATGGATGAGAGGAATTAGCGCAAGCTGTATTTGTCAGAACTATAGAATGGTTATTATAACAAAACCCTGCAGCTTTAATGAACAAATCTGAACTGATTTTACTGATGTCTTCAAAGAAAGACTAAAAAAATAGAGCCTTGTACATTGTGTATGAAAAGCTGGCAATATTTGCCACTCTTATCTACATATGGGTAAAAATTAAGGCCAGTGTGAGATCTATGCGAGTGATGTAGTAAAGGCAGCAGATTTGTCTCTTACCGCTGAGTCTGGTGGACTAAAGCCGCACAGGCTGCACACCTGCTGTTTGCACTGAGTGCAGGTGTTGTAGTTGGGTGGCTGGTCTTTAGCCTGCAGATTCAGCACTGTAGAATTACATAGAGGACACATTGCTTTCCCTTGAGCCCCTGGCTCAGGTTTACCCTGCTGTTGAGGTCCACTGGGTTTTGCTGCAACTCCTGGACCAGGCTTCCCAGGTCCTTGTTGCTGGGGGCCTGGTCCCCCAGGTTTGGGTCCTTGCTGTTGAGGTCCTGGTCCACCAGGTTTAGGTCCCTGCTGTTGGGCTCCTGGTCCCCCAAGTTTGGGTCCCTGTTGAGGCCCTGGTCCACCAGGTTTAGGTCCCTGCTGTTGGGGTCCTGGTCCACCAGGTTTAGGTCCCTGTTGTTGGGCTGCTGGTCCCCCCGGTTTGGGTCCTTGTTGAGGTCCTGGTCCACCAGGTTTGGGTCCTTGTTGTTGGGGACCAGGACCTCCAGGTTTACCTTCAGGTCCCTGTCCTTTAGGTGGACCTTGCTGAGGTGGCTTACCCCCTTGCTGCGGAGGACCCTTCCCCGCTCCACTCTGTGGGCCAGGAGACTTTCCTTCTGACTTTGCTGGCACCTCTTCCTCATCATCACCAAACAAACTAAACTTTGGGATGTTGGCAGAGGAGACAGCAGAAGAGACCGCACTTAGGGGGTTGGCCCCACTCAAAAAGCCAGACGAGAACATGCCAGTTCGTGGTTGTTCTGGATCTTTAGGTTCCTGCCGGAAACGGGACTCGAGGAGGCTGAGGGAGGAGGGGCTCCGTCCAGGCTTTGGCTTAGGAGGCGGCCCCTCTCCAAAGGCATCTACAGTCCGACTTTTACTGAGACCTGCTGGGACTCTGGTGCCACCAGCTTGAGTCTCTGGTGGCCTGTGGAGTGAACAGACATAAGGTCAACTTCACATTCATTAGCCTCAAGTCAACATAGATTTTAAAAAATCTGTGATTAACTGAAATGTACTTTATTTACTTAAGAACAATTCTGGATAAATTCCAAAAATACATTGCAATACAGACAATAAATCAAGCAAAATTCATGCAGCAGAAAAATGTGAATCTAAAATGGGCACCATGGTCCATATTACATAAGCAGTTTATTACTGTTGTACGTGAATAATTTTACTAGTTTACTAATTTTAAGAGACAGCAGAAAGAAAAAAAACACAGAATAAATCAAAAATAAGTTAAATGTCTATGCTTTTTTCACTACGTAATGTGACCAAGGCTAACTAAGGATGCACCTGATCTTAAAGCCACAAAAAATGCCAACAACTCAAATTATATACTGATGATTAGTGCTTTAATAAATAGAGTTTTCCTGTATTTGGGCTATAATTTAGAACAGCCTCTAAT
Organism: Enteromius treurensis; assembly: GCA_032275025.1. Classification (NCBI taxonomy): domain Eukaryota; kingdom Metazoa; phylum Chordata; class Actinopteri; order Cypriniformes; family Cyprinidae; genus Enteromius; species Enteromius treurensis. The sequence continues at coordinate 5,235,369 of JAUCMU010000080.1, read as the reverse complement.
GTAAGAAAACAGAGACTGGCACAAGGCAAGAAGACACCTTCTTTTAGCAATAGAAAATGTGAATTTTGCCCATTGTTCTCTATTTCTAACAATGTACAGATCTAGTTACAAAAGCCTGATGTCAGTTTTTACATCTGTAACGTTTCTATAGCCTTTATGCTATTCTAGTAAAGCAGATTGAAGTGTAATTACTTATCAAAATATGTTAATTTAAATAGAATGTATTTATTATTGCTAATTTAAAATAACATTAGTTTTTGGCATAATTTCACTATAATTTAATTTCTATGCATCACTATAATTAGCTCAATGGCTGGTTAGCACAGCATTTTAAAGTGTTAGTGGTTCTCCTGGGCGTTATTTTACATATATTTGAGCGTTCAGTCATTCAGCCACCCATAAAAGATCATCACGCCACGTCCAATATTCGTAGTTTCTGATGGAGAGGCGCTCTTCACTTAGGCATGACTGCAAGCGTTTCAGCACCACGGACAGCGAACAACCTATAATATATGTAGCTGTAACACGGTCCTTGTTTTCATGTGTAATACTACACGCACGCTCCCCAAAAATAAGCGAAAGCGATCAATGAGCATGATGGCATTTGTGCTTGCAGTGCTATATTTAGTCATATTAATATTTATACCCCCTCCCCCCATTTGCGCTTGGGTAAAAATAACACATTTAAGCCTTAGCAACTTTAAAGCCACAATTCAATTAGCTTACGAATGAGATCATGTCAAAGGGAACGTCCATCGCGTGCTTTCAAGTGATCGAATTTTCATAGACTTGTGTTATTCTCAGACAGTGTTTTCCAAGGCTGCTCATGACATCACCTACACAGCCCATAGGAGGAAGATGGAGTGTGCACGGAGAACGCAACGGATATCTGGATACACAGAGAACGGAAATTTGACAGTTTGGATTCATATTTTTCAAGGAAATGCTTATTTTGAATTTAATTTTTTACCCTGGTGTCTTGCATGGATTGAATAAGGCGGTTTAAAGAAAGCTACATTCATTAAAACACTATGCACATCCACTATGCACATACAGTGACCCACCATATTAACGATGATGACACTAATTATAAAAAATGCGTTTCGTTCAAATCAGCGATAGTTCTACCCATACGTATAGCTATAAAACAGAAGCGCACTAAGGAGGTACTGAATTGCAATCATATGCATGGCTGAAAATTGGGCTGGATTAAATTTCTCGCTATAAAACGGCCGTAAACATGCAGCAAGAGCGTGAATGGGTGTGATCATGTTTTGCATCGGTGCTGCTGTCGTGATGTGCCAACCTGCAGTGCTCTGATCAAAACACAAGCACATCATAGATGCGTCCAACACGAGCGCTCGGGCACTGGAGGGACGGACATCATCATCGTGATTACGGCATACATTTATAGACACTTCAACTTGCCTGGACTGCGCTTTGGCCATAGCGGCCACAAGCTGCTTTCTTTCCTCCTCAGACAGATTACTGAGGTCTGCCTCTACCCCAGCGGGCATCTGGATGAAGCCACCCTTCCCATCAGGTGCGAGTCCCGCTGGTAATCCAGCGAGCGCCCCTTCGCCGCCTTCTAGGCTCGCTTCGTTCCCCATGATCGACCCCTTTCCTTTTTAATCCCTCTCCCTGCAGCTAATTACGCGGCGATGCGGCTCTTAATGTCCGGAGTAAGGCGACGGTGTCGGTATCCGGGGTTGTTTCGGATGCATGGCGTTTTATTTTTCCATTTCAGTCGAGGGTCTCTGTAGCGATAACGCGCATCCCGAGAGCAGAGCCTCTCCGTGCGGGTGTAGGTCTAGAGTTGTGCGCCTCCCTCTTCCATCCATCCAACGCGCATGTCCCGCCCCTCACAGGTGATCATAAGACGTCGCCGTTGAAAAAAGCGGTATTAAAGGGACAAAGCGCCTTAGAATTAACAAATCTTTTCATAATTACCCTGTTTATTTTGCTTTCAATCCGAGCCAATAATTCCCTAATTAGGGAACCGATTTGGTGGAGAGCAGCTGGTTTTGCAGTAAAGAGAAAGGGAACTCTTTGCATTACATCTATTTAATTAGGTAGATTACATATCCATTAACTTTCTTTTTCCAATATCAAGATTTTTTTTGTTAAACCCTGGACTAGTTGTTATAAATGCACGATCTCATTACCTTTTAAGGAACACACCCACAACATTTAAACTTACTTAACAGGTTATCACACATTTAAGCCTAAGCAACTTTATCCAAGGTGTACTGTAGATTAGTTTGTTTCTGCATCAAACAGATTTGGAGATATTTAGCATTGTATCTTTTGCATTTCCTTTGTTTTATGGATTATGGGCTAATATTTTGGCCAAAAGTAATCGGCACCTATTCACCAGAGAGCAAGCGATGTAATGCGACATTTTTCTCAAATACTTTCAACAAATGTTAATTTTTAGAAAAAAATATTATTGAAAGATTTAAGTAAAAAGTCCAAAAATGTATGTTTTATTTCATGGTGGCTCCAAACTAAAATATATAAGCAGTTTCATGAGTTGTTTTGGGGTGAAAAAATCTACAAGAAATTAAAACTTAAAGCCTTTGCAGCTGAACACAGTGTAACCAATCAGATAAGAATACCAGGGGGTAACATTTTATGGTCTAAAATGATTAGTTCTTACTTTAGGCTACTCTCACTTCCACAGATCAGCACTGTATTTGAAATTGTAGCATTATTATAAGTGTTCCCTTGGCTCTTAGTGCTTGAATTTATTCTTAGCTCCCTGCTGTTACTTTGGTGATATTTGCACCCTTTTCAAACTGCTTTGAGGAAGAATATAATGGCTAAAACTGTAAAATAACCGAAACAGTGCTGTAACTTTCACTAGTTGTCTGCTTTGGTGAATTAGAGTGAATTACTTGCCGTTAGGTTCAGTCATCCAACCACTGCATAGATCATACATTCACAAACACATCCATTCACAGACTCAGTCATCTTGCTCACAGATCTCCTGCTGAATAGGAATCATGAGTCACTGCATCAGTATGTCCATAAGTCATCAATATGTCCTTGGCTCATAGCTATGCCAAGGGCCTGGAGACAGAAGGAGACACTGAAGGAGTTTGTCACCAATGACTTCTACAGAGTCAGAGGGAGAATTTGCACGGACACATTGCCCAATTTAAAGAGCTGTTTGTCCTGACAGTGCCGTTTGTCCTCAAAATCACAGAGGCTGTGGGATTTTGCACGAATTGAAACCCAGAAAGCCGCAGACACGCAACTTAATATAACTATGTCTGAGCAGCCTTGAGGAGTGACGGAAGAAGATCCTGTCTCCATTAGCAACCTTTATTGATTCCCACATTTGTGCAGAGATGAAGCTGACTGCAGGACCACTCTCACCTGATCAACACATCACTGAGCCAGTTCTGAACAAAACATATTGGATAAAATTAGTTACCCAGGGCTGAATACATTTCCCAATGTTCATAAACAGTTGCTAAATTAACACATTTAGTGAGTCATTCTGAACTTAGAACCCCGCGGATAGACTAAAACCAATCTGATTTTACAGGAAGTGTCCATTTTCCTTGCATAATCTGATATGGAGATGTGATAATGCTAGAATCTCCTCTGAAACTAAAACCAGAGGTGCTTTATCTCTCTCTCTCTCTCTCTCTCAAAAAAAGTCAGAACCAGCCAGAAACAGCCTAGCTGTTAACGCATCTGACATTTTAGGAAGTGGGGATGTTCTGGTCCTGTCGCCCCCTCTTCTCTCAATCATTTAAAGTGATTTCATCAATAAAATGGCAAAAAAAGGCCACAGGGAAAATCCTGAACCAGCTAATTAAAGTCTTCCGGAGATCTTGAAAATTACAGACAGGTGTGTAACAGCAGGGTTGGAACCAAACGCGACAGGAAGGAAGATCTCCAGGATCACGACTGAGCATCCGCTTTATCTTCAGCTATGGTTTTAACAACGGAACAGCTTCACAACAGAAACCAGACAGGCAAAGAAAATAAATGTTAACTGTAAAATCTGATCAATAAGTTGCCATCAGTGTATAAGTGTATTTTTAGTGTTCATGTATATATTATACAGTATATGTAAATGTAATCATATTTACTTATTAATTATATTTATTTTTGTATTTTTTTTATTTAAATTTATATTTGATATTAAATTATGCCATTTTTTTCTTTCATGCAAAACTGTAAATCCAAAAATGCACTATAAAGTTATTGTATCTCAAAATAAAGAATTGACCCTATACAGCCTAAATGAGCTGTTTCTTCTCCTTTTTTTAAAATATTTCTATTTAGCAATTATTTTATTTCATTTGTTAGTAATTTTAGCGGTTGAACTTATTCTAATTAGTTAAAATAATTGAAACAACAACTAAAAACACTCTTTTTCACTCTTTTATGTCCACTGCACACACTTCAGCAAGCTCTGGCCTTTTCATTCAAGGCTCGGACACCAGCGATTGCTTCTACATGCATTTCAAACCTATAAGGATCCCAGATTCCTCTAAAGCAGTTTCAGGCTTCCTTTTAACTATTCCGTGTTATCCTCTCCACCCTGGTTCACATCAGAGTGACGGCTGTGTGATGTGACAGTGGAGGCTTATTCAGCCCAGTCCACAGCTCCAGGGGGAATTCGTCCTTGCGTGACCAGCTGTTGTCCCTGGGCTATATCGAGGAGATGGACTCTTATCAAGATCCACAGATGCTCTAACGATCTCCACACATCAATTAACCAGATCAAATGGCATTAGTGCTCAGTTAAGATTTCTATCATGGCTATCTGCTGTTGGCACCACGTTCAGGATAAATACAATGACAGGAAAGTCAAAGATTACTATTATTTTTGTTAGGGGGTTGTCCTGCTCTTATTCCCTCCCTCTCATCTACAGTGATGAACGGCGGCCAAGAACAGATAGCCTTCCCTGCACAGGGCTGACCGCTGGAGCGAACGCTAATGACCTTAATGCTCTGAAGCGGAAGTACACACACACACACACATATACAATGTCACACACACACACCACCACTGTAAATATAGCTACGAAAACTGTTTTAACACAGCCATTCAAAAGTTTGGGGGCAAGTTTTTTAATATTTTGCAGAAATATGTCTCTTATTGTCTCCAGAGCTGCATTTATTTGACCAAAAATACTGTAAATTTGTGAAGTATTATTACAATTCAAAATAACTGTTTTCTTATCAATATAATGCTTCCTTCCTGAAATAAAAGTATTAATTTCATTATTAAATTTAACCAAACCGTTGAGCTGTATATTCTATACCTACAAATGCTCACCTCTACTTCCTGCAGCCTGTCGCTTTAATAAATACACATACAGACTCATATACACACATTGTCTGCACTAATAATGCTTCATAAAGTGCCAGTGTGTGTGTGTTGCTGTTCGACATGCATGTATGCAGGTGTGTATGGGTGACTTACAGCGCACAGAGAAGCAGAGAAGTGTAACTGAAGCCTGAAACCTAATCACACACACAGTGCGTTGCTCATTAAAGTTGAATATGGGCTTCAATACAGAAAATATTGCTGGCATGACCCTTCAGATGAACGCAAGATATTATTCTAAAAGATAAGCAGAAGCTGTGAGCTCTTTATGAATCATGACTAGGGGCAGTGTGCTAGTCCAATGATATCTACCTTTAAACGAAATACAATTTCTGTCCAGAAGGTAATGATTCAGAAGTGACTGTGCAAGTGTATCTAGTCACTAACACATACAACTATCACACAGGTGGTTATAAGTGCTGCACAGTTGCAAGAGGAAGTGAGAAAGAACTGACAGAGATTTAAAGGTGGATACAGTAAAGGGTTACATACCTGCACTACAAGCTGTCTGACTGTCTGCTGCAGTATTCGTCGGTGACAGATCCTCGTGCGCTTTGTTCCCTAGAGACGATGTTTCGTTTGTGGTATATTAGTCGTCCTGATCTCCACATCCTTCTTAGACAGTCTGCATGTGCTTAATTCCTCCCTTAACACCCCGTTTTCCCTCCCAATGAGTACTAATAACTGGCTGACTAAAAATACACTCTTAAAGGGAAGGTGTCTCTCACCTCTCTGGCTGCGCCCTGCATCAGCTTCGGCACAAGGCACACCCCCTTTAATTCACACACACACCTCTAATCAGCTTTCTTACGAGCCATCGGCCAATCACGGGTCTGGGATAAGATACACTTACAGAATAAGACACGGGAACATGCACTTACAAGTACATGTGTGTGCACTGAGGTCAAGGCCACGCTGAAAATCTGAGGATCTAAATATAATTTGAAGATAAAAAAAATAAAGTTTATTAGAGTGAAGGAACATGAATTCAGTACCACGAATAAATAATAAAGTAATTCTGCAATATATGTAGGTCATTAGACTCAAATTGGTATGCTGATCATGTAATTTGTAATGATAGTAAAATGTATATATATATATATATATATATTGAATTTGCATAAAAATTAAGCATATTGCAGAACATTTTACCACATTTTTCCATTTATTTGCCTTAAGTTATCCTAATTTTAAATAAAAAAAATTATTCCAATAATGTAAATCAATTAGGACTTCCAGTCAAACTCTTTTTCTCCCGGGTAACTGATTAACAACTACTTTAAGTTACTCTGTTTTTTAGGTAGAGTATATAATTCCATAAAACACTCACCTTCCAAGCGTTATATTGGCTTGAGCTGCTGTTGTTTTGCTGTTAAAACATCTGTAAATGCACTATTGCCATGTTATTAATGAACTTTGTCTCTAAGAACTGTCATCTGTTGTAATATTCAGCTGACACTGGTAGAAGACATTATCAATGACAGTTTAACCTCTCTAGGCTTAAGGTTAAGTTTAACAACACAACTTTGCCAAAGCGTTACATAATAAGGCTCCGAGTATCTCTTGCTTCTTGTGTGTGAGTGGGGAGGGACAGCGGTGGGACAGTGGTGGGGTGGGACAGTCAGATTAAGGTTTAAGTCGGTTGTTTGTGAAAGACACACTGTGGGATCTCCATGTTGCTTCTGAGATGCTGATGTCTGCTAGTTGTTTTCACCTGTTTGAAGAAGGTTGTCTGATATATCTTTCTTTCTTCTGTTGAACACGCCAGAAGATGTTTTAAAGAATTTACAAAGCAGTTTTGAATACAATGAAACAATAACTAATTTTGTTGCAAGTTAAGCAGGGTACTTTTCAGATGCGGTTGGTCTCTTCTCCAATTTAAAAGTCCCTATAGTTATTATATACCTTCACTGCATGGAAAAAAGTTCTCCTTTTATTAACAGAGAATAATTAACGTTTTAGAGGATCTCAAACATGAGGCGGAGTAAGTAAAGCTTCATTTCTTTCTTGGATTTCTTGAAAATGAAAGCCCAACTGTGAGCAAAGGGTCGTTAAAAATGGGATTGGGAAAATGGTGAAATTGAAATTATTCAAGCTGTTAAGAAGGCGTAAATAAATAAATGCAAATTGTAGGTGAGATTGCATCTATCATGCTCCAAGGGTTATGCCTCGAAACTCTACACAAGAGCGATAGAGAGGCATACACGGAGGAAGGAAGGGACGGAAAGAGCGAGTGAAGGAAGGAAGGAGGAGGGGGAGGAAGGGAATGAAGGAAATTCATTAAGTGTGGTGAAGTGTACCATTCTCATCAAGGGCAGAGCTCATTTTAACTCCATAATGAGCCTGAGATTAGGGGCTAAGGGGGGTTGTGCCGGGTGACTGACTGCTGACTTCATCACTTGTGCCGTGATGCTAAATATAATCATACTGTTTTCAACCAAGGCAGCTGGGACTCTTTTCTATTATGTTGTTAAAAATAAAAATATAGAGTCTTGTCAGAAATACTTCCCGGCTGCCGTTTTAACTATTGCCAATTATCAGGCCACTATATAGTGTGTCATTTCAATAGTTATTCTTCATTCCTGTCCACCTGAGGGATTGTAATTAAGGCACTAGTATTATTTATGTGCTATTATAAGATATTTTTGCTATTCAAGAATAAATCAATATTTTCATGAATAATTTTGTGATTTTTTTTTGTTTATTGGAGATTAATTATGATGTTGTTCACTTTTTAGTTGATTACTTTATTTAATTTAATAAATATGACTATTAGGTAAATAAAATAAAAATTAAATACAATATAAATTTAAGTTTTAAATAAAAAAAAGGAAAATGGGAAATGAAAGTGTTGCCTTGGAAATGAACTGAAATAAATATGGTTACTAAAACTAAAAAGGAAAAAGGGCTGCAATTTACTTGAAACCTTGTATAGGTTGTATGTCCAATGTGTAATGCATAAATTAATTATTAAGTAACCACAATAATATATTTTCAAGAATAAATATAAGCAAAGTTAAAATGCATTTTAATATTTGCACATTATTTGTTACATCTGAAATTATCTTTTTTTTTTTTTTAAACTGCACCATGCTTTGTCCAACAATGAATAGTTAAGTATTATAACTGTGATAACAATTATTCATGAAGTCATACATGCATTATAGGGCGTATTACAAGGCATTTAAAAAAAAAAATACATACAAAAGCTTCAAGAAAGTGTTTTTTTGGTTACTTAAATTTATTTTGAACAGTTTTAGTTTACAATAACAACACTGATTCAGACAACTGCATGTGTGTGCAAATAATTAATCAGAAAAATGTATAAATCCGTTACACACTCTACAGTAGTAATTCCGTTTACAGAGCAAGAGAGATTTTTTGCCTTGGCTCTGACCCGAATCTCCTTTCTACCCAGAATCCTTAGGGCCATGGTGTATGTGTGTGAGTCAGACAATGTGAAGAGACCTCTGATTCATGAGTAGGCAAACACTTACGCACACATGCCTTGTGCTCTCATAAGTGTACTTATGACACACACACACACACACACACACACACACACACACACACAGACAGATCTTCAGGATACAGAATGACACACTTGTTTTCTGAGGACACTTTTGATGTGGGGGAGATGATGGATGCGTCGAGGGCAGCTTCATTTCTCTTGCTCTCCCGTGAGTCACAAACACTTACACGCTCAAACTCTTTTTTTTATGTGGAGTTTCTTCTGCTCCGCCTACTTCTCCTAATATGGCATCGAGAGGGCTGAGCTTCCGGCTATATGCAAATAAATGCATGAGATAGCTTTTTGAGCTGTGTTGGTGGTCTCAAAAAGCTTGACTTGGATGATAGAAATTAAGCTTTCTGAAACTTGCCATTGCCCCAAAAGTTGACTATTGTGGCTATTTAAAAAACGAAACCGTAAACTACATGATGTGATAACTTCACCTCTCACCGAACACAATGTGAGAGTCCACAACATTCACAGATAGACTACATGTGTCCTCAAAACGCTGCCAAAAACACATCAAAGAAATATACAAATAATCCACCCACGACCACCCTGAAATTATAGAGGAAATATTTATTTAGACAACCAAATGCATGCCAGAAACACCAATTTTACATAACTGACAGCTCCCTTTTCCTCCCTTGTTGCACCAGCCAGCTCCAAATCAACTCCATCTGGGTCAGGGAGTGGACGGGAGCGCCATCTGGTGGAGATACCTCTGTATTGCATTGAAATGACAATTTGCCAAACAGTTGGGGAGGGGGACCTGTATGTGTGAAAAGACTATAGACCTATAATACATAAAAAGGGACAGGGTATGTCTAGATGCAAATGGCAAAAATATTCACATCTCGTACATTTGCATGGCACAGAAATGACCTCTCGCACGACACACTGACAATAAAAAATGAAGATGCACAAAGGCAGAATTCACATGCAGTGTGTTCTCCACGGCATCTAATCTGTCCTAACCCACACATTTTTTTAGGGAGATTCACAGCTAATCATTGGAGATGATTTAATATTTCGCGTTAGTTTTGCACGATGAAGTTAAAACAAGACATAAAGATTAGCTTAAGACACAGGGGAAAAAATTAAAGAACAACTGAAATGAAGTAAAACTGAATTAAAAGAATACAGATCGGCAAGCACTCGAGGCTAAAAACAAATAATTGGTCCGCGTATGTGAATCATGGCCCATCAGCCATAACTGAATAGAAAAAAATTATATCAAAAATAAATGCAACCCTTTGAACAATAAACAATAACCAGCAATAAATAATCAAGTGGTGTTCTGCTGTATATATATGTACATATACTAGGGTCACTCAGCATTCAGCCTAACATAGACCGATTTAGCAAATCAATGACGCGAACGCATGAAATATGAGTAATAATAATTTAGAAATACACTACAGACATTATGGAAATATCTAAAAACATCTTTCAAAACACATCCTTTCGTTTTTACGCAAACGATCAGCTGTAATCCGCAGATAGTGGCTTGGAAGAGCTTATTCATTCAACTCATGCACGTTGTATTTGAAAACTACGTTTTGGCAGAAATGGTCACCACAGTTATCGACCACGTGTTTTTAGTCAGTCAGGCCCACTTGATTATCTGAAACATAATTAACACGAACATCAAAACGCTTCTGAGGATCAGAGGTTAGACAAGCTGTTACTTAGGCATGCCTTAATTTCACCTTTGACCAGTTGTGTCCATAATGACTTAGTGTTGTTCTATGTACAGTACAATGCTTGCTTATATATTACAGTCTTTACAAATCAAAGCACCTGGCTTCCAGTTTTCCTGCTGCCCAAATCACTCCACCATGTCTTTTTTTCTGTTTTGTTTTCTTCGTATTTTGTCATTTTGACAAAAGAGTTCATCTTCTTTTTCCATTGGCACTATCCCATGCGCCAAACGCCTGCCGTGCATCCTCTGATGAAAACATCACGTGTATGACGTGGGATCTGTAACACTAGGAGTGTAAAGGGTCTTTGCTGTCACACCACAACAACAAAGTCAATGTGCTTTTCCCTGGTGAACAAGTGACATGAGCAGGATTCACCGTTTTTGAGTTCTGTGCTATCGATTATGCACGCTTGTCTGTTGCATGAGTGACTTATGCAGATGTTTACGAGTGTCTGTTGAGTGTGTGTGTGTGTATGTGAGTGTATCTCACACGCTGCGCGGTGGTCTCTGCTGTTCGTGGGTCCTGCGATTGCGCCCCCTCTTGTTCTCCTGAAGCTGTTTCCACTTGGCTGTGTTAGGAGGTCCTTTCTGTGGGGTCTGGCTACCTCTCTTTCCCTGGTTGGGCTGAGCTTTTTGGTTCTCGGGAGTACTTTGGACCTTCCGCGTGCTTTGAGTGTCCGGTTTAACGCTTTGGCTCTCCGTGCTGACTGTACTTCCCGGGATTTGACTTCTTTGCAAACCTGTAGACTTCGGGAGAATTTGAACCGCTGGGTTGTTCGGCACTCTGGGTGCATTTTGCGCCCTCTGCGTTGGGTTCTGCAAACTCTGAGCTGTCAACTTATCTGTTTTTGTCCCGACGGCAGCTACTGGGTTGACTTTGGGGGGTTTCTTTCCCTTTGGCTTCTTCTCTCGCTTCCAAACGCGCTCGCAGAACTCGTCCACGCTGTTGAGGTCTGGGTGCTCCAGCAGGCTCATGAAATCCCGGTACCAGAGTTTGTGTTTGGGGGAGGGATCTTTATCATTGGCGCCCGCTCGGAGCAGCAGCTCGCCCACGCGCTGAGATGGGATGACCTGGAGATTGATACGCCGCAGGGGCTGGATGAAGCCGTGCTCGACGGCGTGGCAGTGGTACACTCCCGAATCGGCCTGGGTTAGACTCCGGATCAGCAGACCCTGGCTGGTAAGACTCAGCCTTTCATCAATCGCAATCTGACATGGAGAAAAACAGATTGAGTTTATTAACACTTTTTCATAGGTTTCGACCTCAAAGACGGTCCCGGACTGCTGAGGTTACATCTGGGGTGCAAGGAAAACTACAGCACAGTTGGGGGATTTTCTTACACAGCAGGACGGCTGAAATCTGACCGTTATTGCATTAACATAATGACCGTCTGGGGTGAGGTGTTACTTTAGCACTATTTTTTGCCTGATCATATCTGAAAGAGAAACACAGCTGGTGCATGTGATGGTGGGTGGTAGGGGGTCATTGTGTTATATCCTGTTCAATAATATACCTTAATTTACTAGTAATAACATTCCTCTTCTTTTTTTTTTTGTAAAACAGCTACATTTTACTTGGGATACCAAAATAATGGCAGACTGTTGCAATTCCATGAAAACTAGACAGTCATAAAAAAATGACTGCTGCTTTGGACAGATTAGACTGAATAACAGTAATCTTTAAATGAATTCAAAACAGTGTTTGATTGTTCTAGCTGAGCTAATGTGTGAAGAATCTGGAAGCTGACCACGGCAGGAGAACTGAGAAAAACGATTCAAATACATTAAGCAATTTATACTCTTTACAGCATGGATTTTGATCACAAATACAGCATGTCATTAAAGTGCATGCTTTGCTCACTATTTAATTATGAGTTGGAGTGTGTGTGTGTGTGTGTGTACCTCGTGTTTACGCTCATCATTGGGTCTCTGTAGCTGCCAGTAGATTAAAGCTCTCTGAGACTTCGGGCTGCATTCCAGAAACATGCTGCTGTTCTCTACGCCATACACACTTCTCTCCTCCACACTGCTGTATCCTTCCAGATCATCTAACACACACACAAGGAGGTAATGTTAAGTACTGAAATAGAACAGTGTATCAGTGGCGCCTACACAACTGAAAGATCATTATGCATCAGTCCTTCTCAAATGTTCAAGCATGCTGAGTCATTTGTAATGGTATTGTTTATCTCTATTATCATTTAATTACAGGACGTTGCTTTTGAGGTGCTTTTTAGTCGATCACAATCGCACAATATTCAAAACAATACATTACAGAAGAACTGGTCATTATGGAAAATTGTATTTTTTAATGCATATTTTATTCTTGAAATGAGGTGATTTGCAACAACTCTGCATGTCATCATGTTAGTTAAGGCAACTAATTCATTATGTCTGATCGGAAATAAATGAATATCCTTACCATTGTGGTGTAGATCAGAGCACTGCGAAAGAGGATCCCCATTTCTGATGTCCTGACGTCTTGTTCTCCTGTTAAATAAAAAAAGATTTTCTTTTGTGATCTTCTAAAACACAAAAATTGGCCACAGTATTTACAACACTACTTATCTCAGGCCACTAGAGGGCAGTGTTGTTTCAATCAAACGACTACATCGTACCAGATTGTTTGTCATACACACTTGCGGATTATAGAGGTTTATATGGTAAAATACTTTAGTTTTATACAATGATTAAACAATATGTGTAAACAATGTGCCTCTTTCAACTTTCCCCAGCACAGCAACACTGGCTCGTTCATTGGGGAGAAACTATTTGTCCACATAAAGCCAGAAAGGGAAATAATTCCATGTGGTTCTGCTAAACTGCACATCACACTTTTAGGTGCATGTAGGAAATAATGTGCTTAATGTGTTGGTGCCCTAGTTTTAATTCAGAAACGTGACTCATGGAGAGATCTTTTATAATGCTCATTACTTAATTCCAAACCTCATAACCTTCAAATATCTTGTAATAACAGCTCTACACGTTGTTCTCAGCTTTCAGTCTCCATCAGAAGAGTTTTGTTCCACTTTAAGAGAGCAGCTTCACCTCTTAAGTGCTAACATTGGCCAGGCACTCTTATCCATTCACAACTGCGCTGAAAGACTGAGAAGATTTCCTGTGCTTGACTGAAAACATTCAGGATCTGGTGTGAAGAATGAGGTTTAGCTGCAGTAGATCTTAGGCAACGATAAGTGAAACAGGAAAATGTGCTGAGAGTCTCGTGTTCAAAACAGCCACTTTGTCATTTTTCATGACCTGTCCTTTTCTTTTCCTGTTCTTTTCTTGTATTTCAGCGCATAGCTCTCTGTGTCTTCTCATTTCTTTAACATGTTGTGCTAAGGCGTGCACACACACACACACACACACACATTCCTCGACTCTGGCTGTCTCGGCACGTGCGGGAGGTGCGGTAAGGACGTCTGTTTTGCATTTTAGGCACACTGAAAATATTTGGAGTGGTGTGGACCATCCTAGTGTGTGGACCATAAGGGTGTGTCGAGACCGAAGCCGTGGCCCTCTTCTTCCTCTGTGAAGGCGTAGCAGGTAAAACATGCAGAGTGTGTGTGTGTGTGTGTGTGTGTGTGCACGTTAACAGTGGGTACGTGGCATATTGGGAGCATGTGTTTATAGCGTGTTTAAAAGCAGCCTGAAATACTTGGATCCAGGTGTTTGTGCTTGTCTACACGTGTGTTGAGATGCAGAAATTGTAGCGCACTAAACACCTGAACAGTGAATATGGTGCCATAATCTGTGTTAATATGTCATTGACTTAAAGGGATAGTTCACCCAAAATAGTTTTTTGTCCAAACAATGAAAGTGAATGGGGTCCAAATGAACTCCGCGGGACAAATAAATGTAATGTATTGATTCTGTATGATAGCCATACAGTTTTTGGAACAGCATGAAAGTGACTTTTATTTTTGGTTGAGTTGTCCCTTTAAGATTATGTAATTTGTTCCAGATTCCAAAATAAAGCTACCAAAATGATTCTCATCGAATATGCAAATATACCTCTTAGCAGTTGGAAAATATCGAGAGCACTCTGTCCCGTCCCAGGCACAATACGGATCTCTTGCCAGGCAGCATTCGGCACAGGCCTTCCCGTAGACCTCACAGCGGTGCAGGGGCATCTGGGAAATCCCTAAATCTGACCCGAGGTACAGCTGTTGCTGTTGACAGATGAACACATAAGTCTATTAGGACATGGTTTGCTCTCTGCTAATGGCTGGTGAAGAGTAATATCAAGCAGACATACTTGTTTAGTGGAGAGCTCCATGGCAGTAATAGGTGTTGGCTCCTAGAAGGGAAAACAGAACAAGTTTAATCTCATTTTAAGATCCGAGGATATTTTTTTGATGACATGCTGTGGCTGTGCGGACAGATTTATGGGGGAGCAATTAAATGTACTAAGGTGAAAATTATAGTTGGAGGATTTCGATTCCAATAGCAAGCAGAAACGCACAGCTCTCTGGGTAATGAACAGTTGGCTCATACCCTGAACACCGTCATCTCTTCCAGCACCACTTCCTCCAGATCATGCCAGCTTTCCCTGGGAATGGTCACCACCTTCAGCACAGTTCCTAAATCTGATTCACGTTCAGGATTAGAATTTGTATTATTTGTTATTTGTACAATATTTCTTAGTAATTGTACAAAAAAAAATTGATCTTGTGCATAAAAAAATTAAATAAAAAAAAATATGTATGTATAGACAGATAGATATATAGACATAGAAAGAGATAGAAAGAGAGAGAGAGAGAGAGAGAGAGTATGATTTGAAATGGCATGTAGATGATTTTTTGTGAAACTCCAAAAAAAAAAAGAAAATGTTCTAAGATTCTAAAATAAGGTTTTGGCTCCCAATTTATTTTTCTGTGAACATTTCATATTTTAGTGTAAATTACATTTTATATATATATATATATAAAAGAAACATTTTAAACTGTCATCATTAAAACACAGATGACAGTAAAGAATCTGTGGAGAAACTTCCAAGGGGGCCTAAGATAACTTAAAATAAGACAAAAACACTAAATAAGCTAAAACATTCAAAAGGCAAGATATTGACCCACAAAAAAATGGATTTTCATTGAGGTACTAGAAGTCCCACAGAAAACCTGGATATAGGGTGTGCAGACATTTTAAAACTGTGATTTGTAGAGCTAGTAAACTTAAAAAAGCATCCATATCCTCATCCTGAAAATCACTAGCAACTGGAAAAGTCATAGACCCTTTGAATACTGTTGTAAAGAATGTCAAAAAGGTTGCATCAAACTGCTGTAAACTGCTGCCTGGACTGACTTCTTAAGCCTTTGTTTAGTTCATACAGAAAAGATATTTCCATATTGACATGCTGGTTGGTTGGACTAACCTGTCCCGATGAACATGACATCGTACTGGCCATCCTCAGCTTCCACACGATCCACAACCAGCTGAGTGAACTGGTACTCCACGTTCGTGCGCACCACGATGGGCTTCCCACCCATGGGTTGCACGGGGTTATACATGGCTGGGTGCAGGCGTGCGAATGTGATAACATCATCAGGAAGGTCTTTTGTGGAGTCAAAGCCTCCGAACGTTTTGCTGGGACACTATGGTGGGTGAAGAAGGGAAGATTAAGGGTTTAAAAAAATGAATTGATGTACAGGTTCAAGTTTTAATGTTGCACTCTGATTTAGTTATTTTTGTATGCATTCAAACTAATGCAGCAATGTATTTTTGCAAGGTAGATTTTTAGACAAATTTTGTTTTAAATGTGTAAGCAAACAGTTAGGGAAATAATGAACAGTATATCACCTGCTGAAAAAAATAATGCAATGAAGTCTTTTAAGAAAAATGCACATGTATGAAGCTGTAGTTTGTCAGTTTTGTGATAATGCCAGATATATTGGCCAGTACTCACTGTGCCAGGACGGGGGTATGGCACTCTGCCCTGGAAGGGAACCCACTGGTAGTTTGGCCCGTCCCTGTGGGCATATGGACCTAGAAATACCCTTCGGATGTCTGCCATACTATACATGCATATAGCCGATCCACGGAAGATATTACTGAGGAAAGAGGAAGGGAGAATGGAGGTTAAATCATTGACAGAACAAAATATTTTGACATTTTGTGTACATTTTTACAGAAGTGTATTTCTCAAATGTAAATGATCAATTTCAGTGCATTTAAACTACTTTAATTGAAATTGGACAGGACAAATGTGTGGATGTTTTTGGAACAAGATTTGACAAAATAGATCGAAAAGTCTATGAAAATAAATGAAAAATAAGAGGGCTTGGCAACATTTTGATGAAAGATCGTAAAGACAAATTGAAAATACGCACAAATGTATCACACACAATAAAATCAGAAACGATTCTGAAGAAAGTTAATAGTGTTGATTTTGATTTCATATGATGTATAAAATTAGCATTTGTATTGCAGTGTATATGTGTGTACGCAAGCACTTATTCCCCCTAAACAGCCATGAGAATAAACACACTGTGGTGATCAGCCTATAGCATTTGTAAAATGTTAATTAGCGAGAAAATCAATTAACCACAGGGCACATGAATAAACTAATTCGCCATCACTCAGTCAGGGTCCCAGACATAAAAATGCACACACACATACATGTGCTTACACACTCTAACACACAGATAAAGCGCAAGATAAAATACTGATCCATCACCCCAGCGTTCAGGCCTCATTAAGTGGCAATATTAAAAGCAAGTCCCTAGAATGCCCTTCTATTCATCTCAGAAACGGGACACTTAGAAAACCAATTAAAGCAGTCTAATTCTTTAAAGCCCGTAATTGAATTTTCGAGTGTTGTGTTCCCTGCATAAATTAGGAAATCGGTGAGGTGGGGACACATGAACAGGATGTGCAGGTTTGGACGGCCGCTGCTTTCGTCCCTCTCTCGCTTTTTGACAGTGATTAATCGTGATGTGTTTGTCCTCTTCCTCATCTTGTGTTTACATGCATGCACACCTCCGTACACACACAGTGTGCTCATCTATCATCTTAAAAGTCTTTTCTTCTTTTGAAAATCGTTTATCTGCATTTTGCTACTGCCTTCACCCCTCCCCAACCCTCTGCTCCTCGCCAGCAGGCCCAGAGAAGAGGGTGTCTGGTTGGAGAGTGAGATTCAGGTTACCACCGTAATCATATTTTCTCTGAGCTGTGCTGAGCCGAAGCTGAATGGGGAAACAGGTAAGAGAGGGCAGAGACCAGGATAAGGAGGAAATTCCCATCCAGAGTGCAGCGATGTGAAGCGTCTGTCTGAGCCTAACCAGATTACTGCACTGCAAAGCTTCTAAACGGCCAAACATATCACACATCACAAAATCACTGCCATCTTATAAAAGAGAAGAGAAAGAAGGAAGAAAGGATAGGAAAAAAATGGAAAAGGTGACGGGAAAAGAAGGGAGAAATAAAAAGAAAAAGAAAAAAGGAAGAATATGGGAAAGTAAAGGTATAGTACAGAAATGCAGACATTAAGGAAGGAAACAAAATTAAGTTAAATTAAATTAAATAGAGCAAAAAGAAATTAAGGAAAGGAAAGGAAAGGAAAGGAAAGGCGAAATTATGGATGAAAAACAAAGTAAGTAAGAAAAAAGGAAAAGGAAAAAGGAAAAGAAAGTGGGAATAGTATGTAATTAGGTAGGAAACAAAGGAAGACAGAAGAAGTAGAGGAAAGGAAAGGAATAGTAAAGAAAAACAGAAATTAAGAAAGGAAACTAAGGATGTAAGAAAAAGGAAGGCACAGTATGGAAAAAGTATGATAAAGAAAACAGGAAAAAGCAAAGGGAAACGGGAAGGAAGGATGAAATAAAGGGAAGTCCTCTGCAACTTGTTTTAAAATGTTTAATATGCTTAATTGTGTATTTTAAGTACTGTATGTTCTGTTATACCTAGATGTAGTAAACACAGCGTAGATCACCGGATTCTTTGGGTCTTTAGCACTCATCAGAAACACATCCTCTGGAAGTGAAATAAAGAAACATTTGGAGTTACTTAAAGTGGATAAACACACATTAAACTCTATTGACAGCATCTGGAATGTTGCAATTGAAGTTTATGGGCCAACTGTTGCAAGTTTTCCCCATACACATCCATGATTTTTTCAGCTTGAGGGAGGAGAAATTGTTTCCAGTGGAGACAGCATACCATGGATTATTTCAAGCATTTCCCACAAAATTCCTTTAAATATGCATTTTGTCTTTACATTATAAACAACCATGTTCATATAATCATGTTCAGGCTAAACATTCATAGACATTTCTTACGCAGTTCATCAAAATATGTGTCTATTCCATTGAGGCCGGGGACAGAGCAAGTCAGCTTGGCTTTCAAGAAGGTTGTCCATTTGTTCACGAGACTCCTATGTCCACCCATGTCATTCTGGAGAAAATGCAAGCAGATCAATCACATCTTTTTTTTTTAAAACACATTTTTTATAGTACTGAAATTATTACATGTG
This sequence comes from Enteromius treurensis, assembly GCA_032275025.1. Lineage (NCBI taxonomy): Eukaryota > Metazoa > Chordata > Actinopteri > Cypriniformes > Cyprinidae > Enteromius > Enteromius treurensis. The sequence continues at coordinate 5,216,330 of JAUCMU010000080.1, read as the reverse complement.
CATCCAAAATGTGCATGATTTATGTTTCTGTATGTGATGATACCTTACACAGTTGTCCTATCCTGGAGATAGTAGCTTTGCCTGTATGTTCACCATCCATGGCGTTCTCTTTAAAGAACAGGAAGATCTTGTCATCTTCAGGATTATCGCTCTCCGGGATCAGGTGTATTCCTAGAAACCTGGGGTCTGAAATACACACAATGCATCAGAGCTTCAATTTCCAAAAGAATGAAAGAAGATACAGAAGAAATTTAGTTGTTTAAAATCAGCATTCAGTTTAAACCCACAGAAATGATTGCACACTTCATTGAAATCCTTTTAGCTGTTCCAAAATGAGCCGAGACCTCAGTATCGCCAGTTATAGGGGGATCACTCTTACCCAACCGTGACCGCTCTCTCTTGCAGAAACGAAATGTAACCCGTCCCCCACCCATGTGGGCGGCACACGCTTAAAGCGACATGCAGTGCTGCATTACGGCCCAACAGACCCAACAGGATGTGAAGCTTAAACAGCGGAACGAACATTTACCAAAGAGTGACTCCGTTCATGCACTGAGAGTGTGCTTGTGTCCGTATAGACGCCAATGAAACAGTGCTGCCCATGTCATTAAATAAACCGACTGTTTCCCAAAGACATTAAACTTCTTCCAGGCCAAACTTTTGAATGTTTGCTTTGTAAAGGCTGATCCTCTTTGAAGTGCGGGGAGAATAACCATCAACAGCCATCGGCTTCATTGTAAGAAGATAGCGAGAGGCCCGTGTTTCTATTGATAAGGCTTGATAGAATATCCATGTGACTAATCCCCCAAACGACACTGACTCTTTTGTGCGAGAGAGACAGCTTTCAGAGTGTCTGAAATAGAACTAACGTCCGATGTATCCGTGGTAACAGACGGCGAGGATTAAGGTGAGATGAGCGTTTTCAAAAGCACCTTTCCTCGCGAATATAGGAGGGCATTGATGGCATGGACATTGACCCTGTGTGAGGACTGAAACGAGAGCCACCCACAGGAACAGCTGAGACAGGATTAACTTCATGGGAAAACACTGACCGACTCTCCTATCTTGATATTGACCTTTTGTGTTCCATATGTCTGCAAAAATGCAGGCGGAATGTTCGAGGAAATACTCAACACCCCGGCAGAGCTAATCTTTCCTGCAGACGTCCACAAAGAGGCTCTTTCTTTCTCGCACACAGATATGGACACATACACATTCATGTGAAGGGACATAAACTTGTGCACACAAAAGAAAACCCATAAATTTACATTTCTTTCACACATTTGCTCTTTGCAGAGACATGCTTAGCAAAGTAACTGTGCACATAACTGTGTGATGATTTCACCAGGCTGCTATGGATAGAAATTGAGTGCTAGAATGAATTTCATAAAGGGTCTATAAAAACAGATGGACAGACACATATTCAAGCATATGTATATTGGCCAGCATTCTGAAGCAGAAGCAGAATTAACTGCGTTGTCTCTCCAAACTACACACATTAATAAATCAGCGGTTTTGAACAAATCAGTTAAATTAATCTGTGACTCACTCAAAGACAGTCATGTTCATAAAGCCAATCCCTTAATTTGTTAAAGAACAAATCCACGTTTTTGAACAAATTGGTTGAATAAATGACTCAGTGCCTCACTTGTAAAGACAAATACTTAATTCGTTCTTGAATGAATCAGCATTATTAACAAACTGAACGAATGATTAAGTGATCCTTACATAAAGACAGTCACTTGATTAATGAATGAATCAACATTTTGACAAAACAGTTGAATAAATGATTCAGCAAATCATTTATAAAGACTTGATTGGTTCCAGAACTGATCCGAATTTTAGAATTGAGCTATTTGACTAAATTATTTAATCACCTGCTCTCAAAGACACTCGTTCACTCATTCCTAAATAAATCAGGATTGTTTAAAAAAAAAAAGATTTCAATGATTTAAAGACTTACTCAGAAAGTCACTTAATTCATATTATGGTGTGCATTTCTATCTCCATGTAATCTCAACAAATGGTTTATATATTCAATAACCAGCCCTAAGTTATTCAGAATACAGCATCTTTACCATTCAGCCATCTAGAATCATGCTGCTCAGTTCTGATTGGATGATGTGACCCAAGTGTTCGGAAAATGGCAAAGTCTCGTCCCATGAAGTCTGCTGATGTTCCAGAATACAGTTCTCCATCTGAGAAATAAATAAGAGCATGACAGCTCCAATCAGTTAACACTGATTCCAAATCTTTAAAACCAAAACAACACCATCTCTGACTAGCTCACCAATCAAGAGGGATGAGGACTGCATCTTTGGATCATAGGGACTTTTCCCACGCCCGTTCTCAAAGTAGTTGGCATCCAGTCTGAAGATGTTGTCCTGCAGAAAGGGATAATGAATTAACCAACCACAGCAAGGCTTGAATAGTAAACAGATGAGGTAGTGGAGAGGTGAATGTCAAAAAGAGCCGTTGAGTCTCTCAATATCAAAAACGTAGTCAAAAAGATGCTGTTTTGGGTAAAAAAAAAAAAAAACACTTTGCAGCAAAAAAAACACCACTCAATTATATTCTATTATGTTAAGTGCACTCAGGCCATGATTCATTTGCGTAGATCAAATAAAAAAATTCACTGACATTTTTTCACCATGTAAAGGCCATCTCATTTCCCACAGTTAAGGCACTTCTAAATAACACACTTGCTACTTTGTGACGCTCTCATTTTCTACTTCACTGGGCCGAAATTGTTAACAGTGTAAACGTTAGCAGCAGATAGCAACCATTCATTTCCTTTTCATTTCTTTAAATGTTTTGTTGAATGTGCCTACAGTAGGAGATATTAAATGTATGCGCATGAGCGCACGACTTTGCTTTAGTGCAATTGCTTTCCTGAGAACGATCAATTATTAATACAGAGTGTGTTGTGTACCTCTGCTCGCTTGCCTATCTCCAGGTAAGAACAGACAGGATGGAAAGCTCCGGTGCCACATATGTAAATATGCGTCTGGTTATACGGCTGCAGCACACGCACAAAGTTTGAGCATTCTTTCTGAAAAAGACAACATAAACATATATTTTAACCCAGATAATATAAAACATGCCTATTAAAAAAACACTGCATAATATACAACATTAGATTTTTTTCCCCACATATCCTAATTTCTCACTTTCAGACTCCTCTAATGCAGTTATGTTTTATTTATAATTCAAGATAAAATACTGCACAATCATTTTGACACAAACTGGCCTGTTATAAATTAGTAAATGAGACACTTATATTCTATATAAGCCTAATATTTAAGCTTTTAGTGTCATTAAAGGTCCTGGCGGTTGAGTGATGACGATCCCACCTGTTTTATCCATCTCAATATCCTGTCAGCCAACTCTCATTAGCACTAAAAGTGTGTGTGTGTGTCTGGTTTTGATCAAATGTAAATGTATAGCACATGTCTTAGGGCCATCTGAACGAGTTGGCGAAAGCCGATGAGTGAATTGTTTCATGTGAATGAATGCTCTTTAACTCCCTTTCATTTGCAAGATATGGGAGGACCAGGTTCAACAATAATAAACCGACACATTATAAACACACCGCACGAACAAACACACACCTATGCGCACGTACACACACCTTTCCACAGCTATTGAGAAAATAAAGCAGGTCCATCTGTGTAAACACTGATGGTCTCGACCCGATGTGTGCTGTCTGAATGCGAGTTGTCATTTAAGAGCACAGGAAAGGGTGTTGCCATCTCTGTGTGTGTTTTCACCACAAAAAGACAGCACATGCATATGTGTGTGTGTGTGTGTGTGTGTGTGTGTGTGTGTGGGGGAAGAAAGCTAAATGGAAGAATAGATAAATGCAGGCCTGTTTCCCTTGATTACATCCAGCTCAGTTTGAACAAGCTATTCAAAGCAGATAATAAATGCTTGTATAAGACTAAGATTTTTTGGCAACATGTTCAGTTTTCTTATAAATCCAGTGACCTCAATCACCTGCAACCGCTATACGGCAGCCAATCAGACGGCAGCTTCACACATATGTGTGACCCATCTTGGTCAACCCACACAAAGGCACTTTAGTGTGTCAATATAATGGCTTTTCCAAGCTAAAGGAAACGTGTGTATTCCTAATATAATCACTCCACGTGCGCTATAAAATTCATCCCTTCCTGCACCAGGCAGGACGTTTCAAGTTTCACATGGCCGGTATTGTTTTTAAGGCCCTCGCCTGCTCCGATAGAGCCAAGTGTAGCGTTCACGTGAGAGAGAGGTGGCTGAACTGACGGAGTTTACTATGTATACAAACCTCAAGTTGTAATAACTGGGTGGTGTACTGTAATTACAGTGTAACTACTGTGTAATTAGACACATATAACCCTGCTGTTTTATCTTCAAGGTCCATAAAGCAGCAGCCAAAGCTGTGAAGCTGAAAAGTGAGCGTACCTTCATGAGAGGGAGAGATATATGATACCCTTTCCGATAAGATAAGCAAAGAGTGCTGGGGATTACGATTTAGACACATCTGTAATTACGTACAATACTAACAGCACAGCAGTGACTAATTTCATTCACACATGAGTGAAGTCATGAAAAGATAATAAAAGTATAGGGCTTGTCAATGTCAAAACTAATGCACAGTTCTGAAAAAGTTTAGCTCCTGTAGATTACCCTGCATCAATCTGGAAATACTGCATATTACCAGGGTTTTACATGATTAAGTAACAGAAATTAAAATATTCAGAACTTCACTGCAACATTAGTGCAAGCTATTTTAACTTTTTGATAACAGAACAGATGATTTCAAAATAGTAATGCTGTACTGTGTCATTAGATGATACAAATAGCTTGATTACAGTGATTTGTGTACTCTTTGGCTGGGACCGTTTTGCCTTTTAAATTAATCTTCTCTCAGCAAGTGTCATGGGTTAAACTCGCACATTAGAAAAAAATGATAACTTCAGTGGCTTATCTTAATTTGAATAAGAATGCTTCACATTTATTCTATTGCTGTCAAATTGATTATTTATTAATCAGATGCAAGTAAACCCTGTATATACATATATGTCAGTGTGTGTGTATATATATATATATATATATTAGGGGTGTAACGATACGCTGTATCGAATCGAACCGTTCGGTACGAGGCTTTCGGTTCGGTACGTATACAGACCGAACGATTCAGAAAAAGAAAAAAAAAGAGAATAAACTGTAAAATATAATGTTTTCAGTGCTACACTCAACAAGGTAGCGCAAAAGATGGGACAGGGAACCCGCATCTGCTCCTCCCACCCCCAAACAGACAAGATCCAGAAACACACACATTACAAACTATCACCCGCGGCATTCAGGTAATGTTTGCCTTTGCCATTTCAACCCAACATCCAGCTGTTTAACCAGAGCTGATCTTTCTGCTCTAACACACTTAAATAATGTTTGTATTGGCGTTAACGATACTTCAGCATTAAATGTAACATAAGGGTACGTTCACGAAGCGTCTAAAAACGAGTGAAAAACGCGAGGCGCGTCGCTTCCTC
>JAUCMU010000080.1:5187958-5203494 GCA_032275025.1 Enteromius treurensis | reverse complement strand
AAGCTACATACCTTCTATGTACATATCAGAGAACAATTAGAAATATTCTCTCAATGCATTCTATGGCACCTTTAAAAGAAAGAGTCAACCCAGAAACAAGTAATTTTTAAAATGAATCCCAACATGAAACATTAGCATATTGCCCGCTTACTTAAAATGAAAGGGTGCCTCAGTAAAATAGTAATGGCTTTAAACAAAGCAGCACTGCACTCAACAACTCTGCTTTTATTATGAAATGGAAATAGAATTGACCGTTCGGACCAATTATTGCAGATGGAGGTGTTAGGAGAAATTAATCATTAAGCAAATCATTTGGGAGTCGTTGAGCAAATAAGGTAAAAATAAATGCATATTATAAAGAATTTTGTGACTTTGTTGATTGTTCATAGGTTGACCTGCATGCAATCAAAATATGAACCTTGCATAACCCTTAATAGGAGCACTTTAATTGTAATTGAATTGCAAACTATTCTGCTTTTATCTTTCACAACAGAAAACAAAATCATACAGGACTGGAGAAACAAAAAGCTAAGAAAATAATCAAAATAAGATTTTTTTTTTAAATAGAGTGGTTTTAATTTATAAAAATAAACTCTTTAAAAATACAAGAGGACTAATTAAACCGAATGATTTTTGAGCTTAAAACATAAGCGTCTGTGCCAAAAATATAAATGTCATGTTGTCAGTGGTTGCATTTATGCACTTTCTTCTGTTGCACTCTAAGCCTGAAAGTCTGTCTGTGCACGCCACTAAAAACCAGCGCTGATGTCCTTTGTTGCAGAATGCAACACAATATTTGTGCGTGACTGCATGAGATTCCTGCGTTGCCCTGATCCACAGAAAGATGGGAGAGTATGTGGAACCGTTTAATTACCCCTGAATCTGCTCGCGACATGACGGGTGAACCGCAGAGTCTGTTTAAAACTGGCCCCCGGCCACAGACCGTGCAGTGAAAGCACAATCCGCTCTCCACAGCTCCAGATGACACACAAAACACAGCACATGTACAGAGGGAGAGATACTGACAGCCAGAGATAATGTGACATTAAAACAAATAGCCAAGAGAGGAGGTTTACAAGAGTGAGAGTGCTGAAAGAGAGCTGCTTATACATTAGTGCAGATCTTTTATTCACTTCCAGTTCTCTTGTAACTAATGTTTTTCTTTGATGATAAATAAAACATACTCCTTTTAATGGTTCCCTCTGATGCCTGTTTCAACTACATTAACTTGAACTGACAGACATATGGCCTCCACAAGCATGCTTTAGACTCGTGAACAAATGATTCTAATGAAACGGTTCTTTTTAAATTTAACTAAAGTCATTAAGTTCAATTGAATCAGATTTTCTTGGTCAGTGAATCGTTCAGAGACGTAACTGAGTTACTGACAAACCATTTCTGTGACAGCATGAAGCAATAATAAAATTAAACCCCAACAAAAGAAAAAAGAAAAAAATAACTAATATACAATATCCATCTAAGTCGTTCGAAATCTGACTCGTCTGTAAACGCTTGTCTAAGGACATAATTGAAATTCAATTACAGGTGCACCGCAGTCAGTAACTTGATACACAACATGTGACACACAGGTGTAAACACACACTTCGTCTGAATAATAAAGCACTCTGCTTATTAATAACTACGTCTTATCAAGGGGAAGCTACAGTAAATGTGCAAATCTCTGAGCCAAGTGGTTTCTGAGGGTCATTAAAAGAGCCTTACGTCTAATAGGGTCAAAAGAAGACTGAACACAACAGGATGTGATACGTAAAAAGGTCAATAAGGACGAAGCCCTTCCATAGCCACAGAGTAAATAATTCATGCGGCAGAAAGACTTCAGGTGACCTTCAAGTTCCTAACAGCACTCCAGACAGAAGAAGGGAGCAAAATAGAGTTAGAGAGTGAATGAGAGGAAGGACATGAAACATAAAATAAACACACACAGTACCAAGTAACAAGATACTTTTCCAAGGAACAGTGAACAACAAAACACTCTTATCTTATAAAGATGTTTTTAGTGAATCAGTCCATTCAGATGTTTCAGTAAAAATAAATAAATAGTTCACACAATAGCATTCTAATATTTACAGCTGTCATTTAAAACACAGGTAAGTACTTTAAAAAGTTGATTATTATGGAGCCCAGTCCATGACATGCAGAAAAAAAAATTATGTTGTGGCCACAAATGAAGAAATAATTCCCACAACTTATCACTTTTTAATTAACTTAATCAGTGACCGCTTTTTATTAACTTGTACCCTCTTTTTAGTTAACAGTAACATAAACTTGAGTCACATGACTACTAATAAACTCCCTTGTGTAGTTGTATTGTGATCACTCATTCAACTGCATGAAAAAAACAGAACAAAATACTAAATTGAACTAAAATGTGGAATAATAAAAATATTATATTTAGTGCTGTCAAACAATTCATCCAAAATATTAGTTTTTGTTTACATAATATGCATGTGTGTTATGTGTATATTCTTTATGCACATATAAAAGCAGATATATACAGTATACATAAATTCATTTAAAACATTTAAATGTACATATTTGTATTCATATAATCTATATTATAAATAAATATTTATTACATAAACATAATCTTCTTTTAAAAATATACATGCATGTATGTGTCTATTTATAAATAAAAAATATACACAGTATACACACATATATCATTGTCAACAAATGTTTTTATTTTGGATGTGATTGAAATCATTTGGCAGCACCAATTATATTATTTTATTTGATTAGAAAGTGATTTTAATAAAAAAGAATGTCTTCAATGTAATTATTAATAATAATAATAATAATATCAATAATAATAGTTTAACTGCAACAACTATCTAAAGTAGCTTGTAGATTGACAAAACAACATTTTAAAAGTAGCTTCATTGTGAAAATCAGACATAGAAATAGACTGAGATGGCGAACGAGACTGAGACAAAGAAAAAGAGAAAGATCTACTTCTGGTGAAGAGGGTGAAAACAGGCAGGCAAAAGATGGATGCAGATGAGGCCGTGAGAGAAAGAGAAACCAGCATCATTCCCAGCCTCTCCATATAATCATTCCCATCCACCCCAAATCCTGGCCCGGCGCCAGCTTGCACTTCACCCGGCAGCCAGCGAACAGCCCACTATTATAGGATGCCTCCAGTCTGCGTCCAGTGCGGTCGGGCGCGGAGTGTCTATTTCGGAAGATTTAGGCTGAATTCCGACGACACGCAGTCTCTCGTCGTCCCAGTGTCGCCCATCCCAATCAATCCCAGGAGGCCATGGGGCAGGGTAATGAAATGGGAAGCCTGGTAATTACTCTGTAGTGAGTAATTATCAGGTTGTTTCACAAGCACTTTAAAGTCCCCGATGCACCATTTTACCAGCGTGTGACGGCGGGGTGGCCTTTTCACAAAGGGACCCCCTTCTCAAAGGTGTGTGTCCCCCCTTTGCCACCTGCAGGGGGCAGTGTCTTCATATGCACCAACCACCTCCACCCTAGTCTGGCATCATGGTATTTATGTGGGGTTTTGGGCACACATGGACCCTGTAACCCGCTGCTAATCCTACAGTGTGAATTCACAACCTCGTAACCACAAGTTTGAGATCCGAAAGGCAATCTGACAAGCATGTGAAGGCCTATCCCACACCGTACTGACAGATGAACAGGCCGCTGATAGCTCTGACAAGAGCAATTTTCACAGACGGTAGTTTAAAGCGTACGAGGGGAGTAACGAGAAGACACAGCGCTGGTATAATTACAGGGAGGGGAAACCAAGAGGAAAATCTATCACTCGGCCATCGTTTAACAACTAAGATGGATCTCTCCGTCTGTGATCGTCCGACTGGCCTCCCCGGAGGCGGCACGACTGAATTGCAAACTCTATGTGCAACTCATGATAAATCTGTGTGTGTGTGTGAGAAAGAGATAGCCGTCCCCCCTCTCGGCGCTCGTTGGAGTGTGCGTCTCTGGAGAGCATGTCTGCGCGTTTATTTGGCTTAATTACTATGCTGCATTCACAGGGGGAGTGAGAATGAATGACACTTCACTTAACGACTATCCTCTCCTGGCCAACTACTGTCTGCCCACCGCCTTCATTAAAACAGCCGCTCTCTTCCCCTCCCGCTCCCTCTTTGCCACTCTTCCTCCATCCTTTCCTCTCTTCCTCTCTCTCGTTTTAACACTCAGACACTGTGTGGGTGTGAACAGCGATCTGTCATACTGCAGAGCATCAAAAGAGCCATCAAGCACCTGTGGACTATGGCTCTCCATTACACACACACACACACACAAACAGCTCTATCACCATGGCCAGGTGTCTAATTATCTAAGCCTGCCTCCATTCTCACACATCGTGCTGGCCAAAAACACATCAGACACATTTTCTGTCTCACACACACATATAATGTCTCACTCACAATTATCCAATAGGAAAACAAGTTATTGTACAGTACAAGTTACTGTACGTGGGGACTAATAAGGATTTTACTGATACTAATCTTTCTATAAAAGATTTAAAGTTTATGTATAATATCGAAAAGTTAATTTTCAATATTATACATAAACATACGATTTCATGACAAAAAAAATCGGTATAAAAATAATTATTTCTAGCAATATTTGCTCAAAATTGAAACTTTTTCATTTACAAGGCTGTCAGTAGATTTTGGAGGTAGAAAGCTGACTTCTAAATGATATGCTGCTGTTTGCATGCTATCACCCTGTTGAAAAAACAAACAAACAATTTCGAGCTGGCTTAAACTGGTCGTGTGCTGCTCCTATAAAACTACTAGCTCCTGCTTAAACCAGCTCTTAACCAGCTCATGCCCAATAAACGATTCAAGGACCAGCTCAAACCAGCTTCCCTTCTTTAAAACATACCTAAGCAGCCTATGCTGTTTTTTTAATTTTGTATTTGTGTGTGCTTTTTGCACTATTTATACAGTGGATCAAATTAATCTTAATGTATTCAAAACAATAGACTGTTTTCTAACTAGGCATGTAGTAATAAAGTAATTAAATATTTCGGTTCAGATTTAAGTGACAGGAGGACATTTGACATTTTATCAAATAATTACAAATGCATTTCTGTGGCATCGCTCTGGAAAGCTGCCCTGCTCTAGAGATCCCATTTGTCCAAAATCCTATTCCACACAAGTGTTACACAAACAACAATTATCATTTGTCTGGCGGCGGTTGTGTTACGTCACACAGCATTTTCGAAATCGTTGGAAATGTCTGATCTCAGTTTAAGAGGATTCACAATTCATTTAAAAAAAAAAAAGTTCTTGGGAAAACATCTTATTGTGCAGGATGTGAGATATTCTGACAACCCAAAATTATTTTTTTGCTTAGCAATACAATTGTGTGTGTTTTTATCATACTGTACAATATCTGTCTATCAAACTAAATCCATTACGACATACCAAAAAACTCAGAAAAACATCCATAAAGTGCCCAGGTGGCGTAAGTTTGGAAAGCATTGTGATGACGCAATGTAAGACAATGCTTTAAACCGTGCAAGCACAACAGCATTAACTCAAAGAAGCATGTGATTGATCACAGGTGGACCTGCATCTTTTATATATTAAAGTCTCCAGCATTCCCTCTTAAAGTTAAACAGAAGATGCCGATGCTCGGAGCAACAATTGGTTTCTTAAATCCTCTCCGTTCTCTGGTTCTCTCTTTCCTAACAACACATTCTCAGACAAAAATAAATTGTCTTTCACTCCTCCTTCATTCTCTGCCTCTATAAAAGAAATGAGAGGGCGTTAAACGGACCCTCGTGGGGTAAACCCATGCCACACACAGACCTTACAATCAACACACCAGAAGAGCAGATTCACTGACAGAACAGAAGGCTATATTTACCAAATGAGGGAGAGAGAGATCACCGCCACACATAGATGTGTATACTTTTGGTCATGTTCCTGAACAAAGAACCACAGCAAGCCCACTAAGCTTACATTAAAAGGGAAACGGCCCAAAATATGGCAAAAATGCTGCCGCTTATTTCCGTGAGAGATGAAAGCCCTGGGTTACAAAGAGGCTGCTATAGTCTGGATCTCTCCGCTGTCTCCTTTAAAATAGCACAGCCCAGAGAATAACATGTTTGCTGTTACCACCATTCACGCATAGCGGCCAGCATCGCCAAAGCCGTACAGTATGTGCAAGTATGAGTATGCATACTTGTTAGAATGTGTATGCCAATTTATTGTGACAAAGCTAGAAAACTCAAAAGTATTTCGTCATCAGTACAAGTTGAAATTACAGCAGTTTTAGCACTAAAATTGTCCTACGTATCCTTCCCTTTAATCTAAAAAGGCAAAATTCTAGGTTAAACGATGAAGGGAAACACTGGTAACACTCACTGTTTCAATAGTATAGCCACAAAACATAAACAATATACATACACTAACATGATTTTAATGTAGAAAAACACTTTCTAAGCTTTGTGCAGTGTAGTTCCATCTAATTTCGACAACTTTGTTGCCATGACAATAGAACACCATATACCCTAAAATGACTGTAAAAAATTGCTTTGCATCACACGTTTTAACAGAGGAATCTATGCTAGTGCTCTTATCAAATTAGATGCTTCACGTTTCACTAAAAGATTTTCACTTTAAAAATCTGCCCCATTCACTTTGTTAGTGCTTCAATGTAACACATTGTAAAAGAGGAGTTAAAATTATATGTGTGCTAATCAGCATGCTGTCAATTGAGCTTAACATGCATTGAACCAGGAATATTCCCTTAAAGGATTTCTGTAAAATCAATTTGGAGGCATGGGAAATTAGACTTCTGGCTGCAAATGCATAGTCATTACCCACGGTACGTCATTCAGAGTTCACAAGATCTATGACAGGGTACCAGTTCAGAGTTTAGACCTAAAGGACAGTGCAACTGGAAAAAAAATATATAGAAGAGCCAATACATGAACACATGGAAACAATCTGTCAGGGCTAAATCATAAGCAGGAGAGAGACTGTCAAAGTAGACAGAAATGAAACTTCATGTGAAAGTGGAGGAATCCAAATATATTTGGCATATATGGCAGAAAAAGTCCAATTTGAGATTGTAAATAGGTGTAAGACAGGTAATGAGGCAATTTAAAAATGTAAGCAAATGTATGCATTGGTGATGAGACTGGTTGCAAAACTTACCCTTGTAGGAGAGCTTGAGTCTGGGCACGTTCTCTTTGGTGTGCTGGGGTGCAACTCTTCCAGGTAACGCCACCCCACACAATAGCAGAAAAATCCCAACTAGGTAATCCATGGTGCTGGAGCGCTGGCCTCCAGCCCAGGGGGGCTTGCAGCCCACAGTGTCCAGGGCACAGTGCTTCCCTCTGGGATAGCCGAGATCTTCGGAGTCCCTCCTTACTTCAAAAGATCCAGCGCCTGGAGCTTCTCCCCAAGGAGGCAATCCGAAATCAGATCCCAAGCGAAGCAGGAGACGGGGGTTCACATGGCTCCATGTAGGGGGGCGTTTCACCGGTCATGGGGGTAAAGGTGTACTCCTCAGGGATGCGTTCTCGGACCCTGGTGGGGAGGACCGGTGAGTGGGATTGTATGTTTGTGGGAGAGGTAGAGTTTCAGTAAGGGATCCGGCAGACCCTCTCTCTCTCTGCTCCGGCTTCGCGCACACGCTCTCACACACACTCTCACAGAATGCTGCTGCTTGTGTCCACGGCTCAGCCTGAATGAGAAGGAAAGAGAGAGAGCAGTACACCATCCACCGGAGCGCAGGAGGGGAGGGGTGGAGAGGGAGGGTGAGCAGCTGAAGGGGGAGGACGAGCTGAAAGGAGAGGTATGCGAAAGACTCTTCTGCAAAGGTTTGGCTGCACTGTGTCCTTCTTTTCTGCATTGCTTATAGGCTGCACCTACAGTGCATTGTCTTCCCACCTGCTCTCTCCTGTATGGCTTTCTGGCAGACCATCATATTTTATCAAATTCTAAGCCCCTAGAATATTTTTGTCTGTCTGTGCATTAGCCTGGATTTAAGTGTTTGATTAATAATAAAATAGTGATAATGAAAATTATATACAAGAGTTTGTTAATATAGCATTACTTACATAAAACAACATTAAAAATAACAAAACTGATAATATTACAACTACTTGATTTTTAATTATTTAAAAAACTTAATAATATAAAATACAAAAAGAATCTATCTTTTATTTTTAACATTATAAATTAACCATAAAATTATTTAAGAAATAATTATTTCTGTCTATCTATCTATCTATCTATCTATCTATCTATCTATCTATCTATCTATCTATCTATCTATCTATCGATGAACATAATAAATTAACCATTAAATTATTTAAGAAATAAGTGAACAAGTAAAAAAATAAATAAATAAAAAGAATTACCTCTTTTATGTTATAATACTAAACTGTAGAAAAAGTTCTCTGCTTCTTTATAGTATTTCTCTTTTTGTCAAAGAATTTTCCTTTTTGTTGTCCAGAAACAACAAAGCCTTTGCATTAAAATATGCAGCAAGCAAAATAAGTTTACTAGTAATGCTTAAAACATAAATTAAAAAAGTAACACATCGAGCTAGACTATCCTGCCTTCTTACTTCTTCTGCCTCCTCACTCACTCTCTGCTTCTGATAGACAGAAGTGTTAATATGTGATTTTTCACCCCTGAGTGCTAAAGACAAAATTGCCTCAGAAACACCAGCTGAGTGTGTGAAGGTATTTCACAACCTCGCAAATGAGCAAAAAAGAAAAAGAAAAAAAACCCCACAGATCTCTCACTTTTGCATGTCTGTGTATAAGTGTTTCCTGCTTTCATGAGCGGGTCTTTGCCAATGTCTCATCACCTTTACAACCAAACATGCTCTTTAGGTGTTTACACCACATAGACCTGCAGAGATGATGGACAGACACTACACCTCCTCCTCCTTCTCCTTCTCCTCAGACATAACATTCACCTGCAGCCTGGTCTCTGATCCACTCACAGCAGATGCGCTGGCATGCTGAGGTTTTCCTCTGGTCGTCGCTCTTCTGTACAGCAACTATGTGGAGGGGATTTGTCGGGGTGCTTTGACTAATGATGTCTTAATGAATTGCGACTCGCCGTGCGCTAAAACGAGATCGCTCATTGACAACTAGTTTCCAGAAGCCTGTCAGTAGCAAAGTGGTAAATATAGCCTCTGAAACATGAGATCCACAGAGGAGCGGCCTCCTCGAAACACAGCGAATGGATCCTGTCAATCAGAGAGGCTTTGATAAATACGGCATTTGCGTTGAGGATGTAGGCTTGCTAAGTGTTTGTGTAATCTTTAGTGCAAATGCAATGGGTCTTTGACACCTGCTGGTGTGGAATGATTGGTGCAATCTACTGTACAAATAACAAATGTAAATAATTACCTGTCTGGTACTTAGGATTAGGCCTATAGGCAAATGCTCACATTGCTGGCATGTATATACATGCAGAAAAAAATGACACGACGGAAGGTGATGTAAGTGACGGTTGGTGATGCAAAAACGAAGTAGTATTTTTCAGTTAAAAAAAACCCCCCTTCAAACAAGGATAATTTACTTGAGAAATGCAAACAGGATCAACTAGGATCATCAAAAAAAAACACAAAAGGGTTTTAATGTATTAATCTACATATGTGTGTGTGTATACATACGTATATACTGTACATACATTATGTGAACACCTTTTTACGGGAATTAAACCTTCACTCTCTCATTCATCTAGCCTTTCCCTTCCTGTACTGTGTTTTTTAGAGGTCATTATCATACATATTATGATAACTGGCAGCCATGTTCAAGGTTTTACTCTCTACTTCCTGTTAGAGAGGTCACACTTCCTGTCTGAGCAGTGACGTCTCTCCGAATCATGTACAGTAAGTCAGCAGATATCAGTACACCACATGCACTTCCCCTGTGACTCCTGAAAGAGGTTTGGTTTAGGTGAAAGGAGAACGATGGGAATGGAGGAGAGCAAGGATAGATGGAAAAAGAGAGATGTTTGCGTGGCATAAGAAGTCGGTCTCCACTCTACCCACATCCTCCACTCGCCGTGATGACAGCTCAGACGCCTTGGTCTGCTCAATCGACACATGGCCAAGTGAAAGAGAGAGAGAAAAAGAAAGCAGTAAAAAATACAAATCACATCTGCTCATGAACAACAAACCTGAAGATAGATAGATAGATAGATAGATAGCAAATATACTGAGAACTGGTCTCTGTACTGAAGAAAAAAAAAATCAAATCAAATAAAAACTGTAAATACCGCTCAATTAAATATATTTTTTCTCAATATAAATATAATACATTATGTATAATAAGGTGAAACGTAAATCTAAATATTACAGCAAAAAATAACTCCTCCTTGGATCACTCAGCGTTACACAGAATTTGCATGGTAATGACAGCTATAAAGTGGAAACACCACAGCAGACAGCGCCAGAAACAAGCGCCTCTCTCTCAAGAGAGCATGCAAGTAACCCGAGGGCTTCATCACACTTCAGAAAGAGAGACCGAGCTCAGAGCATAATCACTTTACCAGAGATTCCTGATGGAACAGAAAAAGCCCCTTGAAACACGTCTTCCATTACTTGATGTAATAGAGAGGTGTTACACCAGCAGAGGAGACAGGAGGTGACGAGAGAGACCGAACGCTGATAATGTTTTGGGCCAAGGTAAAGATACCTTCATACGCGTCTCTTTGGAATGGCTTGGAAATTGTTAACTTTTCTATAATAGATGCAAAAATGCAAACTTTTTGTGTGTGTGTTTCATTTCATCATTGTGACCTTCAGACAGAAGCTGCACTGAATTTGCCCATTTTCCACAGAACGTGAGGGTGTGTTTGACTCATTTTGTACCTCCTGTCTACTTCCATTTCAGAAAAGGGGTGTTTCCTCTTTCATCGGAGGTGCAGAGGTCAGAGGCCAGCCTTCATTTCACAAAAGAGGTCAGTCCTTACCAAGTGGGCAACGGAAGTTCCATAATCCACCGTCCCACCCTCCACTTGCCCCCACCTTGTCAGCCTCTCCCTCATAAAAGCTTTTGGTATTAAATCTTTCTGACAAAGTTTATAAACAGAATGTTAGCAAGCAGTGATGTATGGGTAAAATGACACTCTCATAAAAACATCAACGAAAGAGCGTCAGGGTTGAGAAACTAGAGTGAATATTGTTTATCAGTAATTTCTTCCCGTCTATCAGCGTGGAGGAAGCATCCCGCAGCGGCTTTGCCACAGATGCATCCGTTCCAGCGGTGCATCAGCGGGGTCTTTGGATTTCAGGAGTGATTTACAGAGCAGAACAGAGGAAGAAAGAGAAGAAGAAAAAAAACAACTTTCATCTAATTCATAAAGTCTGACAGTGCCTGGGCTTGTCTTACAGGTGATGTAATGTGAGTGGCAGGCAGCAGGATGAGGTTGAGATATATCGCCGTGTAGTTTGGCGTGGGAGAATCTCAAGTTAAAATAAGTGCGAATGGAAAGGCTCTGAGCACCTGGATCTCATTCACTGTGGATTTTTGGGGCTGTCAGTTAACCAAGTAAAATACCGATACCAAAAAAAGAGAAAAGAATATGTTAAATCCACAAAAAGGCCATGAAGTTGTACAGTACCGTGACAGAGTGATGGTCTCAGTTGGTAACACCATGGTATAAAGACCATTATACTAAATGCTTTTGATATATACCTCTGCTAATGAATATGAAGTTTTATTAGTGAATCAACAAGATACAGTGCAACCAGTGTAATCTATTTCTCCAACAAATTACTCTTATCAACGATGTTTAGCACCATACACTTAGCCCGAGTATATTCCCAAACAAGTTACTCTGGTTCTTTTTAGTGAATCAGAAACACACCACAAAGCCAGTGTAGTCTGATTCTTGAACAAATTATTCCTAGCGAATCAAAACCTATAGTCCAAAAGTGTAGTTTGATTCTCAAACAAATGACTCTTATGAACCAGTTGTTTTTAGTGAATTCAGACCACACATTTTAACCAGTGCAGTCTAATTCCCAAACTTTTAGTGAATCAAACACAAGGCAGCCTGATTCCTGAATGAATTACTCTTAGTGAATCAAAACCATACTGTCCAAACAGTGTAGTCCGATTCCACAACAAATGACTCTTATCAACTGATTCTTTTTACTGAATCAAAAAACACATATAACAACTAATGTAGTCTGACACTTGAACTAATAATCAGAGCAGTTAGTGAATCAACATCTGAGTCACTTACTGAACACATACAGTGTAGTACCACCACAACACATGGGAATGTTTTGTTACTTTTTTGTTGGAGAAAAGATTACATAACAGCCTGATTACTTGCTTTAATAGACTTCTGTTGCTGAAGTATTCAAGTCAGAACAAACAACACTAGTTTCCGGATAGATACTGAATCGGCTTTGAATTGATGTGCAGGTCTCTGCTCCGGATCACAGGAGTTCATTGTCCAATGGAGTGCTCCTAAAAAGCGCTAGTGATGTGGAAAGGCCTTGTCGAGTTTGTGAGGAAGCTGAACTAATCCAGGAGGCAAAAGGTCTTTTTAAATCTCATGTATATGTAAATGTTGTGTGGCGTCAGTGAATGGCCCGGTCCGCAGAGCTTAACTCCAGATCGGCTGAGACAACAGAAAAGCACTCATTATTCCATCTGTGTAACCCAATCAGAAGGCTTAAGCTGGCAGAAAATCCCCCCCTGCAGCCCCCAGTCAAGGTGAATTGGGGTTAAGAAGGACAGAGCAAGAGCATTAGCTTTTTGCACAGCTGCTGAAATTAAAATGTAACCAAATCAAATGGAGAGTTTTAGCTACAGGGGTCAATTACTGTATTGGGACCAATACGCAAAGCTTATTTGGAAATTTTAAGAAGGCTTCACTAAGTCTACCATTGAGCGAAAATGAAGGGTTCTTCAAAGAAAAGTAGGTGAGAAGCCATATACTGTACTTGACATGCAAAGGCTGTCCATAATCAAAACTAAAATTTTAAATTTAACCAAATACATAAAAATGACAGCTGTGGGTATTCACAAACTAACAAAGTTAGGGATGGGCATGTTTGGCCAATGTGTTGTATCTCATTACTATGTCCAATGCCTTGCACTGTGAACATACTGTAGTTTATAAGGTGAAAAAAAAAAAAACCTCAATACTGCAGCATTCTGTTCATTTAAACTGTAAGCTGTAACGTGTGTCCGTGTATGTTTAATTATTATTATTCATTTATTTATTTAATTTTTTTGGTACAGCAGATATGAGTTTTTAATATGTGTTTTATATATATATATATATATATATATACACACACACACTACTCACCAATTTACAAATAAAATAATTTACAATTATTTTAAATTTAGAATATGCTAAATCATAATGTCACTACAAAGACAATTAAAATTAAAAATAAATATATGTTTATATTTTAATTTATTTTGAGCATACGAATTACTAAATTTGAACATTTTTTTTTTTATTTAATTAAAAAAATAAAATAAATCACCTTTAATTAGGCTACTAATTTATATATATATATATATATATATATTCACATTTATTAATTTTTTTTAAGTCCCAGTTAAAGTCCCATTCATTTCGTAAGTGAAGATGAAAAAAATTACTGAGCGCATCTTTCTTCTGGACAGACACCAAATTTTTAAATCAAGCCTTCAAACCTCATCTCCAATATATTGCCAGACACTGTTGCTCATTATCCGACTTAGTTTGTGCCAAAGGTAAATTACATTGTGGAATTCAGACCCAGCCCTATAAATCAAAATTTTGAAAAAAAACAACTTGCACTGCAGGCTTATATAAATCTGACCTGTGTGTCATGTATCTCTGCTCTTGTTGTCAGGAAGAGGTCTTCAGCTTGGGAAAACTTGGGTCATAGTGACATTGAAGTCCAGCCTGCATCTCTATTAAACATTCACACGCTTGTGAAACGAATAAAAACTAACCACCGGCACTCACGTTACAGCCAAGCTGAGGAGTAATATTTAATATGGAGCTGAAGTGCTGCCAAAAAATATCAGGGTAAAAGAGACAGAGAGAGAAAGAACAGCAACTGTAATCCTCTTTCGAATGAAACCTGACGATCTGCGGTTAAATCCATTTATATGGGGTGTTTTCGTGTAGCGCTTAATTCGATTTGCTTTATTATGCACCGGTTTGGTGTTTAAGAAAAATATAATGAGTCAGTCTGTGCCTCGGTAACCTTAAGTGACTGTCTATGAACTTGAAATGCTTACATCACACATTAACACGACAGTGTTATCGGGAAAAACAGGCCTTTATGACAGAAACACGCGGGTGGATGATTGCACAAATAACCGGATGCTCTTCAACATAGCTGCTTCTCTTGGACACTGAATGTTTCCTGTGAAAGCGGCGATAACGCAGTGTGCCGCTGTGATGAGTCACCGGGTGTTTGCCGCTAGTGACAAGACCCAGCTGTGGGCACGAGCCGCTGCATTCATAAAGCGAGAAACATGTTTTTTCAAGACAATGACGCAAAACATGACTTCAGGGACAGTTTCAGATGTTGAAAGCCTCCCTTGTCTCTCACCTGATGTGATTTTTTAAGTATCCATAAAATAAAAGGCAATGGAGTCCAGTAGGGGTGTTTTGGACTCTACTGACTTTCATGGTATGTACAAACATTCCTCAAAATATCTCTTCTGTTCAACATAAGACATGAGAGCATGTCCTCCAACCAAAAACGACTAGAGGTAGTTTGTGCAAGGGGCCTATTTCTACGTTTTAAAGTTACGAAATGACGTATGACTGTCATAACCAATCAAAATGTATGTTCATTTAAATGCAATGTGTGGGCTTTTTACAAATGATCTTACTGTAATTCATACATATTTTAATAGATGTAATTCATACGAATGACAACACCTACAGTAACCCACTCCTAAACCTACTCTTTACAAAAAATAATCATTATTTATAGTGAAAATACATTTTGGGTAAAACGTGCATTCTCTGGGATAGAACACATGATAACATATCATCATATATAATGCAATGCGCTACCAACTGAGCTACACCAAACCTGAATTACGACGCAGATAAAACAGTAACAAATCATTGACGTAAATGTTGTTTTGTCGATAGAGGCGCATTTGCAGCATACGCTTTGACGGGTCGTATTTCTGGGATTTGGACAAATGACCTATACAGGCGTATTGGTTGGAGGATGAAGTAGGGCTGGGTTGACAACACTGATTTGTCGATTTTGAGCTGATATTGATTTTATTGATTTTCATCGATTTATATGGCACCGGTACCTAAGTAACTGGTATGTACCGAACCGAATCAAAACGCGGATTCCGGTGCCGTGCCTAAACGACAAACCCAATATATCTATGGCGGCAAATCTATGGCATCGATAAGCGAGCGCACCACTGATGCTGGCGCGTGCATGATGTCGATTATTCTTGCACTCGACCTGCTCGCGCGCTGTTTATTTTTGTCAGTCGTGTCAGTATTGGATGCCTGTTATAAGATGATTTATTCACTTGACTTGAGACATGGCAT